>OX352761.1:86226418-86586578 GCA_947095585.1 Nephrocerus scutellatus | reverse complement strand
TCACTATTTCAAGTGCAAGGAGCAATTTCTACAAACAGATCCGTTAGTTTAGATATCTCCTATAATCATTTGCTTTAAGATGTTTCTAAAAAATTATTGTTAGCAAAGACCGAATAAGATGAAAAAGCACCTAGTAATATTGTAGTTTTATGGAAGGAAATATACCAAAACTTACATCACCTCGAACAAATTAAAATCTGTAGGTGTTTATTTCAATCGGCCAAACCAGTGACAGTTTAATTGTACGCCTTTTGCGATGCATCGGAGTCAGCATATGGCTGTGTTATATATATGAGATCCTACAACGAAATTGGATGTCGCATAGTATGCTCAATAAAGAAGATAAAATACCTGGAAGCTGGGTATGTGCATACATGATCAATAACGAGTCGATATCCCACATAACCACAGAATCAGCCTAGATTTTTCCTCCCTTATATATTACAACAAACAACCTTTTCCCGCCGGGAGTTTGTTAATGACACACATTTAGTCTGTAAATACAAATACTTTTAGGGAAATCCATATTGAGGTTCCACGTGCAAAGTGCAAGTAACTAACCTTTTTTGCAAAACCTAGCGTACTGAAAAGATCGTGTTTAGGGTCGTCTAGGTGTACCAGAAAAATGAGACATCGCGAATGCATAGTGTATTCGGTATATAAATCCATTTTTTTTTGTATGATGTTTACTTTTACCGCATTAAAATAAACACAAAAATTAAAAATTACAAGAAAAGGTACTTTGACGTCTAGGTTGAAATAGAGAAAAACACAGTAGCGAGTGTCTGACTTGACAGTAGAGTTGGGGTGGATAAAGTCATTTCTAGTATCCGAACTATGTATTTCATGTTGGGTTTGGTGGAGATCTGGTTCGTGTATTGGATAGTCATCGAAGGTAGTTGTCCATTCACAATGAAAGATATTAACATGTAGGTGTTGGGCTAATAGTATTTATGTTTTATGTTTTCATGTTTTATGTTCATTGGTGATGGTAGTTAGATTTTAAAAAGGAACGGGATGAAGAAAATTGTAAGTAGTTATTATTTAAATAAAGACAAATAGAGAATTTAGACAAATGGAATTTAGAAAAGTGGGAAAGAGACTTTCTCAAAAAAAAAAAACCTCTTTCCAGAAGGTTCGTTGATAGGTGGATGGGTGGATGATTTATGGCAAGCCGATAGAAGAATAGCATTTAGAACAACAGTTGGAAATTTACGATCAGCAATCATAGTCGATACTATTCAAGAAGTTGAGAAATTTTGTTAGCAAAGTTTTCTTTTAAAAGTTGAAAATTGAATTAAAGTTGTGATAAACTTAAAAATCGAATAAAAGTGAAAAGGTGTAATAAAAAAAAATTACTAAATATTACGACCGAGCAATTAACAATTAAACTGAATCAAATTTAATTCAGAAACAGTTTTCTTCTAAAATTGAACATATGTATATATAATTGAGCTTGTGCTAATCTTAAAAATCGGATCGAAGTTGAAAAGTACGATAGGAAATTAGATAGTGCAATACAGCACTTTTCTAAACAGTTAAACAAAATTGAAATTAATTCAGAATCAGTTTCCCTTAAAGGTGAAAATATAATTTGAAACAGTGCTAAACTCGAAATCAAATCTAAGTCAATTAAGAATGTAATTGGAATTGTGCAGAAAATTAAGATCAAATCCAAATCAACAAAAAGTGCAAAAAAATTCAGTTTCCCCGTTTTTGCTTTAAATTATGATATTAATTATTTCAAAGTTCGCCCAAAATTAGCTTTCGAACCAATTCATAATCCATCAAACGACGCCAACCGCCATCTTACCGTCAAAGTACAATTCACATATGTATTAGAAAATGGTTGGTGTACGAGAAATTCACTGGTATTGAAAGTGATACATATGAATTTAAATTGTGAAACTCTCCACCATCATTACATAAGAAAATTTAAATGGTTGACTCAACGAGAATTCAAAATCAAAAGAATTGCCAGATCGAGATATTTCTTCATAAATCAAGTTTGTTAAAGTACAATGGTTGCGAAACAGATTTTTTTTTAATTTTTATGCGTTATTTGCAACGCCACCATTAAAGTTAAATTATCAAACAGTTTTTTTAATAATTCAAATAAATTTGATTTGATTTATCAATTCCTTTTTTTTAATTTTCCCCCTTTTTTTTAATCTTGGTTCATTTAATTATCAAGTTTTTTTTTTGTCCTACTGTGAACTGCCATTAGTAGTAGTGGCAAGAAAGTTTTTAATCATTTTGAGTTTCAGCTCTTCAACGGCTTCTGCTAGCAGGACCTCCTTGAAGGAGCGAATACAAGGTAAGAAGACATTTTGTTTTCCAAGTATATCCACATTAATATAGTGTAGTGAAAAACACTTCTTAGGCAGTATACAAAAAAACATTATTATTACCTTTAAAATTTAAATTTTAGAAAGAATTAAGAAACAGATTTTCGTTTATATACATAACATTTCATTTTTAATACATATATTTTTACATTTCAATTGAATTTTTATTTTGAATACATTTATAACTTTTGTTGTTAAGCATACATACATTATATTTTAATTTTAATTTTCCATAAATACGTGACTTCTTATTGCCGTTGCCCATTGGGTGGGAGGCATAATTCCTTTTTGATTATATTTTTTTATTGGTCTTCACCATGAGTGAAGTTGGCTGTAGGTGTGTGGCTGGGATGGCTTATCCCACGGTGATTTCTCTCGGCGACTCGACGGACTGCGAACAGATGGACTTAGTAAAGTCGACCATTACCTTCATGATTTTGTAAGGCCTCGGTACAGGTGCAATCAAGTCATTCCTTTTTAGATTTAATCATTCTTTTTAGATTTAATCATTCCTTTTTAGGTTTAATCATTCTTTTTAGATTTAATCATTCCTTTTAGATTTAATCATTCCTAGGTTTAATTAGCTAGTAAGTGAAAAGAAAATTTCCTAAAAGAAGATAAACTATTTTTTAAGAAAAGGAAAGTTTTCTTTTGGTAATTTCAATATAGTTTTTAATGTAGAATAATATAGTTGGAAGTGTTAGAATATTAAAAATAAAGGAATGACCTAGCTGCACCCTCTTTTATCCGCCCCCTTTTTATTCCGATTTTCCTTTCCTGTTTGTTATTCTTCATATAAGTCGACACGACAACAAATTTTTTGTTCATGACGAGGTGTCACTGGTAAGTGACAAGGACCACCCGTCCGGCGAGCTTAGCCGAGCAACCGCGAGCGTGTCGTGACATCCTTGCCAGTGGCAGAACCCCTAGTGGGACCTCGCTCAATAAACAGCCTTTATTCAATTATTGTGTACATACTCAAAAACGAATATGGGTCATCATGGGATCGGACGCGGGAAATAATTTATAAGCATAAATTGCACAATAATTTAGCCTGTTACATTTATTCTTAGTAAGCATGAATTGCACAATAATTTAGCCTGTTTCATTTATTCTTAGTGAGCATAAATTGCACAATAATTTAGTCTGTTACATTTATTTTTAGTAAGCATATGCAACGAAATTGGATGTCGCATAGTATGCTCAATAAAGAAGATAAAATACCTGGAAGCTGGGTATGTGCATACATGATCAATAACGAGTCGATATCCCACATAACCACAGAATCAGTCTAGATTTTTCCTCCCTTATATATTACAACCAACAACCTTTTCCCGCCGGGAGTTTGTTAATGACAACAAAAAATAATACTAAAACAAAACAAAAATAAATGTCTTAAGCCTTGTTATGGACGCGTATAAGGTTACAACAAAAAAAAAACAAAAAAATGAAACTACCCTCAAATCCATAAAGTGATATATGCCATCAGCAATCACCTGTTGGGTGCATTACTGAAATGCTCTTAGCCACAACCTTCGTGTCTTGTTATTATCATCCATTCCTTGAGCATACCTCACTATTAAGTAGATGATCGAAATTTCTGTCACCTTTGTTGACATCGGGAACTTGTACGCGGGCCGCACATTTGAAGAGGTCGAGTTCTTTGGATTTGCCCTCATATGAAAGAGTATTTGTTCCTGAAAAACGCTGCACTGAGTCGATACCCTACTTACAAATCATTTAGTTTGTAAATACTGTAAATACAAATACTTTTAGGGAAATCCATATTGAGGTTCCACGTGCAAAGTGCAAGTAACTAACCTTTTTTGCCAAACCTAGCGTACTGAAAAGATTGTGTTTAGGGTCGTCTAGGTGTACCAGAAAAATGAGACATCGCGAATGCATAGTGTATTCGGTATATAAATCCATTTTTTTTGTATGATGTTTACTTTTACCGCATTAAAATAAACACAAAAATTAAAAATTACAAGAAAAGGTACTTTGACGTCTAGGTTGTAATAGAGAAAAACACAGTAGCGAGTGTCTGACTTGAGAGTTGAGTTGGGGTGGATAAAGTCATTTCTAGTATCCGAACTATGTATTTCATGTTGGGTTTGGTGGAGATCTGGTTCGTGTATTAGATAGTCATCGAAGGTAGTTGTCCATTCACAATGAAAGATATTAACATGTAGGTGCTGGGCTAATAGTATTTATGTTTTCATGTTTTATGTTCATTGGTGATGGTAGTTAGATTTTAAAAAGGAACGGGATGAAGAAAATTGTAAGTAGTTATTATTTAAATAAGGACAAATAGAGAATTTAGACAAATGGAATTTAGAAAAGGGGAGACTTTCTCAAAAAAAAAAAACCTCTTTCCAGAAGGTTCGTTGATAGGTGGATGGGTGGATGATTTATGGCAAGCCGATAGAAGAATAGCATTTAGAACAACAGTTGGAAATTTACGATCAGCAATCATAGTCGATACTATTCAAGAAGTTGAGAAATTTTGTTAGCAAAGTTTTCTTTTAAAAGTTGAAAATTGAATTGAAGTTGTGATAAACTTAAAAATCGAATAAAAGTGAAAAGGTGTAATAAAAAAAAATTACTAAATATTACGACCGAGCAATTAACAATTAAACTGAATCAAATTTAATTCAGAAACAGTTTTCTTCTAAAATTGAACATATGTATATAAAGGGTGTTTTTTTGGGAGGTTTGTTTTTCCGATAGATGTCGTTTTATTTTATGACAGTTGTTTTGACAGCTCAAAGTGGCATTTCTACTCAGTATTGTTTGGCAAATCATTATGAAAAAAAAAAAAAAAAAAAAAAAAAAAAAAAAAATTACATTTGTGAAAAATAGTCGTGGTAGCCATATGCCAGAAATTGTGTTTAAATGTTAAATGCCAAAAAATTATCTACCAAATAAAAAAAAATGTTGGTCATTTCATAATTTTATATGTGTTTTATTCAAAAAAAAAATCGGCAACCTCTTAAAAAAACACGTTATATCTAACGGGTGTTTTTTTAAGAGGTTGCCGATTTTTTTTTTGAATAAAACACATATAAAATTATGAAATGACCAAAATTTTTTTTTATTTGGTAGATAATTTTTTGGCATTTAACATTTAAACACAATTTCTGGCATATGGCTACCACGACTATTTTTCACAAATGTCATTTTTTTTTTTTTTTTTTTTTTTTTTTTTTTTCATAATGATTTGCCAAACAATACTGAGTAGAAATGCCACTTTGAGCTGTCAAAACAACTGTCATAAAATAAAACGACATCTATCGGAAAAACAAACCTCCCAAAAAAACACCCGTTATAATTGAGCTTGTGCTAATCTTAAAAATCGGATCGAAGTTGAAAAGTACGATAGGAAATTAGATAGTGCAATACAGCACTTTTCTAAACAGTTAAACAAAATTGAAATTAATTCAGAATCAGTTTCCCTTAAAGGTGAAAATATAATTTGAAACAGTGCTAAACTCGAAATCAAATCTAAGTCAATTAAGAATGTAATTGGAATTGTGCAGAAAATTAAGATCAAATCCAAATCAACAAAAAGTGCAAAAAAATTCAGTTTCCCCGTTTTTGCTTTAAATTATGATATTAATTTTTTCAAAGTTCGCCCAAAATTAGCTTTCGAACCAATTCATAATCCATCAAACGACGCCAACCGCCATCTTACCGTCAAAGTACAATTCACATATATATTAGAAAATGGTTGGTGTACGAGAAATTCACTGGTATTGAAAGTGATACATATGAATTTAAATTGTGAAACTCTCCACCATCATTACATAAGAAAATTTAAATGGTCGACTCAACGAGAATTCAAAATCAAAAGAATTGCCAGATCGAGATATTTCTTCATAAATCAAGTTTGTTAAAGTACAATGGTTGCGAAACAGATTTTTTTTATTTTTTATGCGTTATTTGCAACGCCACCATTAAAGTTAAGTTATCAAACAGTTTTTTTAATAATTCAAATAAATTTGATTTGATTTATCAATTCCTTTTTTTAATTTTCCCTCTTTTTTTTAATCTTGGTTCATTTAATTATCAAGTTTTTTTTTGTCCTACTGTGAACTGCCATTAGTAGTAGTGGCAAGAAAGTTTTTAATCATTTTGAGTTTCAGCTCTTCAACGGCTTCTGCTAGCAGGACCTCCTTGAAGGAGCGAATACAAGGTAAGAAGACATTTTGTTTTCCAAGTATAGGGTGTTTCAATAGGTGCGCTTCAACTTTTCTCCGATAGGGACGGCGAATGACGCCATATTTTTTATTGTTCTTTTGGAAACTTCATTAGTATACATTTCATCATGGAACGCTACACATGTGAACAGCGATTGCAAATCGTGCAAATTTTTTATCAAAATAATCGTTCTGTTGCCACTACTTTAAGAGCATTACGGCCATTTTACTGTCCATTTAACAAGCCAGCCCGTTCGACATTCGATTTTACGTAAAGATCTTGGCCTACATCCGTATAAGATCAAGCTGACACAACAACTAAAGCCGTTTGACCATTTGAAGCGACGCCGATTCGTGAATTGGGCTCAAGAGCAAATCGAAAATGATGCAGATTTTCACCGAAAAATCATCTTCAGCGATGAGGCTCACTTCGTAAAACGTGCACGCGGTGGTCATGCAAAAGAAATCGAGTTTCATACTTAAATGTATCATATGTATATGTTCAAATTCGTTCATAAAAAGTTAGTTCAAAAGTCGAACAGTTTGTGTTTTATTCAAAAAAAAAGTTGAAGTGCTCTTATTGAAAAACCCTATATATCCACATTAATATAGTGTAGTGAAAAACACTACTTAGGCAGTATACAAAAAAACATTATTATTACCTTTAAAATTTAAATTTTAGAAAGAATTAAGAAACAGATTTTCGTTTATATACATAACATTTCATTTTTAATACATATATTTTTACATTTCAATTGAATTTTTATTTTGAATACATTTATAACTTTTGTTGTTAAACATACATACATTATATTTTAATTTTAATTTTCCATAAATACGTGACTTCTTATTGCCGTTGCCCATTGGGTGGGAGGCATAATTCCTTTTTGATTATATTTTTTTATTGGTCTTCACCATGAGTGAAGTTGGCTGTAGGTGTGTGGCTGGGATGGCTTATCCCACGGTGATTTCTCTCGGCGACTCGACGGAATGCGAACAGATGGACTTAGTAAAGTCGACCATTTCCTTCAGGATTTTGTAAGGCCTCGGTACAGGCGCAATCAAGTCATTCCTTTTTAGATTTAATCATTCTTCTTAGATTTAATCATTCCTTTTTAGATTTAATCATTCTTTTTAGATTTAATCATTCCTTTTAGATTTAATCATTCCTAGGTTTAATTAGCTAGTAAGTGAAAAGAAAATTTCCTAAAAGAAGATAAACTATTTTTTAAGAAAAGGAAAGTTTTCTTTTGGTAATTTCAATATAGTTTTTAATGTAGAATAATATAGTTGGAAGTGTTAGAATATTAAAAATAAAGGAATGACCTGGCTGCACCCTCTTTTATCCACCCCCTTTTTATTCCGATTTTCCTTTCCTGTTTGTTATTCTTCATATAAGTCGACACGACAACAAATTTTTTGTTCATGACGAGGTGTCACTGGTAAGTGACAAGGACCACCCGTCCGGCGAGCTTAGCCGAGCAACCGCGAGCGTGTCGTGACATCCTTGCCAGTGGCAGAACCCCTAGTGGGACCTCGCTCAATAAACAGCCTTTATTCAATTGTTGTGTACATTCTCCAAAACGAATATGGGTCATCATGGGATCGGACGCGGGAAATAATTTATAAGCATAAATTGCACAATAATTTCGCCTGTTACATTTATTCTTAGTAAGCATGAATTGCACAATAATTTAGCCTGTTTCATTTATTCTTAGTGAGCATAAATTGCACAATAATTTAGTCTGTTACATTTATTTTTAGTAAGCATAAATTGCACAATAACAATTTAGCCTAGTTTTAGTAAATTAGATTTATTCTTTGTAAGCAAAATAAATTGTATAAACAGTAAGGAAATAAATTCAGAATAAGTTACCATTCAAAAGTTTTATTTGTCATTATTTCAAGTGCTTCTTAGCAAAGACCGAATAAGATGAAGAAGCACCTAGTAATATTGTAGTTTTATGGAAGAAAATATATCAAAATTTACATCGCCTCGAACAAATTAAAATCTGTAGGTGTTTATTTCAATCGGCCAAACCAGTGACAGTTTAATTGTACGCCTTTTGCGATGCATCGGAGTCAGCATATGGCTGTGTTATATTATATATGAGATCCTGCAACGAAATTGGATGTCGCATATTATGCTCCAAAAGTAAGGTGCCCCCTAAAACAAATAAGTTTGCCAAGACTGGAACTTTGCGGCGCTGTATTATTAGCCAATCTACTAAAATAATGCCAGACACATTGAACCTGAAGAACAATGAGGTCTATGCTTGGACCGATTCCATAGTAGTATTGCATTGGCTGTCCGACACACACCAAAACGATGAAGGACTTTCATAGCTAACCGCAATGCGCCGTTCCTAGACATAATTTCCCGAGAGAAGTGGAATCTAATCAGAATCCAGCAGAATTCCTTTCACGTGGAGTATATTCAAAATCAATTTCAATTTTGCAATCTTGGTGGCACGGACCCAGTTGGTTAATGTTACTGTAATGTATTAATAGCTTCATTCTTTATTATTAACATCTTACATATTAACATATAATGTATATATGTACACACATATATATGTACATGTATATTAGTTTATACATGTCCAATATGCTGAGTAAGATATACCAAGAAGCTTAACCGGTGCGCATTAATTTCGGGAGATAATAATTGGCGATTTACAGCAACTACTGTGCTAACTTTTACCGTGTTCATTGTTTCTCGTTTATTTCTCGATTTTTTTTTAACTTTGATAAAATAATAGCTAAAACTTTCAAAAATGGCTTTTGTGGGTTCATTTGAGTGTTTCGATAAGTCAGACATGGAAACATATATAGAACGGTTTGAACATTAGTACCAGTAAATTCAGTTGACGACGCAAAAAAATTTTCACTTTTTGTCACGCTTTTGGGAGCAGAAGCATACGGTACTTTAAAAAACCTATGTACCCCAAATTCACCAGTGGACATATCATACGAAAAAGTATAAGATTTATTAAGAAATCACTACAACCCAAAAAAAATAGCTGTTTTTGAACGATTTCGTTTTCACAAACGGGAACAGCAACATGGTGAAACTATTGCATCGTATGCAGTAGAGTTAAAAAGGTTAGCGCGCTCTTGCAATTTTGGGACATTTTTAGATGATGCATTGCGTGATCGGTTGATTTGTGGTTCGAAAAATGAATCAATACAAAAGAGATTATTATCGGAAAGTAGCGAATTAAAATTCGACGAGGTTTATGTTAAAGCCGTCAGCATGGAGCTTGCATTATTGGAATCTAAAACAATAACTGATAGCGGGATAGCAAAAATCGAAACGAAAAATAAAAACTCAATGTTGAATAAAGAGTTCAAACAAGATCAATCTACTCGTAAATGTTGTCAGTGCGGTCGAACACACGTCAAATTTTGTCCAGCGCGAAATTGGACATGTTTTTCAATTTGGTTTAAGAGAACTGGAATTGGAACTGTTTGTTTTTCGAGGGCTCCATAAAAGACCTCTTTGTGGTAGACCGTGGTAAGATCAACTCATACCTGCTTGGCGCGATCGTTTTCGTTAGTTGATGCATGGTAATGGCTTGCAAGTTCTCAGTGAGCAGTCAGCAGATGCTCCTATGATAGAATTCAAGAAGGAATTTCCATCAGTTTTTTCTGAAGAGCACACAGCCATGAACGGTTTTAGGGCAACAATTGTCCTAAAAGAAGGCGCAATGCCTGTATTTTGCAAGCCTTATTCCGTACCATACGCAAAGACCATTGGTGGAGGTGCAATTAAAGAAAATGGCTGAGACTGGTGTGTTGGTGTCGGTACAACACAGTAATTGGGCTAGCCCAATTGTGGTAGTTCCTAAAAAGGACAATAGTCTCAGAATTTGTGTCGATTTCAAGGTTTCTGTCAATAAATGGGTGGATTTTCATTATTATCCACTTCCCAACATTGATGACATTTTGGCGAGTCTTTCAAGATGTAGCTGTTTTACAGTATTGGACCTAGCAGGTGCTTATCAGCAAGTTGAAATAGCCGAAGACTCGAATGAGCTTTTCACTATTAATACCCACCTGGGTCTCTTCCGATCCACAAGATTGACTTACGGAATCTCAACTGCTCCAACAATATTTCAACAACTTATGGATGAAATACTCCGAGGATTGCCGAAAACAGTGTGTTATCTGGACGATATTTTGGTCCAATCAATGTGAAAGCTGTTTTTGAACGACTTGTCAGGTATAACGTACATGTTAACCCAAATAAATGTATATTTTTTAGACGAGAGGTTGAATACCTCGGTCACGTCATTTGTGGTAGTGGAATACTCCCAGTCCGGCCGAAATTGCGCCCATTACAAATGCCCCGATCCCATCCAATGTCACACAACTGAAGGCATTCCTGGGATTGGTGAATTTCTATCGGAAGCTTATGCCGATGATCGCTTCGGAATTAGCACCTCTCTATTATTTAACTCAGAAGGACGTGAAGTTCGTTTGGACAAGGAGTTGCAATGACGCATTTACTAAATGCAAAGCAGACCTTAGTAACAGAGAATGAGCTTTATATGTCATGCGATGCGAGTTCGTTTGGGGTTGGTGTTGTCATAAGCCAATTTGTTGATGGTCTACACCACCCACTAATGTTTGCTTCAGCAAGTATATCATCAGCTGAAAAGAATTACTCTCAATTGGACAAGGAGGCGCTAGCAATCATCTTTGTGGTAAAAAAATTCTTTTGTTTTAGTGACGGAGCATAAGCTATTGGCATCATTAGCTGTATTTTATTATCACCTATGATCCATATAGATCATTGGTTTGTATGAATTACAACAACAATACGAGATCTTGCTATTTATCAGGATCCATTTTCGTGATCCAAAATTAGTTTGCTCTATTTCTCACTAGGTTACATTTTCGTTCGTGAATGTTGGTGTAATTGTCGACGGCTATAAGTCGTCCATGTTGCCAGATTAGAATATAAAATATTATTTGCAAATTAAATATTATTCAATAATTATATGTTCAAATAAATGAATATTCTGCTAACTGTGATTAAAAAGTAATATTTAACTTCGATTTTTTGGATCCTAATTCGTGAATAGAAACCATTTTAGATGAATTGGTGGTGGTAAAATATATTAGGAAAAAAATGAGCTCGTCAACTTTTCATTGAAAAAAAAAATTTCAGTCGCATGGCAACTTCGCGCTAAACGTCAAAAACAAGCTCAGCTGCGCCTATTGAGGGAATTATTCCAAAATCAAACATAAACAAAAAAGCAGCTGCTATGACGACTAAATTTCAAACTATTACCACAACACAGAACTTAAATTTTTCGTTGATCTTGACTGTTTTATTTTCATTGTGTGATCTATATAGATCATAGGTAATAATAAAACACGACTATTGTTTGATGTCAAAAGGGGTATACCAATTACTGCTGCTAATAGACTCCAACGATGGGCGATCATTCTATCTTTGATTATGTAATCAAATATCGAAAGGGCAAGAACATGGTAGTACCGAATGCCTTATCACGTCTGCCACAAGAGAAGGAAAAAAGCGGGGATCCCCTGATTTGCTCAGTAAATGCCTTCTCAGAGGTGGATGAAATACCATTGTGCTATGAAGATGTGGCCCAAGAAACAGTAAAAGGTGTTGTACTTACGAAAGTCATATCGAATGTCAAAGAGGGTTGGCCAATGTCAACGACATTGGATCGTAAACTTGAGTTGACACATGAGGCTGGTTGTGTCGTTTGGGGAAGCCGAGTAATCATTCCGTTGTCTTTGCGTAAATACGTGCTCAAATTGTTGCATGAAAATCATCCAGGTATCGTAAGGATGAAGATGTTGGCAAGGTCATTGTGTTGGTGGCCAAAAATTGATGAGGATATTTCAAAAACTGTCTCATCCTGTGATATTTGTCAAAAGTATCAAAGAGTAAGGTCGGATGGTTTTAAAGAAGCTTCTTGGCTGAAGAGTGACCAAGTCTGGTATAGAATCCATGCCGATTTTTTTAATTTTGGTGGTTAAACCTTATTTCTAATCATTGACTCAACATCTAAATGGGTCCATGTGGAGATTATGAGCGGAACTACAGCTGCTGACGTGGTTGGTAAGCTTGAAAATCTTTTTGCTGTGTTTGGTCTTCCTTATGAGCTGGGAAAAGAAGCTTACTAAAAGCTATTGGAGACGAAAAAAGATGTTCCAATGGAGAATTTCAGAAAGCCTTGTCCAATGTGCTTTTTAGTTTTCGCAACACGCCGAATGTGGCGAACTCAGAGACGCCTGCTAGCTGTATGCTAAAGTTCGACCCGAGGACGCGATTATCACATCTGAGACCAAGATTAGGTTCAGCACCAATTAAAGGTAAACCTAATGCTTATAATTTTAATTTGTCTAAGCCATTTGTAGACAATGACAAGGTGTACATTCGTCTGAATTCATATTTCAACTGGGAACCTGGTGTAGTCCTAAAAGTATTGGGTTTACGTCGATATGTTGTAAAGGTGGGGGAAAAAATCCGAGACCTTCACCAAAGCCAAACAAGACCAAGAGAGACTATGGCTGGCGCTACTGATAAGCCTTTAGTCTTGGGACTCATCTGAGTACGGAAGAGCCATTACCGTTTTCTCAGATGCCGATTTCAGAGAAGTCAATCGTACCTGAAACACCTCCAGCCGAGGATATAAGGGTGGAGATTGAACCGGGGACAAGCAGAACGCCTGTTGCATTAAGAAGGTCCACACGTAAAACGAGGATGCCAGATCGCCTGAAATTTTGAAGTATTTTTTTGAATTTAAGAAGAGAGAAATTGCAATGTATTAATCGCTTCATTCTTCATTATTAACATTTACATATTAACATATTATGTATATATCTACACACATATATATGTAGATGTATATTAGTTTATACATGTACAATATGCTGAGTAAGATATACCAAATAAATGTCAGTGTTATTTCCAGCTTTACCGGTGCGAATTAATTTCGGGACATAATAGTTACCTGAATAAAAGTGGCCAAATTCTAATTTACAACCACCAACTAATTCTGTGGATACAGAAGCTCGAAGGAAAGGAGTAATAGTGCTAATTGAAACTGACAAAATAGAAATTGTTGATCACTAAAGTTTCATCTTGGTTTCGAATAAAGAAAATAATGGCATTCGTTTTTAGATATTGCAGAGTTCTTAAAAGCGAAGATACCAAAGTGAAAGGAATAGAGCTTACCTTATTCGCACTATACAAGCCACAACTTTTAAGAAGAAGAAGTATCCCAACAAGAGCGCCGGATTTGCTACTTTGGACTTAGACACTCACAAAAGTTTAGCTCTCTGGGTCGTGTGAAAGTTGGTTTAAAAGGACCTCAAAAAGTCGAAAAAAAATGTTCAACGCATCACACGTGACAAATGTAAAAAAAAAACACCGTACAACTCGTATTAACAAAATGGCGGCAAATTAAATTTTGTGTACCAATTGTGTGAATCTTGATGCATCCAAGGGTTTAGTTAGGAGATCTGAGATCATTTCTTTAGTTGAACAGTATTCGACTTTTATTGATCCATTGCTTACAAGATCCATTCACGTACATATGAAGGGTGATCAGATTGGAGGTACTTTTTCCAATAGGATTTTTTTGACATGTCACGCGTGACTACTGTCAAACTAAATACATAATTTTATTCAGTATTCATTGACATGGAAAGACTAATGCCTCAACAACGTCTACAAATCGTACAATTGTATTACGAAAATCGACGCTCTGTGAAAAGTGTTCATCGCGCGCTCAGGCATACTTATGGTGTACAGCAATGAGACCCATTTTTGGCTTAATGGCTTCGTCAATAAGCAAAATTGTCGTATTTTGGCTGAAGAGCAACCCGAATCCATTCACGAACTGCCATTAGATCCATTGAAAACTACCGTTTGGTGCGGCCTATGGGCTGGAGGAATCATCGGCCCATATTTCTTTAAAGACGAGGCTGGCGCCAATGTAACAGTGAATGGCGAACGCTATCGCGCCATGATAACGACTTTTTGATGCTGGAAATTGAAGCCCGTGATTTCCACAACATTTGGTTCCATGAAGGCGGCGCTACATCCTCGTGTGATATCACACCTTTGGATTTTTTTGTGGGGGTATGTAAAGTCTAAATATTTTGTGAACAAACCAGCTGCGATTGAGGCATTGGAAGCCAACATTACTCAAGTAATTCGCGAGATACCGACCGAAGTCCTCGAGCGAGTCATTCAAAATTGGTGTTTACGGATGGCCGAATTACGGCGCAGTTGCGGCCAACATTTGAAAAATTCAAAAATTCAAAAAATAAATGTCATGAATGGTTCTAAACAAAAGTAATACAGATTGCCCAATCAATTTGTTTTGTTGTTTTATTTCACTTTAAAATCCGATACCTCTAAATTGGTCACCCTTTACTTTACGTCTATATATTTTGTTTGTTGGTTCCCTTTTTTTGTCATGTAACATTTTTATACATCCCTGATTATCTTCAAACATTTTAATTAGGGTTTTTAATACTTTAATGCGCTTAAGTAAGTCATCAGTCAGTGACCGACGTCCGCGAAGACAACAGACCAAAATAACTAATAAAAGCGTTAAAACCTAAAAAAAAAAAAAAAACACCGCAGCATTGAAGAAGAAGTTTGAAGCGGCCAAGGACAGTGCCAGCGGGGCTTGGTGCGTATTCCCATCCGGTACAAGCGGGGTCACCATTACGTCAACGACTACGAACAGCTGGACGTAGGCAAGTTCCTAAATGACCGCCTCATCGAATTCTGACTACAATGGATAAATGTTAACAATTTAAAATTTTGCTCAATTTGTCTTTTTTTCTGCAATCGTATAACACTAGAGACTTTAAACAGACACGTTTGACGTCCTGCTGGTGCCGAATATACGTATGTATTTTATTTTACCTCTTTTTTGCCTTTTCCTTCCGTTTTGCCTTTTTTGCCTTTTCTCATATTTTTCGTCTTTTTAACGTTTTTCAAAGTTATACATACAGAAGACTCAAATATACAAACAAAAAGTAAATTTACCCAATGGGCCAGCGCACACGGTAACACGGGGTAAGTTCGAGGTATCTTTTACTTCATGCGCACATGAGGAGATTAACGCGGGGGAAAATTGTGTATACATGACATCCACGTCCTTTTTTGAAAACTTTTTCTTTAACTTGTCTTGACCCCTGTTTTATTCTGTATTTAGACCACTTTGAGGTTTTTTTTAACCAACTTCCACACAACCTAGAGAGGTAAAATGTGACTGTGACTGGTGGAAGTGTAATCTTTTTCTTGCCACAGCCACAGCTTTTATAGGATATTTTCTACCATGACGACAAATATTCTTTTGAGGAGCAACTGTAATCACAAATTTAATATCTGATATGCCATATTAGGGAATTGATTTAGTACAATGAATTTGAGGAGGATTTGCTGTTGATAATGCAACATTAACACGATTTTTTACATTTTACTTTATTTTACCTTTTATTGTATTAGCAATAGTAATAATTCATTTAATATTTCTACACCAAACTGGTTCTAATAATCCTATAGGATTAAATTCAGATATTGATAAAATTCCATTTCATCCTTATTTTGCATTTAGATATTGTAGGTTTTATTTATTTTAATAATTATAATATTAATTTTATAAACATTAATTAATCCCTATTTATTAGGAGATCCTGATTATACCAGCAAATCTATTAGTCACCCCTATTCATATTCAAACCGAATGATATTTTTAATTTGCTTATGCTATTTTACGTTCAATTTCTAATAAATTAGTTGGAGTAATTGCATTAATTATATCAATTGCTATTCTAATAATTATACCATTTTGTCACTTTAGAAAATTTTGAGGTATTCAATTTTATCCCATTAATCAAATTATATTTTGAATTATAGTAATTTCAGTAATTTTACTAACATGAATTGGAGCTCGATCCTTATATTATTATAGGACAAATTTTAAGAGTTTTTTTTTTATTATATTATTAACCCATTAATTTCAAAAATATGATATAATTTATTAAATTAAGTTAATGAACTTGAAAAAAGCATCTATTTTGAAAATATAAGAAAATATATATTAACTTTACTTAAATAAATTAACTATATTAAAGTAAATATAAAAATTTTAACACCAATAAAAAATATTAAATAATTTAAAGAAAAAATCCGCCGGTAATTTTCCTCCAATGCAGGAAAAGCTGAATGATCGGGCTCGTCCCTTCCAAGTAAGGTTGGCGCGAGGCCAATAACTTCGCCTGTAAAAAATTATTATTACGGAACCCAAAACCAGCCTCGGATACACTGATGAACGACGACGACAACGGCCACGAAAACGGCTAAACGATTTAAGAATATTCTCATGGAACGAACGCTCACTGTATAGAGCTACAGCTGCACAGCAGCTGGCCGATACCCTGTCTAAATATAAGGCTGACATAACAGCAATCCAGGAGATGCGATGGACGGGGAATGGTGTCTTACAAACATCAGAATATGACATATATTACAGCTGTCATGCAAGACATCGAACAGTTTAACTACCTCAGCAGTATTGTTTCTGCAAATGGCGGTACGGATCTGGACGTTAAAAGTAGAATTAATAAAGCTCGTGCTGCCTTTGGTACTCTGTCCCCAATTTGGAAATCCAGTCAAATCTCCTTACGCACTAAGATGAGATTCTTCGAATCCAATGTCAAATCCGTGCTGTTATATGCCTGCGAAACCTGGAAAGTCGCGTCTAGTATTTCGAGGAAATTGCAAGCTTTTTTAAATCGCTGTCTACGACACATCCTAAAGATTCGCTGGCCACAAATTGTATCACGCGATGAATTGTGGAGCAGGACAAGTCAAGAGCGGCTGGACGACGATGTAAGAAAGCGTAAATGGCAATGGATTGGTCACACACTGAGGAAACCAAACGACGAAATTGCAAAGCAGTCCTTTTAATGGAATCCACAGGGTGCACGACGGATTGGAAGACCAAGAAAAACATGGAAATCAACTGTCTTAGCAGAAGCAGAATCCCAGATGGAGACGTTTTGTTGACGCCCTATGCCCCAACCGGGGTTACAGGATACGATGATGATGATGATGCAAGACATCATGTGCTCGGGGGTGGGATTGTAGTCAGCAAAAGAATTAAACCCACCGTTATCGGCTTTAAAGCAAAAAATGAACGGCTATGCACCCTTCGCGTGCGGGGCAAATTAAAAAACATAAGCCTCATAAACGTTCACGCACCTACAGAGGATTCGCCAGATGATGAAAAAGAAGAATTCTTTGAATCAGTCGAACGGGAACTCCATTCCTGCCGACAGTATGATGTAAAAATCATTCTGGGGATATGAATGCTAAAATATGTAGGGAGCCAGTATTTAGGCAGTATATTGGCACCCATAGCTTACACGAGAACACTGTGCAGATCTCCACCATCGTCTGACGTGTGTGTTCTCTTTATCCATAGTATTTTCCAGAATCGTAAAAAAAACTAACAAACAAAAATTTCAAAGCGCGAAAGATCTAGATCTAGATCTAGTGATGCGGAAAAACAGAGTCCGCAAAACAAGTGTTTTAAAGAAAGTTCTCCCAAAATGACTTCCCGTTCGAAGGGGTCCAGAAAAAATTACTGGACTCCCCTTCAATGTCATCCTGACACAGACACTGATTCCGATGTGATAGAAATTGATACTCCGGCGCGAACTGTTAAAAAAGAAGTTATTTCTCCAATCACAATTTTACACAAATCGAGTGCGTTTGTGCATAAACTGTTGACTGAAAATGATATTGTTAATTATTCAATTAAAATTATTTCAATTGGCATTAACATTTTTTGTGACAATGTACACTCGCATAATAAAGTTTTTCTCTTACTGAAAAGCAAAGAGCTTCAATTTTTCACACATGATCTCTAAAGTGATAAATCCCTCAAAGTTGTACTCTTCGGTCTTGATAAATTAAATCCCACCGAATTGAAAAATGAACTAATTGCCCTAGGTTTGGAATGCAAAGACGTTAAACCCTTAACAAAAAGCTATGAAAAATACATTGATACATTTTACATTGTTTATCTTAAAAACGGTTCTATTCGAATTTCTGAGTTGCGCAAAAATATTCCAGTTATCATGCACACGCGAGTTCGCTGGGACTTTCAACGAAAATTAAAAAATAAAGCAACACAATGCAATAATTGTCAAATGTGGGGACACGGTGAAAGAGGCTGTAACATTAAAACATACTGTGCTAAATGCAATGGAAATCACAAAACAGCAGAGTGTAAGAGCATTGAAAATTTTAAGTGCGCCAACTGTAAAGGCAACCACAAAGCTACTGATCCCATATGTCCAAGTAAGAAGAGTTATTTGGAAATAAGAGAAAATCTTTCGAGGCGAAAATCTGTCCGTTCGCAACCAAACAGAGACACTTCTCGTAAAACATTAGATCTATCTCCCGCTTCATTTCCCTTGCCATCTTCTTCTAAGCCAGCGAGAAACTACAGAAACAACGTCGCGTGCCTGCCAACAAGTTCTACGCAACCATCTATACCATTGTGGCCATCAAATGCACAACAGAGAGTAACACTCCCAACATCGCCGCTCGATGACAACAACCTTCTCTCCTATGAAACGCTATCTACGCTCACTGTGGAACTGATAACAAATTTGTCGCAATGTAAGACCTAAACTGATCAATTTAATGTTATCGCTCAATTAGCACTTAAGTTTTTGTACAATAATGTTAAGTAATTCGATAAAGATAATCTCGTGGAATGCAAGAGGTATCAAAAATAAGAGTGTTGAACTTTTCGACTTTCTTTGTAACTATAACGTAGATATTTGTCTCCTTTGCGAAACATGGCTAAACCCATCCTTAACTTTTTCCCATAGTGAATATGTATGCTATCGAGTTGATAGGCTTAACCAAAGAGCCGGTGGGGTTGCCATTGTTATAAAGAAAAGTATAAGACACAACTTAGTTTCCTCATTAAACCTGGAAGTAATTGAAAACATTGGAGTTGACATTTTTCACCAATGTAACTCACTTACCAAAACCCATCGACAACAGATTTGTTCTTAACCAATATTCCGCTAAAAATCACTGAACCAGTTACTTTGAACGAATTATGCTCCGATCATCTTCCAATAATGTGCAAATTATTAAACGAACCTCAAGTAAATAATTATTGTGGTTTTGATCTGAAAAGGGCAAACTGGAAAAAATACAGAAAAAAAATTAATCGTGGACTTATTGACAAAGCTATCGAACTTAAAGATGCAGTTGACACTACAAAAATCGAAAGAAGCATACAGTTCTTCAATAATTTAATTGTCAATAGCATCGAGTTAACCGTTCCTAAGAAAAGTCTAGGGAATAACTGTGTTAAATTACCTACGTATATTTTAAGTCTTATTAAAATAAGAAATTTACACAGAAGAAATTGGCAAAGATTTAGGCAACCATCTTCCCGTGACTTTCTTAACTATTTTAACAAACGCATCAAACGTGAAATTCAGAAATTTAGAAACCTCGCATGGAACACCAAGTTAAGAGACTTAGACAAACACAGCAAGCCTTTTTGGAACATTGTTAAAATTATAAAGAAAAAGCATGGGAATTTGCCGGTTTTATTAGACCAAAATATAAAGTTCGTTACAAATGAAGAAAAGGCCAAATTGTTAGCTGACACTTTTTCTACCAACCATGTTAGTACAAACGTTTTCGGAAATATTCCGCACGATCTAATTGTAAGTAATAATATCGAAAATTTCTTCAACAACGAAAATATTACCCAAAACGTTGAAACTGTTAGTCCTGAAGATATTAAATTTCTTATTAAAAGCCTTAAAACAAGAAAATCAGCAGGTATTGATGATATTAAAAATATATATTTAAAGAATTTGCCGTCATGCGGATTCGAATTCATATCATCTTTATTTAACACTTGCTTGAACTTCCTTGACATATGGAAGAAAGCCAAAATTGTTCCAATTTTAAAACCTGGTAAACTGGCATCTAACGCAAGCAGTTACAGGCCCATAAGTTTGCTTTGTATTTTAAGCAAAATGTTTGAAAAGGTTCTTAAAAAGCATCTTTTGTCTGTTCTAGATTCTAAAAATATTCTCCCACTGGAACAATTTGGTTTTAGACAGTTTCACTCTACAGCTCACCAGGTCTTTAGAATTAGTAAACATGTCAAAACGAATTTACAAAACAAAAGTCCACTGGTCTTGTCTTGTTAGACGTTGAAAAGGCGTTCGACACCGTATGGCATAAAGGGCTATTGCACAAATTAATAAATTATAATTTTCCCACATACTTAATTAAAATTATTGGTAGTTTTTTGAGTGACCGCTTTTTTCGTGTGTACATTAAAAATAAATTTTCTACGGAGAAATATATACCCGCAGGAGTTCCTCAAGGATCTGTACTCGGACGTCTTTTATACAATATATACACGTCAGATATACCAGTTTTGCCGTACTGTGAATACGCAATTTACGCTGACGATACGGGAGTTTTCACGTCGCATGAGCTTGGTTCCACTATTGAAGCCAAACTTCAAAATGCGATTGAAATACTTCTGAAGTACTTTAATCGCTGGAAGATAAAGGTAAGCACCGGGAAGTCACAAGCTATCTTTTTCACAAGAAGAAGAAAGCCCTGTTTTCTACCGATAAGTCCGCTGCGATTCGCTGGTGTGGTAATGGAATGGCAAGATTCATTGAAATTTCTAGGAATCTATATTGACAAAAAACACATTTCGAAAACTATTAAAACATCAAATCTGGCGATCAAAATGCTATATTCCTTAATAAATCGAAAGTCTTTGTTAAGCATAGAAAATAAAATAATAATCTGTAAGACCATTTTCCAAGCAATTCACCTATATGGCGCCGCGGTCTGGGGTGAATGTGCTATGACACATAAAAAAAAATTCCAAATAGCCCAAAATAAATTATTGAAAATGTGTTTAGATTTGCCATGGCATTATTCCACTCGAGTGCTGCATGATAGATCTAACATACAATACATATCTCAAAAAATAATGACAATAAAGCAGGAATTTTTCACGAGCTGCCAAATGTCAGACAACCCGCTTATAAATAGCCTTATTGTTTAATGCTAACTTGTTAAGCTACATAATTGTTATTAAAAAAACGTATTTACTACGTTAATAGTTTTTCTTTTTATCTTGTCATTACCATCTAAGTCGATTGAATTGTAGGTTTTAATTATAACTTTCCTGCAGAATATATATTTTTTTTAAAACAATAAATCTTAAAATATTACATTATAAGTTTTTCAGAAGTAAGATATAATTTATAAAATCTCTGTAAATTGAGCGTAATTCAGAACTATTGTTACGATTTTTGCTATAAATAAAGAATTTAATTTAATTGAAAATGAATGAAAATGGACAACGAGTCTTAGAGATGGCAGCAAGCAATAATTTGGTCGTTGCGAGTACAAGGTTTGCGCGTAAAAATATCCACAAAGCCACCTGGGTATCTCCTGATGGAGCCACTTACAACAAGATAGACCACGTGTTGATAGACCGCCGCCACAACCCGAACCTGATGACGATACGAACGTGCCAACGTCGACTCGGACCACTATCTTGTTGGTATGGTGCTCCGAGCGCGGATTGCATCATCACGAAAGACTGCATCCGCAAATCGAATTCGAGTCACGAAGACCAGAAACAACTACGGTCAAGCGATAGGACTCGCCCTAAGTGCTGGGAGAGTAAGTCCTGGGGCTGAGATTTCAGGCGTACAAGAGAAATGGACACGCCTTAAAAATACTGTCATTAGTACTGCTGACTCCGTCTTAGACAGTAGTCGTAGAGATCGGAACGACTAGTTCGATGATGAATGTAAGCGAGCGACTGAACGTAAGAATGTTGCGTACCGAGAAATGCAACAATCTCATAGCACGAGGGCACGCGAAGATGAATATAAAGAGCTCAGAAGATATGAAAAAACAGTTCACCGGCGAAAGAAAGCAGCCTGGGAGAAGAATCTAGTCCGGGAAACTAGAACAGTACAGAGAGCAAGGACCGCATCAGGCACGGAAGTTCTACCAAAGAGTGTGCGGTATGACGCAATATACACCGCGTTGCACATATTGCAAGGACAAAGAGGGTAATCTGATCGCCGATCTTAAAGGCATCTTAGAGCGATGGGAAGAGCACTTTCATGAGTTGCATACACAACAACATATTTTTAAAGACTTTAAGCCGCCTATGATAGCATAGCCAGAGTAGAACTTTATAAAGCCATGAGAGAATTCGGCATCCCAAATAAACTGACACGACTATGTAGGTTGACCATGACCAATGTTATAAGCCAAGTAAAAATATCCGGATCAATATCAAGCCCATTCAACATCATCTATAACGGGCTCCGACAAGGGGATGGACTGGCCTGCATCCTCTTAAACCGTTGGAGAGACTGATCCTAGACTCTGACGTAACGGCGAGAGGAACAAACCTCTATAAGTCCATTCAGATTCTGGCTTACGCAGAAATCGTTGGTAGAAACCCAAGAGCTGTACAGAAAGCTTTACTTCAGATCGAGCAGGCGCAATGAAATCTGGGGCTGCACATAAATGAGAGCAAAACAAAGTACATGGTGGCCACGTCTGCGAGTAGAAGGTCCAACATTGGTCCCTCAATTCAAATAGTGGAGCGCGAATTTGAAGCAGTGCAATCCTTTAACTATCTCGGGTCAACTGTATCAGCCGATAACAGCATGGAACCAGAAATACGCGCTCGGTTGCTTAAAGCCAACAAAGCCTACTATAGTCTGTCAAGACTCTTCAAATCCAGGAACTTAACCATAACATCCAAGCTGCTAATATATAAGACAATGGTCATACCAGTACTTACATATGGATCCGAGACTTGGGTGCTTAGCAAAAAGCATTCTGACCTCTTAACCGCGTTCGAGAGAAAAGTCTTACGGAGAATTGTTGGCCCCATATGTGAGGAAAGACGATTCCGTAGACTTTATATTGATGAGGTCTACGAGCGTTACCGCGATGTCGACATCGTGAAGAAAATTAAGCTCGGTAGGCTCCGGTGGGCAGGACACCTAGCTCGCATGAGCGAAGAGGATCCTGCTCGGAAAGGCCTTTGCGGTAGGATTTATGGCCAAGCCTACGCTGGAAGGATAGCGTAGACCAGGACGCCCAGATTTAAGGGATGCCAAACTGGATGACATCGGCTCGAAATCGGGACCGGTGGAGAGACTTTTTGAGGCAGGCCAGGACCGGACCCCGGTTGTAGAGCCAAATATGATGATGATATTCTGAGTATGACGCGTGTCGGGTGTCGTGTGTGGCGCATCTGATGGGTTGAAAAAAAGTTATTTCGACTTTTTTGAGATCCTTTTTAACCAACTTTTTTAGACTTCCTTGAGGGCCTTTTTAACCAACTTCTACATGACCTAGAGCTGAAATTTTCTGCCTAAGTCCAAAATAGCATTTTTTATATTTCGAGTATGACGAGTGTAACGTGAGGTGCGAGTAATGGGTTGATTTTTTTTTCGGCTTCTTTGAGGTCCTTTTTAACTACCTTCATCACAACCTAGAGAGTTGAAATTTTGTTAGTACGTATGACGCGTGTCACGTTTCGCGTGATGGTTTAAAATCGCGCCATTTTCTCGTTATTTGAGGTCTTTTTCGCACGACCTAGATGGTTGAAATTTTGTGAGCGGCTCAATGTCCTGTGCTTATTTTGATATCTCGCTTTTGTTTCGAGTCGCGCGTGTGAAGCGTGGAAAAAAGAAAATTCTTTGAAATATATAAAAGTTTGTACCCGAAAAACGAAGTTTTTTTACTTTTACTTGTCTTATGGCTCAACAAAAAATTTCGAATGAATACGAATAGATCAATGTGACCTATTTGAGTGTCATCCTATTGATTGATCTATTAGCGACGCGTCGGCGAACAACAACGGAATAAAATTCTGTGAAATATACGCACGTGTGCAGCATCGAAGGAAACAAAACAAAACAAAAAATCTTACTATGTATCTACTTACATGTTCCATGACGGGCAATCATACCATTAGGAACGTTTTAGCAGATTATTTTTTGCGAAAATGCGTGCATCAGTCTATTTTATTCCGCGTCGTTGTCTCATTGAATGTTTATAGTGTGCTGTGAAAACTTAATTTGTATTTAATTTCTTCAATAAAAAAAAAGTTGAAGATTAAAATGCCTAAAATTGCGTGTAGAGAATCCCAAAAATTTCAAAATTTTGTTTTGAAATTCGGGCGAAATGACTCTTCTACCGATGGAAAAGTCGTTCTGTGTAAATTGTGTGGTACAAAAGTAAACCAAGGGAAAAAATATAATATTGAGCAACACAAAAAACAAGCAAGCAGTGACATTGAAGAATAAACAAAAAAATCAAACCATAACATCATTTGTCACTGTCACTGTCACTGTCACTGTCACTCTATGATGATGAGATCTACGAGCGTTACCGCGATGTCGACATCGTGAAGAAAATTAAGCTCGGTAAGCTTCGGTGGGCAGGACACCTAGCTTGCATGAGCGAAGAGGATCCTGCTCGGAAAGTCCTTTGCGGTAGGATTTATGGAACATGACAGCGAGGCCGGCCAAGCCTATGCTGGTAGGATGGCGTAGACCAGGACGCCCAGTGTTTAGGGATGTCAAACTTGATAACATCGGCTCGAAATCGGGACCGGTAGAGAGACTTTTTGCGGGAGACCAGGACCGGACCCCGGTTGTAGAGCCAAATATGATGATAATGTCACATGCCAAACACATTTTGGTCAGATCTGCATTAAACTCCTTTTTTCTCACTACCAGTGACAAATGATGTTATGGTTTGATTTTTTTGTTTATTCTTCAATGTCACTGCTTGCTTGTTTTTTGTGTTGCTCAATATTATATTTTTTCCCTTGGTTTACTTTTGTACCACACAATTTACACAGAACGACTTTTCCATCGGTAGAAGAGTCATCTCGCCCGAATTTCAAAACAAAATTTTGAAATTTTTGGGATTCTCTACACGCAATTTTAGGCATTTTAATCTTCAACTTTTTTTTTATTGAAGAAATTAAATACAAATTAAGTTTTCACAGCACACTATAAACATTCAATGAGACAACGACGCGGAATAAAATAGACTGATGCACGCATTTTCGCAAAAAATAATCTGCTAAAACGTTCCTAATGGTATGATTGCCCGTCATGGAACATGTAAGTAGATACATAGTAAGATTTTTTGTTTTGTTTTGTTTCCTTCGATGCTGCACACGTGCGTATATTTCACAGAATTTTATTCCGTTGTTGTCCGCCGACGCGTCGCTAATAGATCAATCAATAGGATGACACTCAAATAGGTCACATTGATCTATTCGTATTCATTCGAAATTTTTTGTTGAGCCATAAGACAAGTAAAAGTAAAAAAACTTCGTTTTTCGGGTACAAACTTTTATATATTTCAAAGAATTTTCTTTTTTCCACGCTTCACACGCGCGACTCGCAACACGAAACAAAAGCGAGATATCAAAATAAGCACAGGACATTGAGCCGCTCACAAAATTTCAACCATCTAGGTCGTGCGAAAAAGACCTCAAATAACGGGAAAATGGCGCGATTTTAAACCATCACGCGAAACGTGACACGCGTCATACGTACTAACAAAATTTCAACTCTCTAGGTTGTGATGAAGGTAGTTAAAAAGGACCTCAAAGAAGCCGAAAAAAAAATCAACCCATTACTCGCACCTCACGTTACACTCGTCATACTCGAAATATAAAAAATGCTATTTTGGACTTAGTCAGAAAATTTCAGCTCTAGGTCATGTAGAAGTTGGTTAAAAAGGCCCTCAAGGAAGTCTAAAAAAAAAATTGTTCAACCCATCACACACACCACACGCGACTCGAAACATAAAAAAAGATATTTTGGACTAAGACAAAATCATAATCACAAAATTTCAGCTCTGCAGGTCGTGTTGAAGTTGGTTAAAAAGGATCTCAAAAAAGTCGAAATAACTTTTTTTCAACCCATCAGATGCGCCACACACGACACCCGACACGCGTCATACTCAGAATATCATCATCATATTTGGCTCTACAACCGGGGTCCGGTCCTGGCCTGCCTCAAAAAGTCTCTCCACCGGTCCCGATTTCGAGCCGATGTCATCCAGTTTGGCATCCCTTAAATCTGGGCGTCCTGGTCTACGCTATCCTTCCAGCGTAGGCTTGGCCATAAATCCTACCGCAAAGGCCTTTCCGAGCAGGATCCTCTTCGCTCATGCGAGCTAGGTGTCCTGCCCACCGGAGCCTACCGAGCTTAATTTTCTTCACGATGTCGACATCGCGGTAACGCTCGTAGACCTCATCAATATAAAGTCTACGGAATCGTCTTTCCTCACATATGGGGCCAACAATTCTCCGT
Source organism: Nephrocerus scutellatus (assembly GCA_947095585.1). Classification (NCBI taxonomy): domain Eukaryota; kingdom Metazoa; phylum Arthropoda; class Insecta; order Diptera; family Pipunculidae; genus Nephrocerus; species Nephrocerus scutellatus. The sequence continues at coordinate 86,559,565 of OX352761.1, read as the reverse complement.
AAGACTTTTCTCTCGAACGCGGTTAAGAGGTCAGAATGCTTTTTGCTAAGCACCCAAGTCTCGGATCCATATGTAAGTACTGGTATGACCATTGTCTTATATATTAGCAGCTTGGATGTTATGGTTAAGTTCCTGGATTTGAAGAGTCTTGACAGACTATAGTAGGCTTTGTTGGCTTTAAGCAACCGAGCGCGTATTTCTGGTTCCATGCTGTTATCGGCTGATACAGTTGACCCGAGATAGTTAAAGGATTGCACTGCTTCAAATTCGCGCTCCACTATTTGAATTGAGGGACCAATGTTGGACCTTCTACTCGCAGACGTGGCCACCATGTACTTTGTTTTGCTCTCATTTATGTGCAGCCGCAGATTTCGTGTCGCCGCTCTATCTGGATGAAAGCTTCCTGTACAGCTCTTCGGTTTCTATCACCGATGTCAATATCGTCTCCGTAAGCAAGTATCTGAATGGACTTATAGAGGTTTGTTCCTCTCGCCGTTACGTCAGAGTCTCGGATCACTTTCTCCAACGCCAGTTTGAGAGGCTTATAACATTGGTCATGGTCAAACTACATAGTCGTGTCAGTTTATTTGGGATGCCGAGTTCTCTCATGGCTTTATAAAGTTCTACTTTGGCTATGCTATCATAGGCAGCTTTAAAGTCTATAAAAAAATGGTGTAGTGAGTTTTGAAACTCTAGACATTTTTCCATCACCTGCCTTAGGGTGTAAATCAGATCAGTTGTTGATTTGCCTGGGATGAAGCCACACTGGTATGAAAAAGGGATATGAAATATGAGAAAATCGTTTACCCGGTACTCAACAACGTTATACCACGATAATTGCTGCTTTGTGATATCTCCCTTCTTTTGTATGGGTCACAGGATGCCTCTTCATCAGTCTTCTGGCATAACTTCTTCTTCCCATACTTGCACTATTATTTCATGAATTGCTTGGTGTAATGTGGGGCCTCCTATTTCTATCAGTTCCGCTGGGATCCCATCAGATCCCGGGGGCCTTATTATTTTTGAGCCGATTTATCGCCCTGCTAACTTCGTCTATGCTTGGTGTCGGCAGCATAGTATGATCTTCGGTCATTGGTGGAGCCTCCAATTCCTCAATTAGCTGGCCATTTAGCAACTCATGAAAGTGCTCTTCCCATCGCTCTAAGATGCGTTTAAGATCGGCGATCAGATTACCCTTTTTGTCCTTGCAGTATGTGCAACGCGGTGTATATTGCGTCATATCGCGGACCCTTTGGTAGAACTTCTGCGCCTGGAGCGGTCCTTGCTCTCTGTGCTGTTCCAGTGCACTGACGAGATTCTTCTCCCAGGCTGCTTTCTTTTGCCGGTGAACTGTTTTTTTTATATCATCTGAGCTCTTCGACTTCTACCTAAGATGAAGTCTGCAGTACCAATGACAGTATTCTTAAGTCGTGTCCATTTCTCTTCTACGCCCGACATCTCAGCCCCAGGACTTACTCTCCCTGCATTTAGGGCGAGTCCTATCGCTTGACCGCTTGACTACCAATGACAGTATTCTTAAGTCGTGTCCATTTCTCTTCTACGCCCGACATCTCAGCCCCAGGACTTACTCTCCCTGCATTTAGGGCGAGTCCTATCGCTTGACCGTAGTTGTTTCTGGTCTCTTCATTGCGAAGGTCAGCCGTGTTGACTCGAATCTGATTCGCGGATGCAGTATTTCGTGATGATGCAATCCGCGCTCGGAGCATCATACCAACAAGATAGTGGTCCGAGTCGACGTTGGCACATCGGTACGTTCGTACAATCATCAGGTTCGGGTTGTGGCGGCGGTCTATGAACACGTGGCCTATCTGGTTGCAAGTCGCTCCACCGGGAGATACCCAGGTGGCTTTGTGGATATTTTTACGCGCAAACCTTGTACTCGCAACCACCAAATTATTGCTTGCTGCCATCTCTATGACTCGTTGTCCATTTTCATTAGTGTTCTCGTGTAAACTATGGGTGCCAATGTACTGCCTGAATACTGGCTCCCTACCTATTTTAGCATTCATATCCCCAGAATGATTTTTACACCATACTGAGGGCAGGCATGGAGTTCCCGTTCGACTGATTCAAAATAATTCTTCTTTTTCATCATCTGGGGAATCCTCTGTAGGTGCGTGAATGTTTCTGAAGCTTATGTATTTAAATTTGCCCGCACGCGAAGGGTGCATAGCCGTTCATTTATTGCTTTAAAGCCGATAACGGTGGGTTTCATTCTTTTGCTGACTAGAAACCCAACCCTGAGCACATGATGTCTTGCATGACAGCTGTAATATATGTCATAATCTGATTTTTGTAAGACACCATTCCCCGTCCATCGCATCTCCTGCATTGCTGTTATGTCAGCCTTATATTTAGACAGGGTATCGGCCAGCTGCTGTGCAGATAATAATTTTTTACAGGCGAGGTTATTAGCCTCGCGCCAACCTTACTTTTATGGGCCTAGCCCGATCATTCACCTTTTCCTGCATTGGAGGAAAATTATAGGCGGCCACCACGTGGAGGTTTGATCGCACTTTCACCAGTCAGAGATAGTTACGGCAACCTGCAATTCTAGAGCATTCTGTGTTTTCCCCCTATTCTGCTGATGGCTGACCGCCTGGCATGTGACATACCTTTATTTAAAGTTAACCGTCCAGAATTCAAGGCTTTCATTCAAAAATTGGTAAAAAAAAAAGTTCCAGACCAGTCAACGTTTCGAAAAAAGCTATGTGGATGACTGCTATCCAAATCTGCTAGCCAAAATCCGTGCTGAAATAAGTGACGACAACATATTCGTATCGATTGACGAAACAACAGACAAAGCCGGGCGCTGCGTTAGAAATATGATTGTCAGATCGTTGCGAAAAGGTGGATGTGGATATTTACTTACATCTGAGATTTTGGAAAGAGTGAACTCGACAAAAATTGCAACTCTGTTTGATAATTCAATGCGATTGTTGTGGCCCAATTAAATTAAGAGCGAAACGTATTGCGGTTTGTGGCTGACGCTGCACCTTATATGAAAAAAAGTGGCAAATCTCTGCAAGTTTTGTACTTTAAAAGGTTTCACGTAACTTCGTCGCTCATGGCTTACATAGGGTATGTGAAACCATCAGGAGCAGCTTCCCGAAAGTCGACGGCTTTGTATTCAATATGAAGAAATGTTTTCTTAAATGCCCGTCTCGGATCGCAGAATTCAAGTAGAATGAGCCTTAGCTGCCTTTGCATCCACAACCCGTAATTTTATTTCAAATAAACAAATTAAACTTCAATAAATATTTAATTTGCACAGGTATTGACTCGGCGTTGGGGTACTTTTTTGGCAGGAGCATCATATTACGAGCAGTTCTTTGAACAGATGAAAAAAATCATGGATACATAGAAGGCGATGCAAGTTGTGGGAGACTTGCTAAGGAATAAGTTGCAGACGCCGTGAAGGCTTATATTAAAACCAACTTCGGATTTTTAGTGGGCCCAAAAGACCATATTTTTTAAAGCTTGAAGAAAGAGGTAATTTGAAGCACCAGCTTTTTATAGCAGAACCTAATTCATGCTTTTTAAACACGATTAGGAAACACGATCGGAGAAGTCTTGCAGATTTTTGACAAAATTAAAGGCGACTTGGAAACAAAATGGCAAAATGCGCTTGAGGCAGTTAAGCAAATAATTTGCGTTATCAAAGGCGACGCAAACTGTTAGCTCCCTGAAAATATTGAAGTGGGTGATGTCGAGTGTTTCAATGGGGGTCCAGTCGTTTCTGCTGACGTAGGGAGATCTTTCAGCTATATTAAGGCGCTGTTAGGCGCTGTAAGGCGGTTGTTGCCTGAAAATTTTAAAAAACCTATGGTTGCCAAATGTTTCTATACTTAAGTTGTTATTTTATTGTATGTTTAACAAATGCTTTTTTGCCAATTTGAATGTTTTATTTTGAGTTTTTTTATTTTTTAGGTCAACAAAATCTCATCCCTGCTTGCTTGCTAGCTTGAATTATCACGGCTAAAATACTCAGGATTAAAAGCTAGGAATAATACTTGCATATTAAGAATTAAAACATGAACATTTAAGTTTAGAAATATATTTTTAAAAATGCATTAAGTTGTAGAAAATTAAGAAAAATTGTACGGGCTTTCCTCCATAGTACTGCGCCGACAATTTTATAGCAACACTCGCGGCATTCACAGTGTCAAATTACATATTTACACATGTGAATGCCAACGAGTTACAAGACAAAAATAAGTAATATATTGTTACGAAAAGTAGTTAGTAGCGCATAAAATAGAATTAGAATCCTTAGATTAATCGCAATGTAAAATAAGCAAATGCTACGAAAAGTAGTCGGTAGTGCAGAAGGTACGAATCCTAGATAAATCGCAATGTACCAAATATAAGTACTAAAATTAGAACTAAGAAAATACTGCATACTAAGAATAAGTACTTTTATGTAGCATACTTTTAGGCTGTAAGACTTTTAGATTATTTAAAATTTGAAATGTAGCCGCCTACAAGTTTAAATCATTGTGTACTGGTCCAACAAGTAGTCTAACCGGTTTGTGCGGTTTGCCCGGTTTTTGTAAAAGAACATGATTGAATATGTAGTCTATTTTTAGAAAATGACTCATTACATAAAAGTATCGTTATTTGTAAATAAGGGAATAAGGCTACAATTTTCTGGTATTTTCTCGATATTTCTGTCTACAGTATTGGAAGTTTCTGGAAGCTTTTAATTGAGTTTAAATAGAGGCGTTAGGCCGAAGTAAGATTATTAGTGAATTGGAATTTAACCAGTGAAGTTGTAAAAGTTCTTGCAAAGCGATTAAGCTGCTACCTAAGAGAATTATTGTAAAGTACAAGTATTATAAGTGTTCTTGTGTACATGTAAAGTTATTACCAGCATAAATTGTGAACTTGTGTTATTATTACTGTTTGTGAATTAAAGTTGTTATTTATAAATTAATAAACTTGTGTTGTGTTTTTTTTTGCAAAATCCTTTACGAATTCAAAAGCCTGAATTTCGTAATAATATCATAGAAAAGAACACCAACACGGTGCTTTGGCTTAGTATGCGGGTTGAAGAACACACATTACGAACACGTACATTGACAGACACAGTCACACATGGGTATCAGCTTGGCATGCATGCTGCATGCTGTAGGCAAGTGAAGTGTGCATGCGGATGGCACCGACATTGACAATAGAACATACATTACACACAGACGGGTATTGGCACGGCGCATGGCACCACATTGCATACGGGCAGAGGCAATATGCATGCGCATGACAATGACACGGACAAGTGAACATTCATGACGAACAAACGTAGACTTTATTTAATGCATGCCGGACCAAAGTACCGTTAGTTTAATAAAAAAGAACATTGCTGACCTACCAGCAGCGAGTCGTCAGTGAACCATTGCACGGTGCGGAATTTGTAAGTTGTCTTGTGTTCTTCTCGTTCTGAGTAGTTTAGTTAGTTATATATAGTTAATAGCTTCCCCACCCGTGGAAAGTGGTTATAAACTTTTATTAGTAGGATATAAATGTATATATTGATGTGTATTGAAAGCCAGATTTAATTTTATTGAATAATAAAATATTTTAATTTAATTTTATTTAAAAAGAAAGCAAAAATTTAATCTATTGAATGAAAACCAAATAAATCATTAAAAAATTACAAATTACAACGACACAAAACTTATAGTAGGACGACCCGCCGCAGCCGTAGTTGAAGTCAGACTCAAAAAACTTTTCTGCCGTAAGCATAGTCTTCGCCTTTTTGGTCATCCGTCGTCATCGCCTTCTCGGTCACCCATCTTCATCGCGGTCCTCGCAGCTCCTTAGAAAAGATTCCACACTCCTAGCGAATTTAGCACTTCAGCACTTTTAGTGCAAACATCGCCAGTACACCGATACAGCACACGGCGGCGAATATCACGGCTACCTTTGCTGGCAACATTTCGTTATCTTGTTTCTCGTTGCCTGGTTGCAGAATTTTATATATACACAACCAGGTTATTGCAATGATTGCAAAGGAATATTACTCCTGATTTATTTTATTGACGGCCGACGATGCGATGATGACTGGAAAAAACGAAATAATACACGGCAAGAATGTGTTTGTCACATTGCTTGCCACATTATGTGTCAGTGACACTATGAAAAATTACTTAGAAAAAAAATAAACGAAATATTAAACGGTAAGAATGTGTTTATCACATTGCTTGGCTCATTATGTGTCAGTGACACTAAGTATAGGGTGATAACATGACATAGCAGATACCTTTTCGAGGCAACGCATGAGTATGAGTAATTTCAAAATTTCAAATTCAAGACAAAAAGAAGTGAGTAAGCCCAGAACTTGAGTACGTTTAAATTATATTACATATGTTATAAATTGTATTGTATATAATGCATAATGCGAAATAAACAAACACTAAAACCTAAAGTAAGACCTTGACTAGTAATATATATATATATATACGTGTGTGTATGTATGTATTATATATATTATACTAGCTGCTCTGTTCGCATTGCTACCCACCTTACGTTACTCAATTGTCCGTTAACTGATAATGAACAAATTCATATTCTTAACAAAATAAATCCATAAGATAATATATAACATCATAAAAAATATGAATTATTTATCTTGAATTTTAATATATACATATACATATATATGTCAAAATTTAAATCTGCTGTTTTTTTCATTCTCCGAGAAAAATTTATTTCTCTGAAATGTTTTTACTTCATTTTACATAGTAAAAGGAAGTATAGTTATCATGAAAATTTACGAACTCTGAATTTTTGAAGATTTACCAGTTACCGTATCTCCTGAGTCAGAAAAACGAAAAAAAAATCTCTGTCTGTCTCTGTCCACTCTACGGCTCTACTAATGGAGATGAAAATTCATGTTTAAGCTTTTTACATAAATTGTAAATTTTTACGGGAATCTGACAAATGGAAGTTACAGTTGATTTTGACGGGAATCTGACAAATGGAAGTTACAGTTTATTTGGATAGTTTTTCGATCTTTTACAAATAACTCAAGCAAAAATCAGATTATGTATCTGTCGTATTTCGACTTACGACAAGTCGAAATCCTCAAAGTCGTAATTTCGACATATCGCAATTATGTAAGCATATACGACAAATTTTTTTTCGAAAAACTATTGCCCGATAGCGCCATTTCGAATGTATGTTTTGTTGTTTACTTGTTTACTTTTTTGGTTTTTTGAATATTCAAAAATATTTATATTTTTTTATATATAAAACTAATATTTTTATATTTAAATTTAATATTCCATGTAAGCTCGCGTCAATCAAATGAATTATTTTTTTTTATTTTAGGGATAATTTTATAAATAACATTAAAAAAAAATTAAAAATTATTACTTACAAGTTATTCACGCGGTTGATTTCATATAGAAAAAATAATTTTAATTGCATTTATTTCCCAGTCGAAATACAAACAGGTGTTCGACTGAAACACCAAAAATTCAGTCGAAACTTCGATTAGTCGTATAACTCAATAATCGCGTCTAGTCGTAGTTGCGACAAAAGTGACGTCTTTCGAAACTCGAAATGCTTACATAATCGACCCCAAAACCTTCTCTATAGAAAGCCCAACTGTTCCGATCGTACACAGATAAATGCTTAGATTTATCCCAAACGTATTTGTATTAGTAATCAACTAAAGAGCAAAATCCATATAAATTTTTAATGTTTCCCACTACCACATCTTACGTTTCTCGCTCTTTGCGGTTGCTTATTTTTTGTACACTGTATTCACATCCCACAAACGCACATGCGTTTTGGACAAAACCTTCTCTATAGAAAGCCCAACTCTACGCATACTAATGCTGTAAACCAAGCCCAAACGCATGTGTGTTTGTAGGATGTGAATACGGTGTATAAAAAATAAGAAGTCGCAAAGAGCGAAAAACGTAAGATGTGGTAGTGGGAAACAGAAATATTTTATATGGATTTTGCTCTTTAGTTGATTACTAAATACAAATACGTTTGGTCTCAATCTAAGCATGTATCTGTGTACGATCAGTTGGGCTTTCTATAGAGAAGGTTTTGGTTTTGGATTGGTTTACAGCATTAGTATGCGTAGAGTTGGGCTTTCTATAGAGAAGGTTTTGATCGACCCCCATATCTGAGCACGGATTTTGGCCGCAAATGTGAAAAACTCACATCTTAACCGCAAGTTCGTAGTATTAGTAGATATTGTGTGTAGTAGTATAATTTTTAACGCATGCGCATAATTTGATTTTGCTTTAATGTCAACATCTGTTACTCGTTGTTTCCACCTCAAATAACAAAAATGCTACAATAAAATAATTTGCTTGGGTGAGTAAAATTATGGAGTTATCGCTGAAATACATTCATGGCAAAAATTAAAAAATAAATTTAAAACACATGTTATCGCATTTTCGGTAATAAATAAGCAAAGTAATAAAAAGAATAAAGGTAAATTGAAAAATATAACAAATGATATTTGAAATTAAAAATTTAATAAAAATAAAAATTATATGAGAATAGGAAAAATAAACGAACATAAATAGAATAAAGAGAACAAACAAACAAGTGTGCAAAATGGGTAAAAGAGTTTAGTGAGCAAGGGCGCCCAATATTTAGCTTGGTAGTGCATTAAATGTGGTTTCGTTCATAATTTCTGTGATCACAGCCAAAACCTTCTCTATAGAAAGCGCAACTGTTTCGCTGATACACGGATATATGCTAAAAAATATCGCAAATGTTTATGGAATGGTAATCAACAGAAGAGCAAAATCAATATTTACGTTTCTCGCTCTTTGCACTTCCACCAGTCTGCTTATTTTTTGTACACTCCCATCACATCCCACAAACACAGACGCGTTTGAGATAGTTTCACTGCATTAGTATGCGTACAGTTGGGCTTTCTATAGAGAAGGTTTTGATCACAGCTAACAATTATAACGCCCACTAATACATGTGTTCTAAATTTTTTCTGCCTCCGTCTCGATGTTTGCAGTGCGATCCTTCTCTTCAAATTCAAATTTCGCCATTTTGATCTGTGCTGACCTTGAAAATCGCTTAAAATAATCCAACAACATTTTTCCTTCAATTCGGCTCACATTTATTGCAGCATTATTTGAAGGCCGTATACGTGTACATGCAAGAAGCAAATTATTTTATTGTAGCATTGTTGGTATTTGAGGTGGAAACAATGAGTAACACTTTGGTGAGACTTTTTCACATCTCACCTAGTTTTGAGTACGTGAGTTGTCGTCTGCATTAGACAAAATCGAACCGATTCAGAATTTGTACTAGAATCTTATAATAGAATCTGCCATTAAATTACACTAAGCCAAAGAAAGAAAAAACATCACACAACTTTAAAATTGTATGCTCTACACCTCGTACGTATACGAACTGACATCTCACATTCAGGTGAGTTTTTCACATTTGCGGCCAAAATCCGTACTCTGTTTTCAGATTCTCTTTGCCACCCGAAACACAAGACATATGATTTCTAAAGAAGTCATCAGAATTGGAAAAACGTGTAAAAGTTTTGAGTTGTTGAAAAAAGCAAATATTTAAGCAATCACACGCGCAATAATTAAAAGTTTAATATTTACCAAAGAATGATTCTTCAACCATTGTGATTATAAAGTATTTTTGGAATTAGAAAATAGTAACACGCAAACAGAAAAATCGGATTCCGTGAGCGATTGGTTGTGTTCGTGGCTCGAAGTTGAGGTTAATTGTGGTCTTTAAAAATTGTAAATTTTTTATATTCGCTCTAACCGAATGCAAGTTAAGGGAGTGTTTTATTTTTGCAATTGACTTGATTTTTTGAGCTTGTGAATAGCTGGGTTTGCAACAAATTTTTAGAAAAAGTTTTTCAATGTGCGATTGATAATGGAGGATGGCAGTCGATCAAAGGTGACCCCTGATAAGCAACCTTCTCATTAAAAAATTAAACTTCCGTCTCATTTATTGAGTGAGGCGGATAAAAGAAAGATAATTGAAGCAGTCACCACCGATTGGAACTTAGACAACGCTGACCCGTCTAACCCCGACAGCGAAAATATGATAGATACTAATTCTGAAGCAACCTCCGTGGGTATTAGTAAAGCAAATGTCATTAAAGGCAGTCAGAGTCTGCCTCTTAGTAACTGTGTCATAATTGGGCACGCGCATAATATCTCAACTGTTGCTGGACAAATTAACTCCTAGCCTGGCACTGAAAGTGTTCTTAACAACCAACCCAGGGAAGTGGTCAACACTCATAACTGCTTTCATCCTTTGGCTGAGAAGAATTATGAAATCATCTCACCGGAAAACAGTCAGGCGAATTCAAGTGGTATAAACTCCAACCGCATTTCAAGTGGCAACAGCACTGGAAGCTCTCACATTATCAAAAGAAATAGCAACAAAGGCAGTCTCATTAATTGCAACGAAAACCCAGCCTTCAATTCTGAGCCTTGGTGTCCTCCCAACTTCACAACAGGAGTCTCTGCTAAAACCATTATGGATTTTATAAGTAAGACTAACAAAAATCTAAATAATGTAAAATTTATTGCTAATGGTTGGAGCTTGGAACTTGGCATAGATGCCTACTCCTTCACCCCTAAACAATTAAAAAAATATAATACTATTTTTAACGGCATTTCTAGCGATTTTTCGCCTGCCGAAATTCAAATGAAATCTTAAAATTGGACCCCAAGTTGAAGGTCACTGTTGAAAATTTTGAGACCAAATGATCTAAATTAAGTGACATTCAACTTGACCTATTTCTTTGTGCTACGGAGGATAGGGAAAGTTTCATGAAACTTAAACAATATAAATTTCTTCTAAGACATAGAATCACTTGGGCTTCCATTAAAAACTCTGATACCGATGCCAAAAATTTTGCCACATGGCTTCCTATTGCTGTTTTGCTATAAGGTGCGTAAAATATCTTAAAGATCATGACATTGGAGAATGTGAACTTAGCCAACAGAACAGAAGCCTCAGACGCATCTTGTGTCAATTGCTAATCGGAGGATCACCCTGTAAGTTTCAGAGGCTGCCATACATAGTTGCGTTTCTCAAAAAAAAGAAAGCTTTAGCTGAAGATAAAAATAACAAACCCATTTCCAGGGTCCAATTGTAAACCTGAATAACAGTTACCAAGAAAATGTCATGTGTTTTGCGGACATTGTGAGAGGCCACAAAAAAATTCCTAACATTCAAGAAAGTTCCTCTTTCCCTCCTGAACTCCCTAAAAATGACATATCAGATTTTATGAATGAATCGAATAGACTATTCGGCTTGCCGATAACCAGCCTAATTTCCAAAATCAGAGGCTTCTGGCCTAATTATAAAAAAATGGATGAATCTCAAAAACCAGGTGCATACCTGTGCTTTATTGCATCTCTTTCCCCCTCCTCACCCTAAATCTCAACATTATTAGCTCTAACGTCAATTCGTTCTCCAAAGAAAAACAAATTGAAATTGACCTTTTACTAAAAGATACTTCCCCAACCTCTTATTGCAAGAAACTTGCCTTTCAAAAAACATTAGTAAATGCCGTTTTAATAACAAATATAATTTTATTAGGAATAATGAGGGCCGAGGAACAGGAATTCTCCTGCAGAATTCCTTTCGTTTTAACCAAAAACATTTTTCTAATAATCTAATTTCAGCAACCATAGCTTCAATTCCCTTAAACTCACAACATACAGCTAGTTCCCTAGCTCTCGTTTCAATCTATGTTCCCTGTAATGCTGGACTCTTGTTGCCTTCTGCACTGGACAACCTACTCACTTCTTTACAGTCCTTTGACTACACCATAATTGGTGGAGATTTTAACTCCAGACATCCCCTTTGGGGTGACTCAGTTACAAATCAAAATGGCTCTATATTAACGTCTTGGTTCCAGGACAATCATTTTCTTGACCTAGACATTGTAGCGGCTCAAGGCCCAACTCGCCCTAGCTCAGGCTCTCATATCGATTTTTGTATCATTTCCTCTAACCTCAGATGCGACAACAACATTGCATGTTCAACTTTCTGTCTTCATGAATATCCAATTAAGACAAAATTTTACACTCCCAGACTTTCCTCAGTTTTCTTCTAGCTTTAAAAACACCGAAGGTCTGCATTCAATCGCTCACTTTGCAATAATCTTTCAAACATAGAAATTCCTATTACCAGAAATTTGTGCAACTCAGAAATAAATAGCTTTATCGAGGCAATTACTGTAGCAATTACCACTTGTATGGATAATCACAGCAAAAAATCTTCCTTGCGAAAAAACTGGTTTAACATAACAGAAACAACTTTAAATTTATTAAAAACTCGAAAAATTTGGAAACGAAAAAAAAAAAGAATTTTCCTTTAATTAATTGCCTTAATAACTACTACTTCCTATTTCAATGGAAAAAAAATTAAAAAAACAACACTCTAAACACAATAGACAATTTCCGATCTATCTCTCTTCTACCCAACTTAGGTAAAATTCTTGAAAAAATAATACTTTCCAAAATGCTTAATTTTTTTGAACAAATTAACCCTATACAAGCTCAACAATTTGGTTTCAAACGTGGCCACCTTACAGAGCATGCTCTTCTTTATTTCCAGGACAAAATCTTAAACAACCTAAGAATAAAATTGTACTGTTGCTTGTGCCTTGGATTTAAGGAAAGCATTTGACTCTGTTAAGAACACACCAAAATATCAAAATATCGCCGACCAAAAACGCTAAAATTTCGATTCCTTCAAATAATACGCAACTGATTCGACTTCACAAAAATGAGGACCGTCTTTAAATTCTTTTTTTATAACAATGATGCTTCCACTTAGCTTAACTCGCAGACTCTCTCTGCCAACCAACTCGTTTTCACTCGACTAACTCTACTCCTGTCATCGAGTTGGCAGTGTTCAATAATTCAACTATTTTGTTTGACAAGCCGCTAACATTCGGCCATCCTATATTTAATTCGTCATCGAATATACATTATTTAAATCTGAAGTTTTTTTTTTGTTTTTTTTTATACATCAATTCATTGTTTACTTTTTACTTTACTTTACTTCTGAAAGTTCAAAATGTAAAATTCTATTAATCAAATAAATTTAATAAATGTTACATAAGTATAAAACAAAACTATTTATCTTTTTTTATTTTAGTTGGTTAATAGTTTTTATCAAAAGTTGAAATATAAAATGCATTTTTAAAAATGGACATAATCTGACAACTTTTCTGGACGCTTACGGATTCATCTTGGTTCCGGTTTCTTGTGCTTGGAAGTTCTTCATCGTCGTAGAGATTAGTTACGCTATGTGGTCTTTGCAGTACATTTTCTTCTTCTTCGTCACTGTGACTTGGTTTCCAAATTCTAAGTTGACTTACATGTGCGGTTGATGAATATCTTCGACCAAATACATCTTCTCGGAGTTCGGCTACTCCATAAGTGTCATTTGGCAAGATTTTTGTGATTACTAATTGACCTGTTTGACCTATTTTTCGGATAAAACTTTGTTGAATCTCCGGTTGCGGGTGGTACCGTCTTGATAAAAACAATATCACCGGTGTCGTATTGGATGGTTAGTCTTCGTCCTCGATCGTAACGTTTCTAATATTTTGCTTGTTCGGATAATATTCGTTCTATGGTTTCTTTACGGAGTACTTCAGGTTTTTTGTATTTAGAATTTTCTTCGGTTATAGTTGTGATACGTATTAAACCTTCTTCAAATCTTGGAGTATATCCGTAGAGCAATTCGAAAGGAGTCTTACCAGTTGATTTATTATCACTATTGTTGAGATCACGTGCAACTTGCTTTAATTTATCGTCCCAGTCTTTACCTTCCTTTTCCCTATTTAGAGTTGCAATAATTGTAGGAATCAAAGTTCGATTAACCCTCTTAACCTGTCCGTTTGCTTGAGCGTGTCTTGGTGAATTCAGTCGATGTTGGATACCATGTCTTTCATAAAACTGTTCGAAGGCCAAAGATGTAAAAAAGCTGCCTCTATTAGTGATTATTCTCTCTGGAGCTCTGAATTAAACGACGAAGTTTTCTAATCGACGAACTACATTGTTAGCATTTGTGTTTCTTACTTCTTCCAATCGAACAAACTTGGTAAGATTGCAAATTAGCACAAGTATGTATTTGTTTCCTCGCGAACTTGTAATGAAGGGTCCCAAATGGTCTAAATGAAGTATAGTAAATGGTTTTTCGCCTGTCTCGTCTGGTGTTATAAAGTCCGTTTTGTGCTTATCATCTGGATGAATAGGTATTTGTAGATATCCTTGTGCAAGGTCAAGGACAATGAACAAAATTTATTTAAACGGTTTGATTGTTAAGTCGTCGAAAATCGACAACAAGTCTTGAATATCCAGTATTTTTTTTTACAAGTAGTACGGGACTAGCATATGCAGACTCAGTATCTGTAACGATCCCTTGTTTTCTCCAGTCGTCGACTATTTGACGAATCCTAGCTCTTTCCTTTTCACTAGCAGAGAATGGTTTTGACTGAGGTGGTTTACTTCCTGGAAGCTCGATGATTCTCATAGTGAAATCCTTACTACATCCGATTTCATTCGGCTCTAAGTCGATGCAATCTCGAAAATTTAAAATCGTCCTTATCCAAACTTAAGTCTGCAAACGGGTCCGTTGCCTTCTTCTTTTTGAACATCAGTGAGTTATCTTCTTTTATATATATGATTTCAGGACTTTCTGTGTACGTACGGCCGACGATCATATCGCAAGTTTGGACATCATCAGGGACAACTCGAATCCTCACGTCTTCTGTTCCAGCCTCATCAACTTTAAGCGTGGCTCTAATAAATCCTGGAGATACAACTTTGAAATTTGGTGGACCAAATGTCTTTAAAGTCCCTCAACTTGTTTCACTATTCCTTGATTGTTGTTGGGACAGCTACGAGAGATGTGACCCTTTTGCTTACAATGAAAACACGTCTGTTCATTTCTGGGATCAGGACAATTTCTTGCTAGATGACCACCTTTACCACAATTGTAGCATACCAATTCTCTTGTTACACGTGGTCGATTGTCTGTGTCTTGATAATCGTTGCTCCTTGGTAAAACCGCAGACTGATTAAATTCGAAAGACGAAATTCGAAAAACGTGACGAATTCGTTCTCTCAAATCTAAGAATGTCGTGCAGCAGATTATCAGCATCATGGTGTCGACAGCCCATCAAGCAGTTGGCTGCATCGCGAGCCCATAGTCCGGTTAGTATCATTTCCTTCGTCTCATCAAAACTAAGCTTCAGCTGTCGGCAAAGATCATATTTTTCGTGAAAATAATTGTTGGATGATTCGTTCTTGCGTTGTAAGCGACTTGCCATTCTTTGCCATCTCATAGACGTATTTTCCCTGATGTAAAAGGTTCTCTCAAATGATGCTTTAAACTGACCCCAACTTTTAATATCATCTGCCCTCGCATTGAACCAACGCCTTGCACCACCAACCAAATTCGTCTTAGCGACATCTAAAGCATATTCCCCCGGCCACCGATGAATATGGCACATACTTTCAATATTATTGAGCCAACCTTATGCCAATACTATGTCACCTTCGCCATCAATTTTGTCTATATTTTTTGTTAAATCTGGCATTATGTGACAAGCTACTGTTGCATCTTCAGGAGTCCCTAGAGTACTTCTGGCATTAGAAAGAATATTCTGAGTCAACCTTTGAACCCTTGAATCTGTTCTACCAAAATATCGATGGTTTGATCACGTCGTTTCATTTGTTAATTGCGAATTTGATTTTCACTGATCATATACTGCATCATCCACTCCATTTGTCCAACACTTCCAGAATTTTCTTGTCTTGATCCTCCCTGGTTGTTACAATTGTTCTACGCTTCCTGTTGATCCTGTCGGCATACATTCGTCTCACTTTTGCGTTCAGTCCGAACAGCCTCTCTATCATCCCCATCAACAACATTATTTTTCCCGCCAATATTTAGATTATCAATTACCTGTGTTTGTTTTGTCTCTTTATGAGCACAATCGGCTTCAGCACGTTCTAGCTCTCTCTTTCTCTCTCGTTCATCAGCTCTATCCTCTCTTGGCAACTCCGCCTTGTTACCGTCGTGAGGGAGAGGGGTGGTCTCAGTGTTGATTTGCTGATTAGGTCTGTTCTCTCATGAGAGGTGTCCAGACATGATTAGCGATGGACGAGGCGCCTACCTCTCTTCCTTAGCACGAAGGCAGCATGCCGGTCCCAAGCCCGGGAAAAGGAGGAGGGTTTGGGGGGGTAACGGAGCAACCCTTTCCTCAGGAAAATAATGTAGAGGAGTAAACCTCGATAGAATAAATCCTAAATCCAGTGGTAAGGCACGTGCGCCGATGGATGAATGGCCATGAGTTGTTGGTCGCTAGCACAGGACCTCGGATACCTGGCAACCTCCGGTTTAAAGCGGCCTTCTCATTGCATACCGGGCTCTACCATGGGTGACATTCTTTCCCGGATACTCGTGGTTATCATTGAAAAAAAAATTAATATAATTTATGAGACCGATGCATCTCCAATCGCATCAGCCTCGGGACCTGTGTTGGAGCGGACCGTTGTAATGTCAAAGGCTTCTGTGCCCCTGACGGTCATCACAGTGGTGACCCAAACCTCGGGATGTGCTTCTGTGCAACCCGAAACCACGTCAGGACCTGATTCTCTCTCGACGGTCAATCAAGTGTTGACTTCAAACGCAGATCCTGCCTTTAGGGGCCACATCCGTACCTCGAAAAAGTGATAACAACAAGGTTATGGATTCGTATACATCCGAGTCTGACACATCCGAAGTTTTCAACACAATTAGCGTCATCTCGGAGAAATCCGGATGCTCCTCTGTTGGAATAGCATTAGGTGGAATGCAGATCCAACAACAGGCTTACGTCAAGCTAACCTCGCTAGAAAAAAGGTGCTTCAAGCATGCTTTATGCAATGGCAAAGATAGAGAAAGTGCTCTTGCTTTTGCCAAAGCTGTGCCTCCCAACAAGAGCTTAGTTAAACGCGTCAGGTCGGAGCACCAGACACTACCTACATCGGCCGCTAAAAAGCAGGGCTCTCACCTGACATTCCCACTTTTAGTCAAGTAACCAGCGTTGTCAGGCAGGGGGTTGTCCCGATTAACCTGTCGAAAAAAAACCGCTTACAAAGGAGCAAATGGCTCATCTTCAAGAAGCGGTTATCGTCATCTCGATTGCGTTTTTCCGGATCGTATCCGAAGTCGGGATGGATGGTATTCATCTGTTCGGACAGTTCTACTGCTGGGTGGATGCGCTCGAACTTCGTAAAGATAAGAGCCAAGAGTGGACTGAATGTGACGTTAGTGGAAGAGGGATCCTTCCCGAAAACACATATTGTCCGTGGGTTCTTTCCACAAAGTCTTGAGCTCTTTTCAGAGAAGATTCTGGCTACCATCGAGGCCCAAAATGCAGAGATGCATGCCATATCATCGAAGGTAGTACAGAGGAAGAAGGAAGGTGCGCTCCTTCACCTCATACTGGCGGTTGATGACGCCTCCATGATTAGGCTTAACGCCTGCAAAGGTGTGATAGGGTACCGCTTTGGTCCGATTAAGCTGATCCTTAAGAGCACCGACAAGATTTTAGTATCTGATCAGGGTACAGGATACAAACTTAGACAGCTCTACATGCAATGCACCTAAGCATGCTAGTCTGAGTGGTTCCAAATCAGCGCCCGCGGTTCAAATTGCGAAGGCAACCTCTTCGGTCACCAACTCTACTGGGCAGGTTGATCGCAACGGGTCCGGAACCTGTACAACAAAGCTGGTATGACGGTCAACTCCTTTGACCAGCAAGACTACTAAGCCTTCTGTTTCAAGCCGTTCCAAAAGTGGTACTACCGCAGCAAGAGCTGCACTTGCTCCAATGAGTAAGTCGGGTAGGGTCAGACCAACGGGTCAACCGAGCCAGACTACCTGCCGAGGGGTAAGGGCCCCAAAAAGGCAATTCTAATCCGGCAGGCCTTTTCTCAACAGGTGGAAAGATGAGCACTATCAAGGTGTTACAGGCGAATCTGCACCATGCTAAGGGGGCGTCCGCTAAACTTAGCAAACAATTCGTCGAGGATAACATAGCACTCGGGCTCATTCAGGAGCCTTGGGCTATTAGCGGACAGGTGAAAGGTCTACAGGATGGGACAGGTAAGTTGATCGTTAGATGCGGGGAGGCAGTACCAAGGACGGCCTGCCTGATCAGATCTAATATTAACTTTCTTCCCATTCCAGAATTCATAACAAGAGACCTTGTTGCCGTACTAGTGCAGGTTCCGACCGAGATGGTGAGCGCGATTGCTTCCTGCTGTGTTACTCTCCGTAAGTCTTGATTGGTGATAATGACCGGCCATCTTATTCTCAGTATCCTCCTTAAGCACTTGTTGACGAAAACTTGGAGGCGCGTCGCAATTGACTCTGTGACTTTGTTGTTAATCTATGAACGCACTCCATATTGTCATCTGTCATTACTATTATATTGAAATATATTCTTTCTGTTTGATTGTATCACTTGTAAAGGCAACATCGTTTACTTTTCAACCTCGCTCTGCTAATAGGTTATGGGCCCAGTCCCAAGTTAATTAAATCTGAAATCATCGCGAATATATTAAATTATAAATACATTTGTTGTATAAAATTAAATAGTTAATTGTTTAATCAAGTCACTGGACTTTGAATTTAATCGCAATTCAGATTGATTTTACATTTGTTGTAAAATTTGTATCGTCATAAACACGTTTTATGAGAAGAAAATGGCAGGATCAAACAGCAAATCGGATTTTCACATCCAAAAACTACGCGGTGCGGATAATTATCATATGTGGTGTTTTGCTATGCAGAATTATTTCGATATGAAAAAATGGCATAAGTGTATCCAGAAGTCTCCAGACGATGCTAAAAAGCCGGTAGAAAATAATGAAGACATGTTGCGTGAATCAAAATCTACGTTGGCTCTGAGTGTGGAGCCTGAACTTTTTGTTCACATTTTAAATTGCAATTCAGCCCTTGAGATATGGGAAAAATTTAAAAATTTGTATGAAGACCGTGGATTATTAAGAAAAATTACGTTGTTACGAACTCTCATTTCTCACTTCTCATTTCGTTTAGAAAGTTGTGAAAACATGCAAAATTACATTGACAAGATAACCTCAATTTCGTTCAAATTAAATAGCATTGGATTCAAAATAGATGATGACTGGTTGGCAATTATGTTGGCAGGTTTGACAAATGAATTTAAACCTCTTATTCTGAGTTTTGAGGCAAGTGAAACCATCAATGCAGATCACATAAAAATGAAATTACTTGACACACAGTATGTATCAAAGACAAACGAAAACAATGCGTTTTTCAGTAAATACAATGTAAAAAATGCATCAAAACATAAAAATCGTCATACTGGAAGTATAATTTGTTATGAATGTGGTGGTAAAAAGCACAAGAGTTTTGAATGCAATAAAATCAAAGAGAAGCAGAAGTCATTGTCTAATTTTGAGAAGAATAAAAGTCAAAACAATGTTAAAAGTTATAAAAGTGAATCGGCTACAAGAGCATTAGCTGTATCTATGTTCTCGAAATCAAATATATCAGATTGGTTTTTAGACAGTGGTGCGTCGAGTCACATGACGCCTGATGCAAATTTATTAAAAAATAGAAGATCCACTGAAGCTGCTGAAATAGTAGCAGCAAACGACACGAAGATGCCAGTGAAATGTGTTGGTGAAACTGTTCTATCAATAAAAAATGATATAGTAGCAGAAGTTTTGCATGTTCCTGATCTGTCTGCTAATCTTTTATCTGTCAGCAAAATTGTTGCAAAAGGTAATAAAATTGTTTTTGATAGTGATGGTGGTAAAATTTATGACAAAAATGGTGATTTGTTTGCGCAATGTCAGTCACAGGATGGTGTATACAGGATTTCAACCTCTACTGATAAATGTATGTTGACAAAATCTAGAGAAAGTAGTGCATTGACATGGCACAGACGTCTTGGTCATGTAAACTACAAAACACTTTGTGACATGCGTAATGTAGTAGATGGAATGATGTTCAAGAATGATGAAATCTTGAAATGTGAAGTTTGTGCAATGGGCAAGCAATCGCGCCTCCCTTTCAAGCATAGTGGTAAGCGTTCAAATAATATGCTGGATTTAATCCACTCTGATGTTTGTGGTCCGATGGAGAAAAATTCAATTGGTGGCGCAAAATATTTCTTGTCATTCATTGATGATTATTCAAGAAAACTGTTTGTCTATTTTTTGTCGTCCAAATCTGAGGTTTTTGAATCATTTGTTGATTTCAAATCATATGTAGAAAATCAGACTGGTCGTAAAATAAAGAAATTCAGAACTGACAATGGCACTGAATATTGTTCCAAAGAGTTTGAGACTTTTCTTAAAAAATGCGGTATACAGCATCAATTTACAATTGTGTACACTCCTCAACAAAATGGTCTTGCGGAGAGAATGAACCGAACGATTGTGGAACGTTCAAGGTGTATGATGTTCGATGCTGATTTGGACAAAAAATTTTGGGCCGAAGCGGTTGCAATGGCAGCCTACATTATCAACAGAACAACTTCAACAATTTTGGTAAACAAAACTCCTGAAGAAGTATGGACGGGCATCAAAGTAAATGTATCTCATATGAAAATTTTTGGATCCGCTGTAATGGTACATGTTCCTAAACAAAAGAGGAAGAAGTTCGACTCGAAGTCGCGAAAAATGATATTCGTGGGGTATGACAGCAATACAAAAGGTTTTCGTTGCATTGATCCAAAAACGAAACAACTAACAATAAGTAGAGATGTTGTTTTTCATGAAAAAAATTGTGATTCGATGGTGACGTTATCAACTGATAACAATGTGAGTCCAGCTGAAGTGAGAGATTATGAGAACAATGAAGATTCATCGTTTGAAACTGATGTTACTTTGATTGATACTGGTGAAATTGATAATGTTGATGATCGAGATTATCAACCTGAAAAATATGTTGCGACACCTGAAAATGTATTAAGAAGATCTACGCGTGAACCAAAGCTTCGAGAATTTAATGATTATGTAAGTTATTTTTCATTAAATAATATTAACGATTTTGATCCTCAAACAGTAAAAGAAGCTGCAGCACGTGATGATTCTTCAAATTGGCAGTGTGCCATGCATGAAGAAATTGCATCGTTAGTAGAAAACAAAACTTGGAGTCTCATCAAATTACCGCCTGGAAGAAACGCTATCAAGACAAAATGGGTATTCAAACGCAAATTTGACAATGATGGCAACGTATTGCGTTACAAGGCTCGCTTGGTTGTGAAATGTTGCTCACAGAAATATGGTGTAGAATACAATGAAACTTTCTCGCCTGTGGTTCGCTATGCTTCGATAAGATTTTTGATGGCTTTAGCAGTTGAAAATGGTTTGAAAATACATCAAATGGACGCTGTCACCGCTTTCTTGCAAGGCGACATTGATGCAGATGTGTATATCGAGCAACCGGAATGTTTTAATGATGGAACAAATAGAGCTTGTAAACTGAATCGAGCTATGTATGGACTCAAACAAGCTGGACGCCAGTGGAATATTAAACTAGAAACTGCATTAAAGGAATTTGGTTTAGTAAAATCCGAATTGGATCCGTGCATTTATTTTAATCGAGGATCTAATTTAATAGTAGCTTGTTATGTAGATGACTTGATGATATTCTGGAAAAATGAAGAAGATTTAATCAAGCTTAAGCAATTTTTATGCACGCAGTTCAAAATGAAAGATTTAGGTACTGCCACGGAATGCGTGGGTATTCGCATACAACAAAATAAAAACAGCATAGAGCTGGACCAATCCTCGTACATCAAAGAAATATTAACTCGTTTTGGAATGAAAAATTGTAAGCCGATTGGCACACCCAGCGACTTGAATCAAAAACTTTCAATAAGTATGTCGTCAGATGGCAAAGAAGAAAACTTACACGACGTACCGTATCAACAAGCTGTGGTTGCTTACAATACCTTACGCAATGTACGAGACCAGATATAAACTTTGCAGTAAATGATGTAAGTCGTTTCAATTCAAATTTCGGTAGTGCGCATTGGAAGGCAGTGAAAAGAATCCTGCGATATTTACATGGTACAATTAATTATAAACTTCGGTATGAAAAGACTGATGATTATTCAATCATTGGATTTAGTGATGCTGATTGGGCATCGGACGTGGATAAACGTCGATCTTGTACAGGTTACCTGTTCAAATTTGCAAATGCAGCTATTACATGGTGCAGTAAACGACAACCAACCATCGCTTTATCTAGCACTGAGGCCGAATATATGGCAATGTCCTCAGCAACCCAAGAAGCCATCTGGTTGAAGCAATTGGCTGATGAACTCGATCTCAAATTGCTCAAGCCGGTTAATATTTTATGTGACAATCAAAGTGCAATATGTTTAGCTGAGTTGGATGCTTATCGACCAAGAAGCAAGCACATTGATATTCGACACCACCATATTCGAGAAAAGGTTAACGACAAAATCATAACAATACGCTACACTCCAACGAATGAAATGGTTGCCGACAGTTTAACTAAAGCAGTCACTAAGGACAAACATAATTTTTGCGTCAAAGCTATGGGATTATGTTGAAGAATCTTAAATAATTAAAATTAACTTTTAATTGTTTTATAATTGAATTAAATTTTTGTTATGTTAATTTTTTATAACTTAATTATTCAACAAGTGAGAGTGTTGTTAATCTATCAACGCACTCCATATTATCATCTGTCATTACTATTATATTGAAATATATTCTTTCTGTTTGATTGTATCACTTGTAAAGGCAACATCGTTTTCTTTTCAACCTCGCTCTGCTAATAGACTTTCCACGTTTCGCAGCCATACAAGAGTACTGAGAGAACGTTATCTGATGTCCGTCAATCGAGAGATCACATGTTCCACTAGCGTTAACGCGAAGTAGTTTTGTTTTTGAGACGTTAATTTTCAAACCCACTTTGTTAGCGTGTTAAAAACATTCCATGACAAACCCGATGGAGTACGGGTCATTATTTTCATCACTCAGTCGATAACAATTGTGAAAAGCAGTGGTGAGAGGGTGCAGCCTTGATTGACTCCCGAATAGATGTTGAAAGGTGAGCCAAGATGACCGTTATGAATGACGCGGCATGTTGAGTCGCGGTACAGCTCCTTAATGATGTTGATGATTTTTCCCGGAACACCAGAGCGGAGAGCGATACTCAACTGATTGTTCAATGATTATACGCAGGGTGTTAATTTGATCAGAATGGATTCAGATTCCCAGATATCTTGATATATCGCATGCAATGTTCGCGTAGTTAACTCAACGTCGGCTTGCAGTTGGTAGACTGTGCTATATTGTCTTCTATCAGCGGCTAGCTGTGCTTGTGTTGAGATGTCGCTTAGCCATGCTCGTTTGTCGTTCCTAGCTGAACGGCCAACTTATTGGTCCAGATCCCTATACTTCCTCGCTAATGCGCTTCGCATGGCACCCGAGGCCGCGTTTAACTCTGCTTTGATGGATTGGCGTTCACGAATGGTGTTCCATGTGCTATCTGATATCCATTCTTTTCTAGTTTTGTCGGGATAACTTAAAACGGATGAGGCTGCTTCCGGATACGCATTTACTGTTTTCTCCCATTTAGACTCTAGGGTTTGGGGCTGTATCTCAGAGAGAGACTGTTGTACGCGGGAAACATATTGCAGTTTCACATCTGGGTCTCTCAGTACTGCTACAGCTGGCTTTCTCGTTATTTGACTTCGTGTGACTGAGTGGACCACGAGCTTCAACCGCACACTGCCAACCACAAGGTGGTGGTCGCTGTAGATGTCGGCTGCTCTTCGGGTTCTAACGTCCAGCAAAGATAATCGGCAACTTGCGGCTTATAGCGATGTGATCAATCTGGTTGTTGTACATGTGATCGGGAGAGGTCCAGGTGGCTTTGTGGATGTTTTTGTGGGGAAAAATTGTGCCTCCAATGATTAGGTTGCGATCAGAACATAGATCAGCAAACCTTTCGCCGTTGTTATTCATAGAACCAAGGCCGTGTGTTCCCATTACATGTTCCCAATAACTGTTGTCGCTGCCTACCTTTGCGTTAAGGTCACCCATCAAAATAACGATGTCACTCTTCCGTAGTTGGTCTAATGAATTATTTAGACGCAAGTAAAACGAGTCTTTTTCTTCAGAGGTGGCTTGTTCCGTTGGTGCGTAAACTTGAACAAACACGACCTGTCGAACAGCAGATTTAAAACTTGCAGTAATAATTCTATCGGATATTGCTCGCCAGTCCTGTAACGATCCTCTCGCGGTATTAGAGAGTAGAAATCCCACTCCATTTGCATGATGTTCTCCTGCAGGCTTACCCGAAAAAATTAGAAACTCGCCGGTGGATGTTCGTTTTTCCCCTACTCCAGGCCATCTCACCACACTAAGACCAAGAATCTCTAGATGGTATTTACGAAATTTCTTTGTTAATTGAGCAAGCGTTGTTGTCTTGACGAGCGTGCGAATGTTCCAAGTTCCAAATCGTGTCCTTTTCCGTGGGCCAAAGGTCAATGTTGATAAATTCGATACGTATCCGAGGCTTGTATTAGTTTCAAGAATCAGTTAATTCAGTTGAGTGGTGATTGGCCAACCGCAACCTAGGTCGACATGAAGTGCCGCCGACCAAGGCAAGTCCACCTTCTTATTAAGCCCCGACCCAAGCGAATACAAATCGGATTGACCGAAATCGTTCACTTGATTTGGCAGAGTTTCCAGTGACGCGACGTGGACGCATAAGATAGGAGTTGTGATGCGAGAGGCTAAGGACATGACTGTCTATAATCGCGTCATCATCACCGTTTGTCCACCCGTTTGTCTTTTAGATTACCTTATTAGTAATAATGTAGATATTTTGAATAAGAGGTCTAAACCAACCTTCTTAGATGCGATTCGCGAAGAGGTACTAGATCTCACACTCACAAGTCCATTTATCTCTAACTCCATTGAAAATTGGCATGTGTCAGACGAGGCCTCGCTTTCAAACCATCCACACATCAGGTTTGACATTCCAGGTGCTTTGGCACATGCCTCTCCAAGATATGATCCTAAGTCAACGGACTGGAGTCTATATCGAGGACTAGTCCTCTCCAAATTAGATATGCTTGTCTCAACTATTGATTTCACAGAGGACCTAGACGAGGCAGCTTACCAAGTAAATGATATGCTACTTGCTTCCTATCATGGCAGTTGTGTCGTCAAAACCAACTTTTGCAAACGTAAAGTTCCATGGTGGAATGACCAACTGACCAAACTAAGGAGGAAGGTTAGAAGGCTCTTCAACTCTGCTAAACGCACGAAGAGTTGGGACGAATACAAGTTCGCCCTCACAGAGTATAACTCTGAATTAAGACGATCTAAATGGGCCACGTGGAGGAAAAGTTGCGAGAACATGGCAGAAATGCCAACAGCTGCACGAATCCACAAGGCACTTGTTAGGGATCAGACAAATTGTGTGGGTCTGTTGAAAAGGACCGGTTGCACCTACACGACGGACCGTGTGGATACACTAAGAACGCTTCTGCAGGTTCATTACCCCGGCTTGTATACCAGTGTACCACACACGAACTCGAACACGCATGACCGAAGAGTTTGTATCGCTAGTAGAACTAATAGTTTATCTGATAAGATTTTCACCCCAGATAGGGTTAGATGGGCGGTAGGCTCCTTCAAAGCATTCAAAGCCCCTGGTGGCGATGGCATCTTTCCTGCTCTTCTACAGAAGGTGATCTATGCAATCCTGGCAAGCTTGATTTTATTATTTCGGTCCAATGAGGTAGCTTTGTATGCATTCCTTGGCATTGAAGGCGCTTTCGATAACACTGGCTATGACTCAATAGAGAGAGCAATTAGTAGCAAGGGTATCGAAGTCTCGACCAATGTGGATGTGGATTAGGGATATGCTCGAGAGTCGAGATATTACTTCCTCCTTAGGAGGAGTGTCAGTGTCTGTGACCGTAGTTAAGGGTTGTCCCCAAGGAGGAGTTCTCTCTCCGCTTCCTTCGCCATTGGCTATGCTGATGACTTGGCGATTATAATTAGGGGCAAACACTGCACGACCTTTTCTGCTGTCATGCAATGTGCTCTACTCTAAGTTTTGGACTGGTGCAGCAGGGAAGGACTATCTATCAATCCTTGCAAAACGGTTCTAGTGCCTTTCACAAAAAGAAGATTGGTTGACTTGGGACCAATCACCATTAAAGGCACCACTTTAATGTACTCCAGCGAGGTCAAATACCTCGGTGTCATCCTTGATAAAAGACTTAACTGGAATTCTCATATCAAGTCAGTCACAAAACGCGCTACAAGGGCCATATGGGCCTGCAGAAGACTTTACGGTAGAACTTGGGGTCTTTTTATTTTTTTTTATTTAAACTTATTGCCAAGGGAATTCTCCCTGAATGGCTTGCGCCACGGCAATAAGATGGGCTAAGCCCTTTATTAAAATTAATAATTAAATCGGAGAAATGTGGTTTACAATATATCACATTCCTCACGTTTTTAGCCGGTTTCAATTTATTTTCTCGGAATTCTCCCTGATTCATTCAAAAAAAGCAATACGGAAAAACGATCACGACTCTAAAACGACGCGAGTCCAAGTGCTTTAATGAATGGATCATGGTCAAGGAAAACTACAAAAAACCTTGATCAAAAAA
This sequence comes from Nephrocerus scutellatus, assembly GCA_947095585.1. Classification (NCBI taxonomy): domain Eukaryota; kingdom Metazoa; phylum Arthropoda; class Insecta; order Diptera; family Pipunculidae; genus Nephrocerus; species Nephrocerus scutellatus. The sequence continues at coordinate 86,532,834 of OX352761.1, read as the reverse complement.
ACATTACAAAAAAATAAGATACGTGAACCTTAAAAATTCTTGAAACCTCCATTGAAAAATTCGGTCTTCAGGAACTAGCTGACTTCTTTCTTGAAGGTCAACCACTCGACAGTGAATTGTACCGAATTCGTTTGTAGTACCAGGCCTAACAAACGAAAAAGTTACGCACAACTATCAAGCCGATAAGCTCCAACGGCAAACATTGCATTAATTATGAGCGAAAAAGCTGGACTCAAATGGAGCTTTTGAAGATTCTCTGCGGTTCCTCGTAGCTTGACCGGAGAAACCTCCAATTCAGACCTTTGATGAAGATTTGTAAATTTGTTTTAAATTTTTATAATTTAAAAAACAATTAAAATTAAATCTCAATCCTAAGATGATACACTGGATGTATACAGTGATGGTGAGACCCTTAATCACGTACGCGGCCATAGTTTGGTGGCCCAAGGTGCTTGAACGGACAACGGCAATCGAGCTTCAGAAGCTTCAAAGAATCGCCTCTCTATTACAGGTGCTATGCGTACCTGCCCTACGACAGCATTAGCAGCTATCATAGGGCTTTCGCCCCTGCAAATCTTTATTAGGAAGATGGCTGCTAGATGCGCTATAAAGATGCAACTAGAATACAAGTATAAACCAGGGACCATGTGGGACTCATGAGAGTTCTCAACTCAATTCCCGAAAGAGACATGTTCTGCACAATACCCGACTTTATGGTCAGGGAGCACTGTTTCGGCAGGTTATTTGAGGTAAAAATCTATCTATATTCAGATAGTCAGGCAGAACTCAAAGCTCTGTCGTCCAATTTAATGAACTCGTTAACAGTTAAAAGCTGCTACGATGCACTGCAATCTCTGTCCAAACACAAGAGGGTTAAGCTCGGTTGGGTGCCAGGTCATCGAGGAATTGCAGGCAACGAAACTGCAGATGAACTGGCTAGGGCTGGTTCGGAATCTGCGTTCATAGGACCTGAACCCTTTTGTGGCATCAATTGAAGTGCCGCCACAAAACTGATTAACTATTGGGAAGGCAAACTTCGCCTGGCACAATGGGAAAGTACCTCGGGATAAAGGCAATCCACACAACTGATCAGACCCTTCCCATATAAAGAAATCCTGTATTTAGATAAAGTAAGTATTAGGAAGCTAGTGAGTTTTCTAACTGGCCATTGTGGCTTAACGTATCATCTTAACAAAATTGGTGTGGGCTCTGTGACAGAATGTAGGTTCTGTGAGGAGTCATCCGAGCACATTCTCTGCTAATGCCCAGCACTTATTTGGTTAAGGAGACGCATATTCAATAAGGAAATATGCTCGGCAGCGGAGTTGATAAACTCGGCTACTAAGGATATTCTCTCTTTCATTAGGAAAGTTGTATGTCTCTTAGACAATTAATGCCATATTGATACAATAGATCTTTTAGGTCACAGTGTCAGTCACTTGGAATAGAGTTATCCAAAAAAAAAATCCTCTCTTGGCGTCATCATGATGAACAAAAAGAAATAACACGACCAGAATTCCAAGAAACATACTCCTCAAACCAATAATCAATAAACTAAATGTTTCTAAAAGGCAAGAAAAACGTCGTTAATGCCGTTATTTGGTATAAATATATTTATGTGTGTTTAATCGAATAGAGTAGTCTGCCGCACACGTTAACTTCACCGCCGAGGCGCCGACACCAACGACACTACTGCGTAGATAAACAACCAAAACGACGAAACAAAAACAACACTCAAAGAAAAGAAAATGAGTTAAGCTAATTTCTTCATAAAATTAACGGCAATTATTTTGGTATATATTTATATATGTCGAATTGAGTAGCTCGCCGCTCCCGTTAGCTTCCCCCTCGACGCAACCGACACTACTGCGTAGATAAAACACCCAAACGACGAAACAACAACAACACACAATGAAATGAAAATGAACTATGCGAAATTTATTTTATAAAATTTTAATCTTTTCCCAATGTCTTTCGATGTCTAATCTCAATTATTAATGCGCGCTCACTATATTTTTTTTCAATATTAACATTTTTATTATTGCGTACAATATTATTTCACATTAAAAATTCCACCCCACGCGAATCTCAACCAAGTTAAATCACAAAAAAATGGTGGTAATATCAGGAACTTGCCGACCAAAAACTTCAAATAATACGCAACTCATCCGACAACGAGCTAGATCTACCGTCTTTTCTTATTAAATTAATTCAAAACATCCTCTTTTAAAACGAAACTTCCTCCCCCATCACTATTAATGCAGGCATCCCCCAAGAATTAATCCTTGGCCCCTCCTCTTTAACCTATATCTGCATGACTTTCCAATTCACCATCTTAGTTCTGAAGCCATATTATATAGGGTGTTTTTTTGGGAGGTTTGTTTTTCCGATAGATGTCGTTTTATTTTATGACAGTTGTTTTTACAGCTCAAAGTGGCATTTCTACTCAGTATTGGTTTGGCAAATCATTAAGAAAAAAAAAAAAAAAAAAAAAAAAAAAAAATGACATTTGTGAAAAATAGTCGTGGTAGCCATATGCCAGAAATTGTAATTAAATGTTAAATGCCAAAAAATTATCTACCAAATAAAAAAAAATTTTGGTCATTTCATTATTTTTATATGTGTTTTATTCAAAAAAAAAATCGGCAACCTCTTAAAAAAACACCCGTTAGATATAACGTGAAAGAACGTATAAGAGGTTGCCGATTTTTTTTTTGAATAAAACACATAAAAAATTATGAAATGACCAAAATTTTTTTTTATTTGGTAGATAATTTTTTGGCATGTAAACACAATTTCTGGCATATGGCTACCACGACTATTTTTCACAAATGTCATTTTTTTTTTTTTTTTTCCTAATGATTTGCCAAACAATACTGAGTAGAAATGCCACTTTGAGCTGTCAAAACAACTGTCATAAAATAAAACGACATCTATCGGAAAAACAAACCTCCCAAAAAAACACCCTATATGCAGATGACACCATTCTTTTAAGTCCCAATGAGAGACCGCATGAAGCCCTTAATTCAATTATATCGCATCTAAATGTGGTAAGTCCTTATTACGAAAAAGGGGAATTGCCTTGAATTCGAATAAATGTGAGTTAATCTGCTTCCGCAATGCCTTTGGCAGAGGTCATCACCTTGCAGTACAAGAGGGTCGTTCTCTAAATCTTTCCATCTTGGGCAACCAAATCCCTTTAAAAAAAATCAGTTAAATATCTAGGTATCAATTTACATGAAAGAGTCAAAATGAATCCGCATACTAGAAAAGCCTTGAACAACAGCAGAGCCGCTGCTGCGAAGCTTAAAACTTTCCTTAATTCTAAACATGTTGAAAGTAGAACTAAGCTCCTTATATATGTATACAACGCTAATCCGTCCCTTATATCCTATGGTTTCCTTATCTGTTTCCAAATCACTTCCAATGTCGCACTTGAACTTCTTAGATTTGAACGGTATATTATTAGGAAATGTATAAATAAAAAACGTACCCCATCCGGAAAATGGTACAGCAATAAGTTAATCAATCAGTATCTCCAATGAGGGCTCCAATGTCTTTTTTCAAAACCACGATAGTGACCTCTTGTTCACTTACTCTTTTTACAAAAAACGACTACCTACACCAACACCTACAGAGGCTAAGCAATTAATTTTTTAGCCTACATTTAAATAATAAAAAATATACAAACAAATTGAGACTGACAAAATAACATATGTACAAATTTACAAATAAAAATTTTAAAAAAATGTTATTGCAACAAGTACAAGTAACCTTGTTCCTAAATATTAATAAATTATGACTATAAGTTCCTATACTATTTAGTCTTATACAAAAATTCTCAAAGAACCTTGAAATGTGATGACTTTTAATAAACAAAAGGTCAAATATTAATATAAGATGACCCTAATGTGCTAAAAGGCGTATTTTATTTTCCGAGGAATAAGGAATTAGAATTTGAAAACCAGCAATACAGCAGGTTTTCTTATTCCAAAGAAGGAATAAGATAGTGTAATTGTGTTGTAATTCCTTATTCCTCGGCAAATATAAGACAGATAAAGTTTACTTGGGTTCTCTACCATCCTAATCGCTCACTGGCAGCAGTAATTTGGATAGAGGCACCTATAGGTGTTCCTATCTGTTGTTGTAATTTTTTTATCATCTTACTCTCTTTCTCTTCTAATTCGTCAAAATATAAATATGTAATCTTAAGTGACTGTGTAAACATAGTTTTGGTAAATTATTAATTTTTAAGACGATGAACATGTTCGCCGCAACATGCTCATTTTGTCCGATAACTTTGCGATCTTTTAGGCGTAGCTAACGGCGGTAGCTAAACAACACCTTGGCAACCAATATTAGAATATTAAAATATTTTTGTCGGTTGATAAACATCGCCCAAAATAATGACGGACATAACATTGTGTGTTTTAATAATTGATAAGGTTCTTAAAGAGCTAGATGAAAAAACGCAACAAATGAAAAGAAGAAAAAGAACTCTACCCAGAAATCGGTATTTACAATCGATGCCATGATGCCGATGATAAAAAACTTCCAATATATGACACAACACAAAAAATTTCACAATAAAATATTTTTGTTCGTAATCTTCACGAACTGAGCACCATGAAATTTTTTTTTGAATGATATATTATAAGTTGGAAAAAAAACAGACGAAGAACATGTTCGCGCAACTTGAGTATAATCAAATTTATTAAATTTTCAATATCGTGAACTCGCGAACAACCCTTCAAATTTTATCAACGCGAATATAACATGTTGCGGCGAACATGCGATTTACTCGAAAAAAGTCAAATTATCCACGACATTTAAAAATTTTCCAAATTGCAAAGGAAACGCGACATAAGTGAACACCTCATAATTATTTATAAAAATATAAAAGCATTTAATAAGATAAATCGATATTATAGAAGCAGGAAATAATTCGATTTACTATTATGATTATGAATTCTTCCTTATTTTCATCAGCGGGAAACTCTGCACTTGTTCGAAATACGGAGCCAAACGAGTATGTACCATATGAACAAGTTTGGAGTGAGGCTCACAAAAAAATTTGCTTACAATGGATCAAACAAAATGGATATAAAAGAGTAAGTGGAAGTCATATTAAGCTGAAATCATACTTTACATTTTATCGTAGGTTTGTCTGCAGTTTCCAGATAGCCTGCTTCCTCATAGTGTTGTCATTTCAGAAAGCCTTCAAGCAGCATTTAGTGCTACAGAAATCTTTATATTAGCTGACACATCGTACGGCAGTTGCTGTGTTGATGAGGTATTTTAGTAGTTTTATTTGTTTATTCCTTTTAGTCAACTAGAATTTATATATTTTAGATTGCAGCTGCTCATATCGATTCTGACAGTTTAATTCATTTTGGAAATGCATGCAAGAGCAAAGTTTCTAGATTACCAGTGCTTTATATGCTTCCAGAATTAAATATTTCGGTAGAGAAGATGGTTGCACATTTACGAAAAATTCATTCAATTTCTAAAAACAAACATACTTGCATATACCTAGACATTGGATATCATCATCTTCTCGAGAAAGATTTTGAAGGTTATTTATCTAATGTTATATATGTGTTAGGCAAATCTGATAAAAGTAAATCTTTTTAGTTAAAATTCATGAAGTTATTGGTGCACAACTGCATGTAAAAGCATATCCTTCAGCTGAAGGTATCAAAGATGATCGTGAAAAAGCTATAGAAGAACTTAGTATTTTTGTTGGAGGTGACAACAGCCGATTTTTTAATCTTTCGCTTTCATTAAACGGTAAATATAATTGTCAGTTTTAAAGATGGTAAAAGAATTATATCTTCTAGTGACTGATTGGTTTATCTACGATCCCGTTACGGACGTATTTTGTAAAAAGAATGCTCTCGCATCAGATTACATACGCCGGCGATACTTTTATATTGAAAAGTGCAAGGAAGCTAAAACACTTGGAATAATAGTCGCCACACTAACGGCAACAGATTATCTAAAGGCTATAGCCCGTATTCAAGAAATGGCTAAATGTCATGGCACTAAAACACAAATTATATCAGTAGGACGTATTAATCCTGAAAAATTGGCTAACTTTCTAGAAATTGACTGCTACGTACTAATCGGTTGTCCCCTGAACAACATGTATACTTCAAAAGAGTTCTACAAGCCGATTGTGTCAGTATTTGAGGCTGAGATGGCTCTTAACCCAGCTTGGAAAATGAAGTACCCTGAAACTTATGAGACAGACTTCAGAGAAATCTTGCCAAGTGGTCGTAGTTTTATGCAATTTCATGAAGACGATGTCTTTGACAATGAAGTGAGTTTGATTAGTGGGATGATAAGAAATTCGGCAGAACGAAAATCAATCATAAGTAACAACGTTGTTTCTCAAATTGGGAAAAATCAGTTGATGACGAAGACTGGATTGACATTTGAAGATCGTTCTTGGAAAGGCCTGGATCCGGCTCTTGGTTGCTCAGAACCAGCAAAAGTTCAAAAGGGTTTAGTTGGTATTCCTATAAAATATTCGTATGAAAAATAAAATCATTAATTTACATATTATGAAAAATGTAGCTCTCGTTTTGTTTTAATTTTTATTTAATTTTATAGGTTGGTGCATTTGTATTTAATACCAATAAATTGTATTTGCGATATCAATCCTTAAAATTTTCTGCAATGAATTAAATTCAGATTTTTAAATACATTTTTAAAATCCTCACATACATTTTTTTAAATAAGCCTATGTTGGATTTGCTCTAAACCCTTAACCAGTACATCGATGAACGAATTCTATTGTAATCGGGAAGGTTTTCGACTGGCCCAACAGCAGCGACAGCTGGACATCTATCGTAAATGTATTTCATAGCAACATCACGAACATTTTGTACTGAGACAGAATCTATACGTTGCTCCAGTTCATGTAATGGTATCCGACGGTTATAACACAGCATTTGCCGACCAATATCCTCACAAATTGGTGTTGTTCCATCCAATTGTAAAAGCATGTTGGTTTTAAGAAGGTTCTTTGCACGGTCGACTTCTCCGTCTGTAATCATAGTGCAAAGACGCATCCATTCACCTTGTATATTAAACAGCATGTCCTAAAAACGATTTTTATATACATATTAATAGCAAATATAGTTAATACATTTACTTCACATTGAAGTGGATCGCACACAAAGTAGATACCCCAGAGACCAGTGTCTTTATAACAGGTGTTAAAAGATTGGAAGCTATGACACAGATCTGTTATAATATATGGAAATGAGAACTTCCAAAAGTTTTGATAACATCAGTGATATAGCTTACTGTCTTCAGCACTAGCACGTGCTAAATTTGAGGCATTATTAACACCACCTCCTTGGGATCGGTCCCAAGCTCCAATCAAAGTGTTAGCAACCATCAGTGGGATGTTATCTTGATCAGTCCATCCACATCCCTCGACAGCGATAGCAACATGAGCCAAAGGCAAAGAGTCATCACGAACCCGTATTTCGGAGCCCGTAAAACGGCATGGGCTCACAGTGGGTGGCTTGCCATCATAGGTGTTTTGCAATTTTCCTAGATTCTGTTCGGCTAATTTAACAAGTTCACTATGATTAACGCCACCGGCACCCGAAAGTACAATACGAGATGCTTTGTAGTGGGTGTTAATGTAATCCAACAAGTCACTTCTACCAATCCCCCTACAAGAAAAACAAAAATTACAAAACAAAACTACAGATCGATCCAATTTATTACTTGATGTTCTTTGTTGGTCCCAAAATTGTTTGTCCCAATGGAGTTCCTTGATATGCCGTTGCATGTAAATGATCAAACACAACTTCCTGCAAATTACTCTCAACCTCCTGCATTTCACGTAGAATTACTGAGCGTTCTCTCTCGATTTCAGAGTCGCCCAATTTTGAATTTTGGATAATGTCAGCTAAGATTTCAATAGCCTTGGATACATCCTTGGACAAGCATTTGGCATAGAAAACAGTCTGCTCCCTAGAGGTGTATGCATTTAAGTGAGCACCCATGTTTTCAACTTCCAATTCCAAATCAGTTTGCGACCGTTTAGCAGTGCCCTGATGTAATAATTGCTACTGCAGTATATTGCTAGTTAATATTTATTTGTTATTTATTACCTTGAATGCCATGTGTTCAAGAAAATGAGCTACGCCATTGTTTTGATCGTTCTCTGACCGTGAACCAGCATCGATCCACAAACCAACAGTAGCAGTGGATGACCCAGAATCTTCGCTGGCTACGCGAAGTCCATTATCGATGGCAGTTACCTGGGTGGCAGGGATATTAACCAACGTTTTCTTTAGACTTGCAACATCAGATGCTTTGTAGCGCTGTTGATTGACAAAAAATCATAAAACATGACCAATGGAACTTATAACTGCAGTGCCGAGTTAACAATTAATTAAATGTTCTACAAATTTTTTAAATTTATAAATACTATAAAATAAAATCAATGAATAGAAAACCAAAATGTGTAAAATGTGTTCCTTATAACTGCAGTGCCGAGTTAACAATTAATTAAATTTTCTACAAATTTTTTAACTTTATAAATACTATAAAATAAAATCAATGAATATGAAAACCAAAATGTGTAAAATGTGTTCCTTATAACTGCAGTGCCGAGTTAACAATTAATTAAATTTTCTACAAATTTTTTAACTTTATAAATACTATAAAATAAAATCAATGAATATGAAAACCAAAATGTGTAAAATGTAGTCAAATTATATTATTAAATATTACTTTACATATGTAGCTTCTTACGTAATATAAAATAGTAAAATTCCATTTAATTTAATAATGAAATTATATGCCATATTGAATATTAAGGCTTATAGCTGAGTGAAATGTTTACTTACTTTGATAAGATGTACTCCTTTTGAAAATTGTATTAAATTATTGGCTGAAGATAGAGCACGCAAAGCCATTATTTTCAGAACAAATTTATTAAGCAAATAATTATTAAGCTTTCATAGAGAGCCTGACAAGAAAAAAATTTCACAGCCGATGACCCGAAGTTAGCCGTTGTTGCCGGTTGTACGCAAGTATTTTCTCGTTTTCATGTAGATTCGAAGATATTTGCATCTGTTGAAACAGGTTTGAGTTGTTTTCATTAATTTGAATATTTTAAATTCATTGTATTTTGAAAACATTGAAAATATTTGAAATTCATAATTGCGATTTTTATTATTTTATAAATAGACTTCCGATTTTGCTGTCAAAATTTAAACATAATATAATATAATAATAAAAAGGGGGTTAATGTAACCTAGGAAGACTGGGATTCCTCAGACTCCCCGGGAGCAGGCAACGATGAAGCGCATTACACAGCCACTCTAGCTGCAAGACCGTTGAACGGGATAATAGTGCCCATCCGACAAGAGGTGACCCTGTCTAGCAGAATTCAACGGATCTAGAGGAGACAACCTCGATAAAAAATCCTCAATCCAAGTTGAGACAAGAGCGCTGAAGGATGAATGGCCATGAGGATTTTGGTCGCTAGCACGGGACTCCGGATACCTGGTACCCTCCGGCTTAAAGTGACCTTACCACAGCAAGAGGATCTGCGGTGGTGGACCTTACTTTCCTCATAAAACAATACTTATGGATAGTGTACAAAAAAAATTTAAATCTTGAGGGCGGTGCTCCTCCAAACGCGCCAATCTCAGAAGCCAAGGACCACCTAGGTTCTAACTCTGAGAACGATAACAACAACTACGACAGCACAGACTCGTCGACAATTACCGTGGACTACGTCCCTGCACAAGGCTCCACGTGCAAAAATGCTTGGACAACATGTCCACATCGACTACCTCTGACTTAAGAGAAGGACTAACAAGTCTAGACCTTGAGGACAGACAGAAGAAAAGACTGCACTTAAGTGGGGCGGCAAGGAAACGACTCACGTTCCTAAAACAATAGGGGCTCACCCACGACGAGGCAATAACCATGTGCCAGACCAAATCAAAGACAGGAAGACTGACACGAAAATCAAACGAGTTCGATCTGACGATTCCAGCCCAAAAAACCCGCCAAAGCGAGACAAACCTACGCACATCCCCACAAAAGTAACCGAAACACCCAGCACCACTGCAAAAACAGGTTCGGGTCTAGGTGAAGAAGAAACGGTGGCAAGCGGATCAGGGACAATGCCACGATACAGTGACGTCACGAAAGCCATCAGGTTGGCGATTACCGACCAAGGTTTTCCTGATGTCAAACTGGAGACGGCACAGATGTCACTAATACAAGACTCCATCATGGACGCAGTAGCTGAGCTCCCACTCGATGGCATAAGCCCTAATTTCCTGGGCTGCAGACCAAAGAATGGGTGGCTATCAGTGAGCTGCGCAGATGAAGACACGGCAATATGGCCCAAAAAGACTACCCCAAGTCTAAAACCATGGCCAAATGCCAGCCTAAAGATTGTTGGAGAGGAAGATATCCCACGTAACCAAATCTTCTACGTGTATCTTCCTTACAGCAGAAACGAACCGAATGAGAAAATTCGCAGACAACTAGTGGTCCAAAATAAAGAGCTCAGGGATGCGGAGTGGAAGATACTCTCAAGGAAAGACAGAGAAAAGGAGTATCTCTAATTGACCACATCAGCCTCGCAAAAAAGGCTCAAATTACAAAGTCAACTGGCTCATCGGGTCTATCTATTTCAGACTCAAAAAAGACCAAGAAAAGAAAAAACAAGACGCGAAAGTAGTACCCGACAAGGTGCCACCAAAACCAGGGCAATCAAGTCTTTCAGGAAGACTAAGACATCACCCAACGAAAACTACCACCAAAAACACAAATACAAATACCAAACCAGATCAGGCTAAACGGTCCAAAAAACATGGACTAGCAGCAGCAAGACCGTCAAAGACTACCGAGACAACGACAACACAGGGCTCTCAAAACAAGCCGGTTAGCCCGGAAAATATCCAAAGTGCTGAAGTGTGTGCAGATAAATCTGCATAAAACCAAGGCAGCCACCGACAACCTATGCCTGCTCTTCGCAGCCAAAAACTGGGACATAGCTCTCATCCAAGAGCCATGGACCAAAAACGACAAAATTCTGGGAATACCTAACAGTATAGGTAAGTTGATCTACAGCAAAGGGAACGAAAGACCAAGGACAGCAATCCTATGTCGACACTCGTTCAACATTTACTCCCTAAATCAATTTATTTCCAGATACCTAGCCGCGATCTCCCTAGAGACGCCCATAAACACCGGAAGCAAGAGCACCATCAATTTTGCCGCTGCCTACTTCCCGGGAGAAGAAGAAGACCCTCCTCCGGAAACAACACAGAGCTTTGCAGAATACTGCATAGCTCACAGACAGAGATTCGTGATCGGATGCGATGCAAATTCTGGGAAGCACCGACACAAACACAAGAGGCTGTTAAACTATTGCTTAAAAAAAAATATTATTATGAATAATGTGGGGAATGATGCAACCTTCATAAACGCCATCAGGAGAGAGGTTGTAACGAAGTTAATTTATACGTAAATTAACCGCGTTACAAACCGTACGGCAAAATATGAATATTATAAATAAGTATACACCAAACAGAACTGTAATACAAAACCGTACGGCGAAAATATGAATATTATAAATCACAAAAACCACACGACAAAATATAGGTATATAATAAGCAGCATGAATAAGCATAGAGAACCCTTTGAAAATACTCCTGTCGCGCCCCATGTCATAATAGCAATAATAAAAACAACAAAATTAATCACGAACAATTACAACAATAATACCACAAAATACGCAAAGGGAATAAATTGTATGTATACAATGCATATACGAATAATTTATTTTTAGGAAATAGAATTCCCAACAAATCGAAAGATTTATGTAATGACATGGGACGCGAACAGCCACAACAAATGGGGAAGTGTGGAGAAGAGTATTCTGTCCGATAAAGACGATAAGTAATTCTCCCATACCAAAAACACTCCCGCTACCTTTTGAAATTGATATAGCGTAACAAAGTATTGATTGCTTTTGTACTTTGCTTATGCTATATCTGGGAACTGTGTCGTTCTACTCGAACTCCCACCGTAAGTTCCTCTAGTTCTTTCAAGTACGTAGTTAGCAGTCGTTGATTGCTTTTGCTTCTGCTAACCACGGCTTAGAGCCGAGCCGTTCTTCCCGAACGCCCTCCGTGTGCTCCGTAGTACTTTCAAGTACGTAGTTAGCAGTCGTTGATTGCTTTTGCTTTTGCTAACTACGGCTTAGAGCCGAGCCGTTCTTCCCGAACGCCCTTCGTGTGCTCCGTAGTACTTTCAAGTGCGTAGTTAGCAGTCGTTGATTGCTTTTGCTTCTGCTAACTGCGACTTAGAGCCGGGAGTTCCTCTCGAACGCCCTCCGAGTGCCCACCTTAGATTTCGTTAGGCAGGTAGCTAAGTATAATAAGTAGTCGATATAAGTATATTAAAATTGTAAATTGTAAGGAAGAAAACACAAAAATAATAAATAAAACACAAAAGAACGAAAACCCACAAAACTCTTTAATTTGTAACAAACAAGCAAAACGAACCCTGGGTGACCGGCGAGCGTCACCCGAGCGAACAACGTTACAAATTTGGCGCCCGAGCAGGGACGACTTTTAAAGTCGCATAACCGACCGACACTGAGAAGAAAAGAAAACAATCATTTTTTGTTCTTTCCATAATTAAGTTACTAGCCAGTAACCAACTACCGGCAGAAACACTGCATCAAAATTCGTTTACATTGGTAAATACGTCACTATTTAAAATTAGTTGTGGCACCAACCGGGGAGTACAACCCATAAATTGCACAACTACTGCAAAACGACATATAAGTAATAACAATGTCCACCGAGGAGATTGGGCTCAGTGTTTCCGGAGTATATTCACTTCGGAAGGAGGAATTAGTAAATGAACTGTGCCGTCGGGGTATCAACCAAAGTGGTAGAGTAGATGAGCTACACAAGCTGCTCTCTACCGAGCTAAAGAAACATAAATCCTGTAGCGATTTACCAGCGATCGAACCTAAGCTCATCACCGGCACCCTACTATTAGGTATGGAACCCCAGACCATAACCACACACCGGCCAAAAAGTCCGAACATCACGTACTCAAAGCCAACGGAAACACAAACTCATAACCTGAATACACCGAGCATGGAAATCCATGTACAACCGAAACCGATACCGAGCATTCCATTTACATCCTAATCAGAAGTACAACCGACACAGACTTATCATCCTTCCGATGCGGAAGTGATGGATAAGGTTAGAAGGTGGAACGTAAGATACGAAGGGGGAAATAATAACCCATTAGAGTTCCTAGAAAGGGTGGAGGAACTCGCCGAATGCTACCAATTGCCACTCGACCGGGTAGTACGAACACTACCAGAGCTACTTAAAGGGAACGCACTTATCTGGTTTCGTAATAATAAGGGGTTTCTTGGTACGTGGGAAGAGTTTAGCGAGGAATTACGTCGCTTCTTCTTACCGCCACGATTTGCTGAGCAAATCTTGGACCGCATTCGGAACCGAACGCAGAACAGCAGAGAGAAGGGGAAAGAATATAACTTCCATACAAGCACTGATGCGATGGCAGATGTCGCTCACCAGCGGGAAAAATTAAATCGCATCTATGATAATCTACGCCCGGATTATCGCCATAACATAAAACGAAGGGAGTTCACGACGCTATCGGAACTAACCTCACTCATTGAAGATTTTGAATGCCTTTTAAACGAGCAACCCCCCTCTCGACCTTCTGCAGCACCAGTACGACCGCCAGCGTTACGTACTAGCGCGCCACCGTTTCAACCGACCGCCCCGCCATTTCGTCAGGCCGCAACACCGCTCTACCAGAACAGGTCATCGAATCAATCAGCCATGCCTACGCCACATCCACCAATCCAGACTACTCGACCAGTTAACAACGATGTAACATATCCGCATCATACAAGCAATATACCATATCACATACCGGTTACCAACGAGGTAACATATCCGCATCATGCCAGCAATATATCGCATCACATACCGTTACCAAGGAGGTAACATATCCGCATCATGTTCCAAATACCAGCAATATACCGCATCATATACCGGTTACCAACGAGGTAACATATCCGCATCAGGTGCCAAATACCAGCACTATACCGCATCACCTACCGATTACCAGCGATGTGAAACATACACATCACCAGTCACCAGTCCGCCCGCAATTTACCAATAACTACGACCGAAAAACTTGCTGTTGGACTTGCGGCCAGCCCGGCCATACTCGACGAACTTGTCGTCAGAACCCCCGACTATTTTGTTGATACTGTGGTACAAATGATGTACAGAGTAGACATAGCAACTGCAAACCGGAAAACGCCAACGGGCCGTCCAACACCATGAGGCATTAGACGCGCCCACCCCTATTGTTTCAACCCACGCCTCATACACCATACCCATCAAATTTCAACATCGCCTGTACGACGTCGTTATCGACACCGGAGCAGGAAGGTCGTGCATTGGGAAAAACGTCCGAAACCTATACATAAAGCACCATGTACCAGTCCGACCGATCTCCATAACATTTGCCTTGGCCGATAAATCGACTATCAACGCTCGGCAAGCATATATGCTAAACCTAAGTTGGGGAGAATGGTCCTTCACACAAGAATTCGTGTATATTCCGAACCTGTTGGATGAATTCTTGATAGGAACAGACTTCCTGGCAACCTGAGCCAAGGCCACCCATTATCCGAAGTCTCGCGACGGAAAAACAACAGCTAGACCGACCCTTGGCTATAGAACTACCCATATTCGAAAGCTTCAAAGGTCCGACAACCATCACGGAACACGAGATCCGTCTCAAGCACCACCGCCCCTTCAAGCAAAGGTATATGCCAAGAAACCCAGCCTTGCAAACAGTAATCAACGAAGAGATAGACCAACTATTGGCCGAAGAGAAAATAGAACCATCAAATAGCCCATATAGCTCGCCCATAGTGCTCGTCAGGAAAAAGCAAGGAACCTGGAGACTATGCGTTGACTATCGGAAATTGAATGAACGATCTATTAAAGATGCCTACCCGCTGCCACAGATAAATTATATCTTGGATAAACTATAGGGGGCAAAGTACATTTCCACAATTGATCTCAAACAGGGATACTGGCAAATACCCTTAAAACCCGCTAGCCGGCCATATACAGCTTTCACCGTCCCAGGACGGGGACTCTTTCAATGGAGAGTAATGCCATTTGGGCTACATTCCGCCCCCGCAACATTTCAACGACTACTCGACCGAGTCATCAGTCCCGAACTTGAGCCGTACGCATTTGCTTATCTGGACGATATAATCGTTATTGGGAGTACGTTCACAGAGCATATGACGGCGCTGACAGAGGTACTAAAGCGTCTGAAACAGGCAAAACTAAAAATCAACCCCGAAAAATGCGAATTTGGGAAAGCAGAGATGCGCTATCTCGGTCATATGGTCAACAAGAATGGAATACACACCGACCCTAATAAGATCGAAGCCATCAAATCATTAATACATTAATACGACCGCCTGGAAGGTCTGCATCCCTAAGCCACTACGGGCCCAGATCCTACACGAAAATCATACTGACGTGACCGCAGGACATCTGGGGATTGCCAAGACTATCGCCAGGATCGCTAGAAGATATTACTGGCCAGGATTATTCCGCGATACCGCTCGGCTTGTCCGCCAGTGCCCGACGTGCCTGGAATATAAAATACCTGCCAGAAAACCCGCTGGAGAAATGCAGATGACAGAAGCCAACTACCCATGGGAAGTGGCCTGCTCAGACATCATCGGCCCATTACCACGTTCATCGAAGGGAAATACCATGATATTGGTATTCCACGACAAATTCTCCAAGTGGACGGAATTCGTAGCCCTCCGGGACGCTACCACTCCTGCATTAATAAAAAGTTTTAAGGAACGCATCCTCAGCCGGTATGGATGTCCAAGAACTTTAATTACCGATAATGGCACCCAATACCGGAGCAGGCAGTTCCAAGAACTGCTCGCGCAACTCCGAATCAAGCAAAGGTTCATCCCGCCTTACACTCCACAGGCAAACCCTACGGAGCGAATGAACCGAGTCATAAAAACGATGATGGCCCAATACGTCCAGAGAGACCATCGAAAATGGGACAAATATCTCCCAGAACTCATGCTGGCCATGAACACCAGCCGAAATGAGACGACAGGCTACTCCGCCGCGTACCTTAATTTCGGTCGCGAACTACGCCTACCGTCATCACCGGACATACCTCTAAACACAGAGCCCGATGCCAATAACCGCATACACAACCTTCAAGAAATTCAAGAACTAGTCAAAATAAATGTAGCCAAGGCATTCGGCATACAGAAGCGATATTACGACCTCCGCCGTCGCCCGTGGACTCCAGCCATAGGAGAGATGGTATACTACCGACACCGACCACTCTCTTTCGCCGTCAAACAGTTCGCCGCGAAACTCGCATCGAAATATATAGGACCGTATAGGGTAAAGAAGAAGAAATCGCCCGTAATCTTTATACTCGAAGGAGACCACAACAAAACTATCACCGCACACGTGAAGGATATCAAGCAAATATCCGAACAACCACAGATCGGGAAAACCCACGCGGCAGGTATAGTCAACGGCGAACCCCAGCAACACGATTTAGTATCAGACAAGATGTCATCCAGCGAGCATCAACTGCGCACCCAATTAACCGACGCCGATCCAACACCGGGGACCCACCGACGTACCCAGCCACGTCCCGTGTTGGCACCGCCGCAGAAGACCGCCCAGCAAACGGTGCGATATATCGCCTGGAAGAAGCGGCCTCCACCCCCGAAACGTCCGTTGACAAGTAACGAGCTTACAAGCTGTGTCACGTAGCCCCCAGAGACGTTGGCACCGCAGCAACCCCAGTTCCATTTATCAGGCTCAATCCTACGTCCAGACCGTCCAAGTTGCGACCACCAATCACCAGTAACCCCCCCCCCCGAAAGAAAATCCAAATCCTCTCACAATCAGTGTATAAACCCCCTATCCAAACCCAAAACACCCCAGTCACCCCACTACCGACAAACCCAACACCAACCCGTACAACACAACCCCACCAGACCCCCAAACTAATAAAGAAAGAACTCCAAATTTCAGCATTCACCGAGATAGCCAGAAGCAGTCCTTTCAATCCGGAAGCCTTCGAGGGACTTCTGATCCAGCCACCCCAGCCCTTGGGAGGACTGAAGAGGAGGAGGTTCCGACTACGTGGCCCCTGCGGAATGGTCTATGGGACACAAACAGACGACCAAACCATCCTGCTGAAAGCAGACAACACCAGCTCCCTCACCATCCGGCTCAACGCAGACACCCCCGTAAGAGCATCAACAACAACATTAACATCAACATGCAACTAACCAGGCCTGCAGAATTTGTTATTACGTTAGAATTTATTATTACTTTAGAATTTATTATTACTTTTGAATTTATTATTACTTTAGGATTTATTATTACTTTAGAATTTATTATTACTTTTGAATTTATTATTACTTTAGAATTTATTATTACTTTTGAATTTATTATTACTGCCGAATTTGTTATTACTTTTGAAAAATTATTACTTTGAGTTATTATTACTTAAGAATTATAAAAAAAAAATTATTATTATTGTTATTATTATAGCACTTAAAAATTTATTGTTATTAGGTTAAGAAATTGTCAAGAAAAAAAATAACTAGATAATATATAACAACAAAAAAAGAAAATATATAAACAAATAAAAAAAAAATATATATATATATAATATACATATAAACAAAACATAAAAAAAAAAAAAAGAATTTATTATTATTACATTCCAAACCATTATTATTATAATTAATTATCATTCAAATTATCAATACTAGGTTAAGAATGAGAAATTTTTTTAAGAAGTCGTGTAGGAAAAAGAGAAACTTTTTTTAATAAACGAAAAAGAAAAAAAGGAAAAAAAACTCTTTAGATTATATATAAATATATCAGAAATATATTTAGCCACACTGTAACTCGGGCCGGCGACTGGCACAAAAATAAAGGTAATCCCAAAGTGACCAAGTGACCACACCAACCGAGCGTAGTACTCATTTATTAATTAATTTAATTTAAGTTATAAAAGAGTTTTTTTTTGTTTACCCACCCCGAAGTAGGAGGGGAATGTAACGAAGTTAATTTATACAAAAATATAGGTATATAATAAGCAGCATGAATAAGCATAGAGAACCCTTTGAAAATACTCCTGTCGCGTCCCATGTCATAATAGCAATAATAAAAACAACAAAAGTAATAACGAACAATTACAACATGTAACGAGGTTTTCCCAGCCGGGGTAAAACTCAGTGTGACCAAGGTTCCTTCTTCTACTAGGGTCGTTACAATAAAAAGAATTTGTTTGTTTAGGGAATGGAATTCAATTGTTTTTTATTTATTACTTCCTTTTCTTCGCTTAATACGTAAACTTAAAACTATTATTGGCTTAAAACTATGTATAAGATTAAATTGTGTTTGTAAGGCAAGGATTTCACTCTTGCACTCTCGATCGTGAGGATAGTTGTACTAGCGTAAAGCGTGGATGTGAAGGCAAGGATTTCACTCTTGCACTTTCAAGCGTGAGGATAATGATACTAGCATGAAGGCAAGGATTTCACTCTTGCACTTTCAAGCGTGAGGATAATGATACTAGCGTGAAGCGTGGGCGTGAAGGCAAGGATTTCACTCTTGCACTTTCAAGCGTGAGGATAATGATACTAGCGTGAAGGCAAGGATTTCACTCTTGCACTTTCAAGCGTGAGGATAATGATACTAGCGTGAAGGCAAGGATTTCACTCTTGCACTTTCAGGCGTGAGGATAATGATACTAGCGTGAAGGCAAGGATTTCACTCTTGCACTTCCAAGCATGAGGATAATTGTACTAGCGTAAAGCGTGGGCGTGAAGGCAAGGATTTCACTCTTGCACTTTCAAGCGTGAGGATAATGATACTAGCGTGAAGGCAAGGATTTCACTCTTGCACTTTCAAGCGTGAGGATAATGATACTAGCGTGAAGGCAAGGATTTCACTCTTGCACTTTCAGGCGTGAGGATAATGATACTGGCGTAAAGCGTGGATGGGAAGGCAAGGATTTCACTCTTGCACTTTCGATCGTACACTTGTTGCCGGGAGGAGGGATCACTAGGAAAGAAGACCGACTGTTGGGACTGCTGGCCTTTTATACTCTTCCGTCGAGTGAAGGAGTCCCGTTAATGCTACGATCGAAGAGTCCGTTAAATCGTACGATCGGTCGATGGTGTATTTTTGTTGCTTCCTTTGTTTTGGCATTGTTGTTGTTGTTTGTTGTTGGCCGGTTAGCATTGCTGTGCTTGATGGCTTGTTGTTGGCCGGTTAGCATTGCTGCGCTTGATGGCTTGTTGTTCCCAGGTCCCGTTGATGCAACGATAGGGAAATCCGTTAAATCATACGATCGACCAGTGGTGTAGCGTTGTTGTTGCCTCCGTCGACCCTATGTTGTTTGTTGGTTTTCCTGGTCACCATGCATTGCGTGCTGTTTGTTGTTGTTCTATTTGTGATTCGGTGCCGTCTTATATTACATGCTCGTTGTTGTTGTCATCGATCGGATCTTCCATTGCATTGCCTGTTTGTTGTTATTGTACCTCTCTGCTTGTCTAGTAATGTTGCGAACTGTGGAATGTACGCGGCCATGTATGCATATTATTTGTTGTTGTTTCCTTCCTAACTCTGCCCCGTTTTGTAGTGCATGCTTATTGTTGTTGTTCTCTTGAATCGACATCGATCGGATCTTCCGAGTCTGTGTTGTTTGCTTGTTGTTGTTGTACCTCTCTGCTTGTCTGATAATGCTGTGAACTGTACGCGGCCATGTATTGCATATTGTTTGTTGTTGTTTCTTGAATCGACATCGATCGGATATTCTATGTCTGTGGTGACTCGTACTGCCTGTGTGTTGTTGTTGCTTCCGAGTGTATTGCGGGTGCGTTTACTCCTTAGTCATCGATTTGGGTATTCCCAGTCTGTGTGATCTCGTATCATGTTGTTGTTGTTTCGCTCAGCCGCTTGATGATGATGCGTACTAGCTATCTGTGGTGAGTTTACGAGAGAAGAGAGGAAAGGGGAAACAATAGAAAACTGGAGTTTCCTGAACCATAAGACGAGAGTATTCTTTTGGTGAGTGTTTTTACAATTCACTCAAGGAGAGTAGGCAGCATGTTGCAATCCACTTAAGGAGAGTGGGCAACATGTTAAATGAGAAACAAAATATTATGGTGTCTGTTTGTAATGGGTATACAAGTTTACTTTTATTCAAATTAAAAATGTATATATACGAATAGTGTGGGAAAAAATTGTGTGTCCGATAAAGACGATAAGTAATTCTCCCATACCAAAAACACTCCCGATACCTTTTGGAATTGATATAGCGTAACAAAGTATTGATTGCTTTTGTACTTTGCTTATGCTATATCTGGGAACTGTGTCGTTCTACTCGAACGCCCACCGTAAGTTTCACTAGTTCTTTCAAGTACGTAGTTAGCAGTCGTTGATTGCTTTTGCTTCTGCTAACTACGGCTTAGAGCCGAGCCGTTCTTCCCGAACGCCCTCCGTGTGCTTCGTAGTACTTTCAAGTACGTAGTTAGCAGTCGTTGGTTGCTTTTGCTTCTGCTAACTACGGCTTAGAGCCGAGCCGTTCTTCCCGAACGCCCTCCGTGTGCTCCGTAGTACTTTCAAGTACGTAGTTAGCAGTCGTTGATTGCTTTTGCTTCTGCTAACTACGGCTTAGAGCCGAGCCGTTCATCCCGAACGCCCTCCATGTGCTCCGTAGTACTTTCAAGTACGTAGTTAGCAGTCGTTGATTGCTTTTGCTTCTGCTAACTGCGACTTAGAGCCGGGAGTTCCTCTCGAACGCCCTCCGAGTGCCCACCTTAGATTTCGTTAGGCAGGTAGCTGAGTATAATAAGTAGTCGATATAAGTATATTAAAATTGTAAATTGTAAGGAAGAAAACACAAAAAAATAAATAAAACACAAAAGAACGAAAACCCTCAAAACTCTTTAATTTGTAACAAACAAGCAAAACGAACCCTGGGTGACCGGCAAGCGTCACCCGAGCGAACAACGTTACAAGGTACTGGACCTTACCCTGTCAGACGCAAGAACGGCCAGCACGATCCAGAACTGGCACGTAATGAAAGAGGCATCATTCTCCGATCACATGTATATCAAATTCAAAATCGAAACACCCCACAGGGTTCAATCTCAAATAAGAACCCCTAAACACATTAACTGGCAAGTCTTTCAAGACACACTCCAAGCTAACCTAACAGGTTTCATTAACCCAATCAGATCAATGGCAGAATTAGGCAGCACTGCAAACGACCTTACCGAGTTAATCATTAATGCCTACCATACAAGCTGCCCCGCAGTACGAGGCAGAGGCACGAGAGATATTCCATGGTGGAACCACGATCTCGAGGCTAAAAGAAGAGAGGTCAGAAAACTTTTCATTAAGGCCAAACGGTCAAACAACTGGACGGCCTATCGAACCTCCCTTACCAGATATAACGCTGCACTAAGAGACAGCAAAAGGAACAGTTGGAGAGCATTGACATCCAACAGACTAGAAACTCTTGACTGCCTAATAAAAAGTCATTTCCCCAACTGCCGAATACTAGGCAACCAAGAAGAAAACGAGGACATTAACACAATCCTGTACCTTACCCCCGCGGAAGCCTACAGACGCTCAAATAAAATCTTGACCACTGAAGGAATTCGGCAGTAAATTCCTTCGGCCCCTACAAATCCCCAGGAGGAGACGGAGTATACCCGATACTCCTACAACGCGGCTTGCACCTATTAGAATCTTCACTCGTAAAACCCTATAAATCCAGCTATAGCCTAGAATATGTACCAAGGTGCTGGAGAGATGTACGAGTGATTTTCTTACCAAAGGCAGGGAAGAAATCCCCCGAGGATATAAGGTCATACAGGCTTATCAGCCTTACATCATTTAGTCTCAAATCCATGGATAAAATCTTAGGTCACTACATAAGATCTAATATACTCCAATCAAATCCACTTAACCCCAGCCAACACGCATATCAAGCTGGAAAATCAACAGAAACAGCACTCAACGAGCTGACAACTCGAAATCGAAGACACACTCCGAAGTAAAGAGATGTTACTAAGCGCCTTATTCGACAATCAAGGCGCTTTCGACAACACTAACTTCGAAGTAATTCAAGCACAAGCTAGAACAAGGAGAATAGATTCCTCTATTATAGGAAGGATCATGTGCATGCTAAGGGGTAATAAAATTCGGGCCTCATTTGGTGACGAAACGATCACAATAGCGGCAACAAGAGGCTGCCCACAAGGGGACGTTTTATCACCACTCTTGTGGCTACTGGTAATGGATCAGTTGCTCGACAGGCTTAAGAATAATCTTATCACAAATATTGGCTATGCGGATGATCTAGTCCTATTGGTTCGAGGCAAATTCGAAAGCACGATAACAGAGCCCATGCAATTAGCTCTTAAAATAGTAAACGTTCGTAAACGTGGGAGGTAGACCTAAGTGTCAACCCAGATAAAATAGTATGCACCGTTTTCACAAATAGAAGGAGAACAACTCTTCCCGCCCTAAGATTCCAAGGCAAAATACTCCAAATAATGCCTGAAGCAAAATACCTGGGGGTTATGTTCGACCAAAAACTAACATGGAACTCCCATATATCATACATCACCAACAAAGCTAATAAAGCTTACTTCACTTGCCAACGCATGTTCAGTAAAACGTGGGGAGCAAACCCGCAAGTTACTCTATGGCTATACCAAAGCATTATCAGACCCAGGCTCACTTACGCAGCCCTGATATGGTGGCCAAAAACAGAGCAGTGTAAAACACGCTCAAAACTCAGCAAAATTCAAAGATTAATATGTCTTAATGCAACAGGAGCCATCAAGACTTGCCTAACAGCAGCACTAGAAAAACTACTAGGACTCACACCTCTAAACTTACACATCAAAAGTGAAGCGGGAGCAAGAGCCATTTCACTCAAGGTAACCAACCAACTCAAAGTTAACAGACCAGGACATACAAGCATCATCACCAAAATCAATTTGGGAAGCGAATTTGTCCTCCAATCAGATTCAACGATAAAAACAACTAATTTCCAAGGGAACTTCTCAGTAAAAGTACCGGATCGTAATCAAGTTGAAAATATCATAAATAACCTCCCCAATCATGCATCTATCTGGTACACAGATGGATCCAAAACAAACTCAGGAACAGGGGCAGGGGTATTCGGACCCAGACTCAAATTACGTATACCCCTAGGAAAATCCCCAACCGTCTTCCAGGCAGAAACAACAGCATTAAAAGCCTGCACACTAGAATGCATAAAGAGCAAATATAGAAGAACCGAGATCTATATGATCTCCGATAGTCAGGCCACTTTACTAGCGCTAAAAGGCCCGGTTTTCAATTCAATCACAACATGGAGCTGCTACTGCCATCTAAACGAACTGGCAAAAACCAACAAGGTCAACCTGATGTGGTCCCCAGGCCATTCAGGCATTTATGGGAACGAGACAGCAGATCTCTGCGCAAGAGCAGGCGCGGCCCCGAGCCAAGTATAGCCTTCAGCAAGAGCCACAGAGCGATAAATCGGATCAAAAATAATAAGGCCCCGGAATCTGATGGGATCCCAGCGGAACTAATAAAAATAGGAGGCCCCACATTACACCAAGCAATTCATGAAATAATAGTGCAAGAACGGTTGGAAAAAGCTATGCCAGAAGACTGGCGAAGAGGCATCCTGTGTCCTATACATAAGAAGGGAGATATTACAAAATGCAGCAATTATCATGGTATAACGTTGTTGAGTACCACGTATAAGATTTTCTCCTCTATCATTCAAGACAGGATAGCCCCATACGCTAAAGTCATCATTGGTCCATACCAGTGTGGCTTTATCCCAGGCAAATCAACAACTGATCAGATTTTTACTCTAAGACAGGTGATGGAAAAATGTCTAGAGTTTCAAAACTCACTACACCAAATTTTTAAAGACGCCTATAATAGCATAGCCAGAGTAGAACTATATAAAGCCATGAGAGAATTCGGCATCCCAAATAAACTGACACGACTATGTAGGTTGACCCATGATCAATGTTATAAGCCAAGTAAAAATATCTGGATAAATATCAAGCCCATTCAACATCATCTATAACGGGCTCCGACAAGGGAATGGACTGGCCTGCGTCCTCTTCAAACTGGTGTTGGAGAGAGTGATCCTAGACTCTGACGTAACGGCGAGAGGAACAATCCTCTATAGATTCTGGCTTACGCAGACGATATTGACATCCTTGAGAGAAACCCAAGAGCTGTACAGAAAGCTTTCATCCAGATCGAGCAGGCGCAATGAAGTCTGGGGCTGCACATAAATGAGAGCAAAACAAAGTACATGGTGGCCACGTTTGCGAGAAGCAGATCCAAAATTTGTCCCTCAATTCAAATATTGGGGCGCGCATTCAACATCATCTATAACGGGCTCCGACAAGGGGATGGACTGGCCTGCGTCCTCTTCAAACTGGTGTTGGAGAGAGTGATCCTAGACTCTGACGTAACGGCGAGAGGAACAATCCTTAACATTGACATATTGACATCCTTGAGAGAAACCCAAGAGCTGTACAGAAAGCTTTCATCCAGATCGAGCAGGCGCAATGAAGTCTGGGGCTGCACGTAAATGAGAGCAAAACAAAGTACATGGTGGCCACGTTTGCGAGAAGCAGATCCAAAATTTGTCCCTCAATTCAAATATTGGGGCGCGCATTCAACATCATCTATAACGGGCTCCGACAAGGGGATGGACTGGCCTGCGTCCTCTTCAAACTGGTGTTGGAGAGAGTGATCCTAGACTCTGACGTAACGGCGAGAGGAACAATCCTTAACATTGACATATTGACATCCTTGAGAGAAACCCAAGAGCTGTACAGAAAGCTTTCATCCAGATCGAGCAGGCGCAATGAAATCTGGGTCTGCACATAAATGAGAGCAAAACAAAGTACATGTTGGCCACGTCTGCGAGTAGCAGATCCAACATTTGTCCCTCAATTCAAATATTGGGGCGCGAATTCGAAGTAGTGCAATCCTGTAACTATCTCGGGTTAACTGTAACAGCCGATAACAGCATAGAACCAGAAATACGCGCACGGCTGCTTAAAGCCAACAAAGCCTACTATAGTCTGTCAAGACTCTTCAAATCCATGAACTTAACTTAACTTAACCGGTGGGCAGAACACCTAGCTCGCATGTGCGAAGATGATCCTGCTTGGAAAATTATTTGCGGTAGGATTTATGTAACACGACAGCAAGGCCGGCCAAGTCTACGCTGGAAGGATGGCGTAGACCAGGATGCCCAGAGTTTAGGGATGCCAAACTGGATGACATCGGCTCGAAATCGGGACATGTGGAAAGATTTTTTGCGGGAGGCCAGGACCGGACACCGGTTGTATAGCCAAATAAGATGATGATAGCATATGGCTTCCTTTAAGGCAATTACACGGTCATTAATTTTTGAATCTTTTTTTGATAATAAGATTAATAATTATTGCATAAGCCGTAGTAATGAAAACTGAGGCTAAGAAATGATGTGAACCGGATCAATAATTAAAT
Organism: Nephrocerus scutellatus; assembly: GCA_947095585.1. Classification (NCBI taxonomy): domain Eukaryota; kingdom Metazoa; phylum Arthropoda; class Insecta; order Diptera; family Pipunculidae; genus Nephrocerus; species Nephrocerus scutellatus. The sequence goes on along the minus strand of OX352761.1, from coordinate 86,507,092 downwards.
TATTGAATGTTTATATATTTTTAAAGATATTTTAAGGATATCCAAAGGAATTAAATCATCCCGTAATCGCCTTCTTTAAACCCGCATATGATTTATTTTATTATTTCATAATTTATTATGATCTCGAGAAGTAAAGTAAAGTCTAACAAATAGAAATAGTTTACTATGTTGGTCTCTATGTAAAACGACATTTGCAGGAGTGCGTATGAACCAGCAGGTTCTTGCGCGCCAAGTATGCACGCCGAGTGTTGGCTGGCTATTTTCCGCGTTTGAATCTTAATTTTCCAGATTTTTCTCGTCCGGCATTCTGAGTAGAAACATTTATAATATGGCGCAAAATACTGTTCGTAGGGGTCACCACCTTGTTGTTCGTTAACTTGCGTTATGACGGTATGCATGACTGTAGCAACTGCGCAGCGAAGAGTGACGCGCAATCATTGTGACCGTGCTGCCATTACGCGGCAGAGGACGTCGACATCTATATATATATATATATATATATATATATGTTGTAACTCGGTAGTAATACGAATGAGGTTTGATGAGGTTATTAGAACTTAACACTATGAAATGTAAATCAAGTCTGAATGCCGAGACTTATGAGGTGAGAGGCAAATAAAAGATAGAAAGAGAGAGATAGAATAAAAGGAGAGGAATATGGATCTGGTTCTCCACACTTTTCCCTCTTTAAAATCTGACAAAGTCATCCAAATATCGTGGTGGAATAGCTCGTTCGGTTCGTCTTGGAGCTGGTTCCACTTGAACTTCTTCCTTTGCATCTACAAATTCGTCACTTTCGTTCAAGTTGTTGTCTTCATCTCGTACGTCTTGAATTCGTGGCATGATGAAAGGTTCAATTTCTGTAATGTCGACGTCAAGCTCGGGTATTTCCAACAGTTCTTTAAACTTGTTTTTGGAATAGCGGGTCTTCAACTGATTCGAGTGGGCTTTAATAATTCGCTCTCCTGCGTATCCACGGCCGTTTTCTACCGCCACCATCTCTTTCGCTTGGGTAAAATTCCGACGATTGCTATAGTTCTGAAATAAATATAAGGTTACCCATAAGTTCAATGTTATGATCTGTCTGCGGTTAAATGTATGCAGACAGATTGTGTCTGTAGCTAACATACCTACTAACGAATAAATTGTTTGTCGGGATAATCTGAAGTGCTCTTCATCAGATACGATTTGTTTTATTGGAGCCCTTACTGTCTGTAAAATTCCAACGAGCCATACCTCTATATTAATTCTACTTCATGAATCATGACCATGATTCGTAACTTGCATGAATAGGATGCCGTGGCGACATAGAGAGATAGAAAGAAAAAAAAAGTGGAAAAGAAAGAACAAAAAGAGAGAATGCAGGGCTCTACTTAATGCGAATCGAAAAGTGCGCTCTGCATACCATGCATTTAAGCTGTTTAAAAATTAATTGTTTTGTAAAGTGATAGTACATACAAAAGTGCTCACTCAAAAAAATTCTTCATGAATTCATAATTTCTAATAAATTTAACATTTAATTAATTTTAAAAAAATCCAAATAAAAAATAGAAATTTTCGTCAATTCAAAAATGGCCGATATGCTGCCTAAAGAATTTATTAATTTGTTCAATTGTCATTCGGATTTCATCGGAAGCACCATGGTTCGTATGTGCGCACACGGTAAAAAAAATTTCCGAATTTCAATTTCTTCAATTTTGAAGAAAAAAAACTTTTAAGCTTTTTAAAAATTAATTGTTTAAATAATTTGGCCGAAATTCAATTTATTCAATTTTGTTAAAAAAAACTTTTATGTTTTTTTTTAAAAATTAATTGTTTTGTATAGTGATAGTGTGGCACAAAAGTGCTCACTAAAAACAATCCTTAATGAATTCATCATTAATTTAACTTGAAAAAAAAACAACCCATAAAAATTAAAATTTTTCATGTAAATTCTCTAACAGGAGATAGGTATGTGTTAAAATTTGAAGAAAATCGGGCTAATTTTTAAAAAATTTACATGGACACCACACGGGTGTCAGGGCCCTATCACTCCAACAAATTTACAAAAAGTTATGTCCATCAGTGATACACATATGTTAAAAATTTGAAGAAAATCGAGCTAAATTTTAAAAAATTTATATGGGCACCCCTTGGCCCTGGGCCCGTTCACTCCAAAAACTTTCAGAAAAATTTGGTCCATCGGAGATACAGAGGTGTATAAAATTTGAAGAAAATCGGGTAATTATTTTTTTAAAAAATTTAAAGGGGCCCCTCGACTTCGGCCACCAAAATTTTTGCAAAAAGTGTTGTCCATCGGAGATACACACGTATATAAAATTTGAAGAAAATCGGGTTAATTTTTTTAAAAAAAAATTTGGGCCCAATGACCCGGGGGCCCGGGGTCTCCAAAAATTTTACAAAAAGGGTTTTTCATCGGAGATACATACGTATATAAAATTTGAAGAAAATCGGGTTAATTTTTTTTAAATGTTGGGGCCCCACGAACCCGGGGCCCAGGGTCTAAAATTTTTTTACAAAAAGTGTTGCCTATCGGAGATACACGCGTATATAAAATTTGAAGAAAATCGGGTTAATTTTTTTTTTTAATTTTATGGGGCCCCACGAACCCGGGGCACAGGGTCTCCAAAATTTTTACAAGAAGTGTTGCCTGTCGGAGATACACGCGTATATAAAATTTAAAGAAAATCGGGTTATTTTTTTAAAAAAAAATTATGGGGTCCCACGAACCCGGGGCCCAGGGTCTCCAAAATTTTTACAAAAAGTGTTGTCTATCAGAGATACACACGGGGCCCGAGGGGCCTCAAATTTTAATAGAAAGTGTTGTCTCCGGAAAGACACATGTGTCAATAAAATCGGGCTTTGGGAAGTGGGTTAAAAATTGATCGCAAGATTCCACGACAGACGACCGACGACCGACCGACGTACGGGCAAGTGAAGTTAATATAGAGAATTTAAAAAATCCATATAAAAAAATAGAAATTTTCGTCAATTCAAAAATGGCCGATATGCTGCCTAAAGAATTTATTAATTTGTTCAATTGTCATTCGGATTTCATCGGAAGCACCATGGTTCGTATGTGCGCACACGGTAAAAAAAATTTCCGAATTTCAATTTCTTCAATTTTGAAGAAAAAAAACTTTTAAGCTTTTTAAAAATTAATTGTTTAAATAATTTGGCCGAAATTCAATTAATCAATTTTGTTAAAAAAAACTTTTATGTTTTTTTTAAAAAATTAATTGTTTTGTATAGTGATAGTGTGGCACAAAAGTGCTCACTAAAAACAATCCTTAATGAATTCATCATTAATTTAACTTGAAAAAAAACAACCCATAAAAATTAAAATTTTTCATGTAAATTCTCTAACAGGAGATAGGTATGTGTTAAAATTTGAAGAAAATCGGGCTAATTTTTAAAAAATTTACATGGACACCACACGGGTGTCAGGGCCCTATCACTCCAACAAATTTACAAAAAGTTATGTCCATCAGTGATACACATATGTTAAAAATTTGAAGAAAATCGAGCTAAATTTTAAAAAATTTATATGGGCACCCCTTGGCCCTGGGCCCGTTCACTCCAAAAACTTTCAGAAAAATTTGGTCCATCGGAGATACAGAGGTGTATAAAATTTGAAGAAAATCGGGTAATTATTTTTTTAAAAAATTTAAAGGGGCCCCTCGACTTCGGCCACCAAAATTTTTGCAAAAAGTGTTGTCCATCGGAGATACACACGTATATAAAATTTGAAGAAAATCGGGTTAATTTTTTTAAAAAAAAATTTGGGCCCAATGACCCGGGGGCCCGGGGTCTCCAAAAATTTTACAAAAAGGGTTTTTCATCGGAGATACATACGTATATAAAATTTGAAGAAAATCGGGTTAATTTTTTTTAAATGTTGGGGCCCCACGAACCCGGGGCCCAGGGTCTAAAATTTTTTTACAAAAAGTGTTGCCTATCGGAGATACACGCGTATATAAAATTTGAAGAAAATCGGGTTAATTTTTTTTTTTAATTTTATGGGGCCCCACGAACCCGGGGCACAGGGTCTCCAAAATTTTTACAAGAAGTGTTGCCTGTCGGAGATACACGCGTATATAAAATTTAAAGAAAATCGGGTTATTTTTTTTAAAAAAAATTATGGGGTCCCACGAACCCGGGGCCCAGGGTCTCCAAAATTTTTACAAAAAGTGTTGTCTATCAGAGATACACACGGGGCCCGAGGGGCCTCAAATTTTAATAGAAAGTGTTGTCTCCGGAAAGACACATGTGTCAATAAAATCGGGCTTTGGGAAGTGGGTTAAAAATTGATCGCAAGATTCCACGACAGACGACCGACGACCGACCGACCTACGGGCAAGTGAAGTTAATATAGAGAATTTAAAAAATCCATATAAAAAAATAGAAATTTTCGTCAATTCAAAAATGGCCGATATGCTGCCTACAGAATTTATTAATTTGTTCAGTCGACATTCGGATTTAATCGCAAACACCATGGTTCGTAAGTGCGCACACGGTAAAAAAATTTCCGAATTTCAATTTCTCCAATTTTGAGAAAAAAAAGCTTTTTAAAAATTAATTGTTTTGTATAGTGATAGGGAGGCCAAAAAATTCTTCATGAATTCATCATTTAATTAACTTTAAAAAAATCCATATATAAATATTGAAATTTTCTTCAATTCAAAAATATGTTGCCTAAAGAAAATAATCATTTATTCAGTCGTCATTGTGTTTTCATCGGAAGCACCACGGTTCATATAGGCGCACACGGTAAAAAAACGGCCGAATTTCAATTTCTTAAATATTGGTAAAAAAAACATTTAAGCCTTTTTAAAAATTAATTGTTTTGTACCGTGATAGTGAGACACAAAATTGATCACTCAAAAAAATTCTTAATGAATTCATCATTTAATTAACTTTAAAAAAAAAAAACACATATAAACACCAAGAAATTAATTTGTTCAGTCATCATTTGGATTTAATAGGAAGCACCACGGTTTTTATCAAGGATATTACAAAAGGGGGGAGTAATAAAATTAAAAATTTTATTTTTGACAATTACCAGTATCCAACATTGCCGAAAACAATTTCGTTTAGATTGCATATTAGCTGCATTTAATTGCCGAGCGAGTTCGGAATTCGAATGTCAAAACCAGCCAAAACCAGCCAAACAGCAGGTTTTCACAATTCCAAAGAAGGAATTCGACAATGCAATTGTTGTTGTTCCTCGGCAAATTAAGATTAAGAAAAATAATAAGAATTACCTATTCAATACTTTATTTGTATTGATGTTTAAAAGAAAAAAATATAATTTCTTTTGTCTAAAGGTTAAAAAAACATATATGTGATTACCAATAATGTGATTTTCTTGTAAAGTCATTAAACAAAAACAAAAAAGGGAGAAAACACAATTTAGACTTATTATCGGTGAACTAAAGAAAAATAATTTTTGGCCTGGCTCTTCCAAACCCCCCTTTCTTGATAAACAAGGAGGATTTGCTAATCCGCCCTTTTTTTTCATTAACCTAATTAGTTTGTTTCAGTTATGACGGAACGTCGAACTCGTCAGCGCTTCCGAAGCAGATGCCCCGGATTGCTTTTACTATTTACAAGGTGATTGGTAACTTGTTATGTTCATTTAAAAATATTCGCACTCTCTTTTCTTGGTGTATTTTTTTTTCTCGCAAAGCTTTTTTATTGAAGCGAAATTTTTTTTTATTTGTTTTTTTTTTTTCGTTTTCGTTTATACCGCTATTAAGGCTAAGACAACATTAGTTTTTTTCTCCTTATTATGAAAAAAATAAAATAAATAAGATCATATGTTGCTTTGACCTAGATCGAAATAAATTGGGTGTCCGATTTTAATCATAGTTATTACTGTATTCCAAAATTGTACATTGGGCGAGGGATTTTGAAAAAAAGAATAAAATAAAATCTTATTTGTTAAAACATAAACCTATGATTAGTTTACACTAAGAAACAATTCTTGTTGCACCTCTCCCCTCTATCATGACCATCGAAGGAAGGTGATTCTTCTCTCTTTTGTCTTCTGGGCCTTTTTTTTCTCTTTTCCCTATTCTCTTGATTTCCTAACATTACTCCAGCAATCTTTTTTTTTTCTTTTGTAGATTTTTTTTCTCATATTCAGGATGTTAATTGATTCCAAAAATTGCACGCAGAAATTTTTTTTATGTAATGTAGAAGGAATGGTGACATGCAAGAACCCCCCACATCCCGAAGAGCAAAGTCAGCGCTCCGATAGGCGTGCACCCCGCCTACAGTCACTTCAACTCTGTCGACGTTTGCCCGCGGTTAGCAATTACGTGTTGGTCGCACCATTGGTCCAAGGTAACATTGACGTGTACCGGGTAGTTGAAAGCCCATATTCAGAATAATGTATATAAAAAAATCAGCAAACAGCAATCATTACAAACATTACCCCCATCGTAAGCCAAGCTGGTTTTGCCAAATCAACACAGCTATAGCTTATGTTGAACTAATTTAATCCACATACTCATATAATGTAGGTGTTTGATTGAGAAATGGCTTTCAATTTTTGATGACTATATGCTTTGGTTGGCCAACGTTGCGAAACAAATGACAAACCTCCACATCAGTACCGGAACCAATATTTCAAATACCGAGTCAAGGCTATATGTACGCAAACATGTTTTTTGCCTTTACACGTTACAGTGTTTCCGGATCGATACCAAATTTTTTGACATTTATTTTCACAAGTGTGTCACGGCCCATGCTTTGGGAACTATTGGGTTAAACTGTGAAATAGCTGCTACCTCAAAAACATAATTTGACGATTATAACCGAAAAATACAATGTAAAAATAAAAGTTTTGTTATTATTATTATTATTTATTTATTATCCAGTAAATGAAGATTTTATTCATGATGTTACGGAATATAAATTTTCCTTTTAAAAATTGTGCTACAGAAAAGTGAAATGACCGCACTAAAGTAGATTTCCTTCGCAAAACAGGAATAATAAAAGTTATTTTATTTACAAAAATCATAAAGTTATCTGGATAACAAAAGTAGTTAGAGGATTTATACATCATATTATGTAGTAATAAAATATAAAATATAAATATTTTACTTTTTATGAGGTAGAAGCTATATCAAAACAAATCCCCATTAAAAAAACCATAATTTGTATGCCAATAAAACATGATAATTTATTTGAATAAAAAGATCTGACAGAAATCCAAAAAAAATTTATTTTTTATGAAAAAAATTGATTTATATCAATATTTAGAAAACAACAAAGAAATATTTCTGCCAATAGAATTCTATATTAATTTTATTGACAATTAGTCTTTACGTTTAGGTTAGTATAACGATTGAAAACTTTTTTTTTAAAAAAAATTTTAATTGCGGTGGAAAAATCAGTACTTAGTATCAGTAGCAAAACATGTCAAAACAAAATAAATCTTTTGAAAAGAACTTCTCTGAAGATGAATTTGGTAAAAGGCTCGATCGCTGCTTCACAGACACACTGATAAAGGGATGTGAGTAAATACTATAATATGTATTGCGTAATGTCTTCATTTTGTGCAGAGAATTTTAACGAAAATCGTTTGGAACATGGTTATAAAAATCCCACAATATCTTACATTTACTATAAGTAATCGCTATAATCTTGTTGGCAATTTAAATTGACCTGTTCATTTTATGGATTCATATTTAATTAACTAAGCATTATATTTCAGCTGGTGGTTTGGTTTTAGGTACCGTATTTTCTCTGCTGTTGTTTAAACGGAAAGCGTGGCCTCTAATCCTAGGAACTGGCTTTGGCATCGGGGTCGCCTACAGAACATGTGAACGAGAATTACATTCATAGACGTATTCCTAAATAAATAAAAAAAATTATTTTAATTGTAAATGGGAACCCATTGTGAGATTTTTGAATAAAATTAAACTTCATATTCCGTTTATTGTTAACTTTTAAATTGGTTAAACTTTAAGTATGCTTTATTAGATGGTAAATATACAGTATAGCGTACAACGGTATTTCGAAAACTTGCCACGCCCACCACCCACCGCCCACACACCAAAAAAGTGGGCGGGGTGGGTCGTAAACGCCCCCTTTAGGTAGGAGGGGCTGTCAAAGTTTTGAGTATTTTTTTGAAAAATTCAATTTTCTAAGTAGTTTTTTGGGGACTTAGGGGTTAATTAGTACCATATGAAAGGACATAAAATTACCGTTCTTCTAAAATAAAATGAAGCCAATCAAACCTAATTCGGCAGACTTAGAATCAAAAAAAACAACCAATAAAAATTAAAATTTTTCATCTAAATTCTCTAATCGCAGAAATTGATATGGGAGCCCCTCGATCCTGGGCCATTTTTTTTTTATTGTAGAAGAAAATCATCGAAACAAACATTTGACATCAGATGTTAAAATTGAAAAAGCTCAGATCATTTTATTCTGAGCACTTAGAGCACGCTCATACTCTGAGCAAATAAGAAACACGAACATTTATCTTGAGAACTCTTTTACTGCTCTGAACTAATTTATGAAAACGTCAAATGACAGAATATTGTGAAAACTTGTTGTTCTATCTGTAAGTTGATATCGACAACAAAAAAAAAAACATCAATAAAAATACAATTCAGTATATAATTTAAATGTAAGTTGAAGTAAGCATAAAACATGTATGTCTCGTTTCATTTGCTGGGTTCATTTGTGCGTGCGCTAAGATTTCTCTCTCTCTCTCTCCACCACCACCAAAACCATGCAGCGCAGCCGACTGCGCAGCACACACCGCACAAAGTCCATAAAGGGCGACGAATATCTGATGCCAGTACAGATATTTAAAAAATGTATAAGGGCCTTGCGGCCGAACCCGAGACCCGATCACTACCAAATTTTCGAAAAAGTATTGTTTATTGGGTATACACATGTGTGTAAAATTTGAAGAAAATCGGGTAAATTTTTTAAAATTTTTGTTTGGGAGCCCCCCGACCCCGCAGCCCGAGGGGCCTCAAAATTTAATAGAAAGTGTTGTCTCCGGAAATACGCAAGTGTGCAAAATTTCAATAAAATCGGGCCATGGGAAGTGGGTTAAAAATTGATCGCAAGAATCCACGACAGACGACCGACCGACGACCGACCGACGACCGACCGACGACCGACCGACGACCGACCGACGACCGACCGACGACCGACGACCCACGGGCAAGTGAAGTTAATATAGAGAATTTAAAAACTGACTTCCATAAAAGTTAAATAGTGGGCGTGTTTTTAGGGGGCGTGTCTAAATATTGGTATTAAATTAAAGGTGAATAATAGTTCTATACAGCCATAATATTTTTATGATCGTGGCCCAATTTTAACGGAAGGTATATCAATTTGTATTTGGTTTATGTGCAATTTCATATGATTGAGTGGTATATCATATGAAGGAGTTCTTTTCATACAACATGTTTTTATATGGAAATGACAGTATAGCATACAAAGGGTTAGGGCTTTGGCACACATCTCTGCCGAAAGCTCCAATGGAGCAGTTTTCAAAAATCGCCATCTGGTTTGGGGTTTACGCCCCGTTTCTGAGAGAGGAGCTTCTAAAGATTGCATTTATTTTCAGAAAAGTGCGTTTTTCTCAGTGACGCGAAGGAAGTATGGGGGTTAATTGGTATCATATAAAAGACAATAAAAATACCGTTCGTTTTTCTCAGTGCCGCGAAGGAAGTATGGGGGTTAATTGGTACCAAATGAAAGCTGCAAATTTTACCGACACAGCCATGCTATTTTTAGGGGCGTGGCCCTTTTATTTCATCAAAATGACAGTATAGCGTACAAAGGGTTAGGGCTTTGAGACACATCTCTCCCGAAAGCTCCCAGGGAGCAGTTCTTGAAATTCGCCATCTGGTTTGGGGCTCACGCCCCGTTTCTGAGAGAGGAGCTTCTAAAGATTGCATTTATTTTCAGAAAAGTGCGTTTTTCTCAGTTACGCGAGGGAAGTATGGGGGTTAATTGGTACCAAATGAAAGCTGAAATTTTTACCGACACAACCATGCCATTTTTAGGGGCGTGGCCCTTTTATTTCATCAAAATGACAGTATAGCGTACAAAGGGTTAGGGCTTTGAGACACATCTCTCCCGAAAGCTCCCAGGGAGCAGTTCTCGAAAATCGCCATCTGGTTTGGGGTTTACGCCCGTTTCTGAGAGAGGAGCTTCTAAATATTGCATTTATTTTCAGAAAAGTGCGTTTTTCTCAGTTACGCGAAGGAAGTATGGGGGTTAATTGGTATCATATAAAAGACAATAAAAATACCGTTCGTTTTTCTCAGTGCCGCGAAGGAAGTATGGGGGTTAATTGGTACCAAATGAAAGCTGCAAATTTTACCGACACAGCCATGCTATTTTTAGGGGCGTGGCCCTTTTATTTCATCAAAATGACAGTATAGCGTACAAAGGGTTAGGGCTTTGAGACACATCTCTCCCGAAAGCTCCCAGGGAGCAGTTCTCGAAAATCGCCATCTGGTTTGGGGTTTACGCCCGTTTCTGAGAGAGGAGCTTCTAAAGATTGCATTTATTTTCAGAAAAGTGCGTTTTTCTCAGTGACGCGAAGGAAGTATGGGGGTATCATATAAAAGACAATAAAAATACCGTTCGTTTAAAAAAAATGAAGCCAATCCAACCCAATTCGGCAGACTTAAGCCGGAACTATAATGCAATTTCGTCTCTCAATATAAATTAATTGAGCGCACTGTTTTTTTTTTTGAGTGCGTGCATAATTTACAAAAACGCTTTTTAAAAGGAAAAACTCCTATCTCAATATAAATTAATTGAGCGCACTGTATTTTAGAGTGCGTGCATAATTTACAAAAACGCTTTTTAAAAGGAAAAACTCCTATCTCAATATAAATTAATTGAGCGCACTGTATTTTAGAGTGCGTGCATAATTTACAAAAACGCTTTTTAAAAGGAAAAACTCCTATCTCAATATAAATTAATTGAGCGCACTGTATTTTAGAGTGCGTGCATAATTTACAAAAACGCTTTTTGAAAGGAAAAACTCCTATCTCAATATAAATTAATTGAGCGCACTGTATTTTAGAGTGCGTGCATAATTTACAAAAACGCTTTTTGAAAGGAAAAACTCCTATCTCAAAATAAATTAATTGAGCGCGCTGTATTTTAGAGTGCGTGCATAATTTACAAAAACGCTTTTTAAAAGGAAAAACTCCTATCTCAATATAAATTAATTGAGCGCACTGTATTTTTTGGAGTGCGTGCATAATTTACAAAAACGCTTTTTAAAAGGAAAAACTCCTATCTCAATATAAATTAATTGAGCGCACTGTATTTTAGAGTGCGTGCATAATTTACAAAAACGCTTTTTAAAAGGAAACACTCCTATCTCAATATAAATTAATTGAGCGCACTGTATTTTAGAGTGCGTGCATAATTTACAAAAACGCTTTTTAAAAGGAAAAACTCATATCTCAATATAAATTAATTGAGCGCACTGTATTTTAGAGTGCGTGCATAATTTACAAAAACCCTTTTTAAAAGGAAAAACTCATATCTCAATATAAATTAATTGAGCGCACTGTATTTTAGAGTGCGTGCATAATTTACAAAAACGCTTTTTAAAAGGAAAAACTCATATCTCAATATAAATTAATTGAGCGCACTGTATTATAGAGTGCGTGCATAATTTACAAAAACCCTTTTTAAAAGAAAAAACTCCTATCTCAATATAAATTAATTAAGCGCACCGTTTTTTACACTTTTACGCTTTTTAAAAGGAAAACTCAAATCTGAATATAAACCATTTGGGCAATGGAATCCCATCATCACTTTTATTTGCATGAAAAAACTCAATCGTATGTAATGAATATAAATTGATCCACCTTCTCTTAAATATGACCACGCTCATAAAAACAGTATGGCTGTGTAGAACTATTATTCACCTTTAATTTAAAACCAAAATTTACACCAGCCCCCTAAAAACACGCCCACTATTTAACCTAAATGGAAAAGTCAGTTTTTGATTCTAAGTCTGCCGAATTGGGTTTGATTGACTTAATTTTTTTTTAAACGAACGGTATTTTTATTGTCTTTTATATGATACCAATTAACCTCCATACTTCCTTCGCGTCACTGAGAAAAACTCACTTTTCTGATAATAAATACAATCTTTAGAAGCTCCTCTCTCAGAAACGGGGCGTAAATCCCAAACCAGATGGCGATTTTCGAGAACTGCTCCCTGGGAGCTTTCGGGAGAGATGTGTCTCAAAGCCCTAACCCTTTGTACGCTATACTGTCATTTTGATGAAATAAAAGGGCCACGCCCCTAAAAATGGCATGGTTGTGTCGGTAAAAATTTCAGCTTTCATTTGGTACCAATTAACCCCCATACTTCCCTCGCGTAACTGAGAAAAACGCACTTTTCTGAAAATAAATGCAATCTTTAGAAGCTTCTCTCTCAGAAACGGGGCGTGAGCCCCAAACCAGATTGCGATTTTCGAGAACTGCTCCGTGGGAGCTTTCGGGAGAGATGTGTCTCAAAGCCCTAACCCTTTGTACGCTATACTGTGTTTTAGCCATTAACTGGGTAATGAATAAATAATAATAATAAAAATTTTATTTTTCCATTGTTTTTTTTTTTTTATAATCGTCAAATTATGTTTTTGGGGTAGTAGGTTGTGTGAAATAATAATAAGGCAACGACCGAGGAGCGTTGACCAAAAGGTCAAGGCCAAACAGCCACAGTGGGCAATTGAAATGGAAAATACAACAACAAACACAGGGGGAATTCTCGCCAACATTTCGATAACAGCATTTTCTTCCTCTTTTCGCTGGTCAACATCCTGGAACATAGCAATTCTTGGCAGAAAACTGAGCGTAGCATCCTCTTTTCGCGGGTCAACATACTGGAACGTAGCAGCGAACGGAGCGTAGCATCCTCTTTTCGCTGGTCAGCACTTGGACGTAACGGCTCGACTGACAGTGAAGTGATCGTAGAATCCGTGCTCACTGGTCAGATTACTCCTACGCAGACAGATTAGTCCGATCCCGCTGGACCAAGGCATCAAACCACCGGACATATTACTTGGAATCTAAGACGTAAGTCAAACCTACTTCGCAATCATTTTCCTTCGTTCTTAAAGAAAGAAATAAACTAAGAATTCAGAGTTCCTAACAAAATAAATCTTTTATTGTAACGACTCTTATATCAACGAACCCTGGTCACACTGAAGATACCCCGGCTGGGAAAAACCTCGTTACAATTGGCGCCCGAGCAGGGACTTTGAACGACAAGTAACAAGGGAAGAAAACCGAATAACGACCGAAGAAAACTAAATTAGCCAAGATGGTGAAAACGAGCTGGGTCTATAATCTCACGAAAGATAATCTACAAAATTAGATGGCGGAATTCCGGCTGGACGTAAACGCCGGGATAGACGACCTAAGGAAGCGTTTCACGACTTACACCACGGGACGAGATGTGACCTCAGACGACGAACTTCGCCTGGCGGAACTGGAAGCAAGGCACCAACGTAACCCGTCACCAACGCCCCCATCGCTATTAAATGTGTACGACGCGACAGAAAGCGAGAAAATTAAAACACCAGGGTTAACAGTCTCACCATCAAATCACACTTCCGCGTTCACAGACCGAGCACCGAACCGAGGAATAACGGCAACACCTAGTACATCATACGCGATGGTGATCAACCAAGTAAGAAAATGGTCAGTTCGTTACGACGGAGGCATTGTCATTCATCGAAAACTGAAGGAACTGGCCGACCCAAATTCCTTAGACAAGGATTTACTTCCGAGAACTATGCCCAAATTGCTTCGTGACCGTAGGCTGATGTGGTTCCGGAGCCATAATCAGAAAGCTGGACGACGTTTAAGAGAGATTTCTTAAAATTCTTTTTACCCACTAGATATTGGGAACATTTGGAGAACGAAATTCGCCAGCGACATCAGAAACCAAACGAAAATTTCAAAGATTTTGTAATTACAATGCAGAACCTCATGAGACACGCGAAATACTCAGAGAGGATTTTTCGGAATTGCCGGCGGGAATACCAGCTATATATACGAAGAAGCGACTTTCAGGACCTACAGGAGCTCATTGGCCTGGCAGAGGACTACGAGGCAAACCAGGACAGCAAAACGACGACACCTCAAAGAAGCCCACAGGAGAGGAACTGTATGGTCAGTCAGCCTGAAGAAGGACCATATAATCCTCGAATGACTTGTCCATGGTGCCGACAGGAGGGCCACTTTCGAAAAGAGTGCACTTACCCTCGGGTGATTTCCTGCTGGGATTGTGGCCAACAAAGTATTTGCTCCTGTCCGCCGAGAAGTCAGCCCTGATCCAGGATCGACACTGAATTCTCGCTCGCATCATCATCAACCGCGAACCAGTTCAAGCCACTATTGACACCGGAGCATCTCGCAGTTTTATCAGCGAAGCACACAGGCTGAAAGGGTTCGACATTTGGACAACACTACCCCCGTATACATCCCAATACAAATCGCTAACGAAAGTCAGATAACTGTCCGCCAGGAGTTAAGCGTCAACTTTCGGTTTGGTGACTCCTTTTGTTCACTGTGCCTACTGGAGTTGCCGAACGCCGCTGATGACCTTACATTAGGGATGGACTCCCTTACAAAAAAAAGGCCGCTTTTAGTTTCGGAGGTGAGTGCTTAACACTCCTGTACCAGCACGGCCGGTTAAACGTCTGACGTGCAACACACTTCGAGAACTAAAGCGACCACAATTGTCAAAGACGCAACAACCACTAAAGTCACACTTGTCATTAGTCGTACCGTCCAGCAGAAAACGTCGCAGCCCCCCGAAACTATTGCAGACGCTAAACGTTGTCCAAAACATAGAATTGGCGAGAGACACCATAGTGTTCAAGTATTACCACATCCTTTTAGACATACTGAAGTCAGTACTCTCGTCAAAGACGCCTAAACAGTCAGCATTGCCAGAAGTCGCCTACAAGAGCTCAACAATCATCATTGTTGAAGAGAACTTCCGTCACTCCATACCACAAGCAGCCAGAAAAACCGTCGCCAAGAACCAAAGGAACTTTTAGGAATCGACACCGTCGCCACAGTCAACAACTAAATCAAAAACTGTCAAAGTCGCCGCAAACTCCACAGTCGCTACAGCAGTCACGTTCCTCACAGTCTTCGGATTCGTCACAGACGCCACAGCCGTTACAGTCGCAACAGCCAGAAAACCCGACGCCAAGAACCAAAACAATTTCTAGGAATCATCACCATCGCCAGAGCCACCAACTTAATAAAAAGTTATCAAAGTCGCCACAGACGTCACAGTCGCTACAGATGTCCCATTCATCACAGACGCTACAGCCGTCACAGCCGGCCAACTCGTCCTGGTCAAACAGCATCATCTGGCCAATGCACTCGGAGGATTTGCCAGCAAGCTCGCACCGAAGTTCGACGGGCCATACCAAGTGGTAGACTTCGTTTCAGCCGTCATTACAAAGCTGAGGTTATGCGGCCAGACGAAGGAGCGTACCGCTCACGTAGGAGAACTTAAACAGTTCCACCAAAATTCCTCAACCGACACGTGTAAAAGTACACAGCTCAGGATCAGCCAACCACAGCTGAAATCGCAACAGCAGTAGTAGCAGTACTACAGTAACAGCAGAAAACGCAACAAGAGTAGTAGCGGTAGCTGCAGAAAACACAACAACAGTGGTAGCAGTAGCAGCAAACACCACAACAACACTAGCAGCAGTAGCACCAGTAATAGTACAACTGACGACGACAGAAGCAGTGACACCAGCAGCGAAGACGGCAAATGGAGGAGATATGCTCACACGAATCTCGGAAAACGTCTCGGCAAAAGGTAACCCCTATAAGAGATGACGCACCAAAGGATACCCCAACGAATCGAAGTCAACGGAGAAATCGCCGCGGAAGATTGGTCCCAGTATCTACGGAAGAAGATCGACCAAGCAAGATCCAAACTAAGGACGAGATGATGGCGGAGATTAAAGTCCTCCCACCACCACGACAACATTTTGTTCACGGGTATCGTGACCGACACCGGAAGAATCAGCGTTGTCCGACGTGACCGGGAGGTGTGAGGAGTCAATTCGTCAACGAATTAACCCCACACGATTTTCTTTAATCTATCATTTCTACATCAACATGCATTAAATTGAAAATGCCGACGGCATCTCTGCTCAGACACAGGCCGATTGCACTTCTCCACTTTAAAAATAGGATCATTAGATCACACCTCCATTTTTGGGACACTGATCGCAAATCAACAAAAAAAAACAAATATGAGTAGCCGCGCCTCCTCTGCAACCATCACAATGTAACGATGGGAGAGGAAAGGAGACAGTGCATATTACATGCAAAACTCTGTACACAGTCAGGAGCTCAGAAGCGTAGGCGGACTCTTAACATAAGACAACACCAACATCCACTATAACAGCACAAACACAAGCAGGAATTACGATGATTGCAAATCAACAGATGAGGTCAACGACCGAGGAACAACACGGCATGACGTAGACGCAATGCAGTTCCAATGAAACTAACCATGAAAAGAAAAACAGCATAGCAACAACGGTGATTTACCGGACGATGGAAAATATGGAAAAGGAAAAACCCGGTTCAAAGTTTTAAAGCGCTTCACGTCCTATAAAAGGGGACACAGTCCCAACACACAGCCTCTTCTTCTGCGGACCGACTCCTGATAGTGAACCGAGCGTAGCATCCTCCTTTCACTGATCAAACTACGTGGACACAGAGACTCTTGGCAGCGAACTGAGCGTAGCATCCTCTTTTCGCTGGTCAACATACTGGAAAATAGCGACTCCTGATAGTGAACCGAGCGTAGCATCCTCCCTTCACTGATCAAACTACGTGGACACAGAGACTCTTGGCAGCGAGCTGAGCGTAGCATACTCTTTTCGCGGGTCAAAATACTGGAACGTAGCAACTCTTGGCAGCGAATGGAGCATAGCATCCTCTTTTCGCTGGTCAGCACTTGGACGTAACGGCTCGACTGACAGTGAAGTGATCATAGAATCCGTGCTCACTTGTCAGCACTTGGACTTAACGGCACGACTGACAGTGAAGTGATCGTAGAATCCGTGCTCACTGGTCAGATTACTCCCACGCAGACAGATTAGTCCGATCCCGCTGGACCAAGGCATCAAACCACCAGACATATTACTTGGAATCTAAGACGTAAGTCAAACCTACTTCGCAATCATTTTCCTTTGTTTTTAAAGAAAGAAAGAAACTAAGAATTCAAAGTTCCTAACAAAATAAATATTTCATTGTAACGACCCTTATATCATCGAACCCTGATCACACTGAGGATACCCCAGCTGGGAAAAACCTCGTTAGTGAGGAATCAATTCGGCAACGAATTCACCCCACACATTTTTCCTTATAAATATATATTTATACTTACTTATACTTTTATTATACAATAAAAACCACATGCATGAAACTGAAAACGCCGACGGCATCTCAGCTCAGACGCAGGCCGACTGCACTTCTCCACTTTATGAATGCGATTATTAGGCCACACCTCAATTTTTAGGACATTGATCGCAAATCAACAGAAAAACCATTATGAGTATTGAGTAGCCGCGCCTACTACTTATAGTGAACCGAGCGTAGCATCCTCCTTTCACTGATCAAAATACGTGAACGCAGAGACTCTTGACAGTGAGCTGAGCATAGCATCCTCTTTTCGCTGGTCAACATACTGGAACATAGCAACTCTTGGCAGCGAACTGAGCGTAGCATCCTCTTTTCGCGGGTCAACATACTGGAACATAGCAACTCTTGGCAGCGAACTGAGCGTAGCATCCTCTTTTCGCGGGTCAACATACTGGAACGTATCAACTCTTGGCAGCGAACGGAGCGTAGCATCCTCTTTTCGCTGGTCAGCACTTGGACGTAAAAGCTCGACTGACAGTGAAGTGATCGTAGAATCCGTGCTCACTGGTCAGATTACTCCTACGCAAACAGATTAGTCCGATTCCGCTGGACCATGGCATCAAACCACCGAACATATTACTTGGCATCTTAGAATTAAGTCAAACTACTTCACAATCATTTTCCTTTGTTTTTAAAGAAATAAATAAATTAAGAATTCAGAGTTCCTAACAAAAAAAATCTTTTATTGTAACGACCCTTATGTTAACGAACCCTGGTCACACTGCTCACGATCGGATGCGTAGTTTACCTTTTAGATAATAAGCTTTCTGTAATTTAGTCTTAGTTTGATTCTTCACTACATAGTATAAAACATAGTCGCTTTCTCTGTCCCTATATCCCTATGTATGCTTAGATCGTTAAAACTACGCAACGGATTTTGATGCGGTTTTTTTTAATAGATAGAGTGATTGAAGAGAAAGGTTTATATGAATAATAACATCCATTAAATAGTGGAGAAATTCTGTTATTTTTGAGGTTTCTAATGTGATGTCGTAAATAATTATATTTTTTCCGCTTACATTGCAAACGCAGGCTGAACCCTATTCTCTTTTGTTGTTGATGATTGTTGATTATCTTTTGTATGTATATAAAAATGAATGTCTGTTTGTTTGTAATACGACATTAAAACTCAAACTGAAACTTTCACAGAATCTTAACAAGAAATCGGTAAACCACATAGTGCGAATACGATCAAGGTGGCGCTTTGTTTAGGTTTAGCTAATAGAACACCCCTCATGTGGTAGTGATGGCAAGGCGTGCTTTCATGTGTGCGGGTGGCAGAGCTCCAGGGAAAAGCTAGTGTTAAATAAAGCCCAAGCGGTCAAAAAAAATATTTTTTTAATCTTTTAAAATAAAAAGATTTAACTGGCACCCGAGCAGGGTCAGAGAATTATAAAGTGCATAAGGTGATTGCTAACACCTGAAGCAGCTCAAGTTCCTCACCGTGGACCTCTACTTAAAATTACCTCAAGAAGCATTGCCTGCATTTTGTAAAGTTCAGCTCCCAATAAATTGCATTAAGTGAATGCAGAGACCCAGTAAACATATCGAAAAGTAACAGCATAATACAATTGCAGCGCGTCAGTCACATAAATAAATAAGTGCAGTGCGTGGACAAAACTTTCGGTCTTTTTAATAAGTCAAGCAAAATTAGTCTAGAGTTTCTAGTCTAGGTAACCTGGGTTAGCACCCTGCGGTACCGAAATTGCCCGCTATTGAAACCGACACAACGCCACGGATAAGTAATGATCGAGTAATGACGACATTTGGCTATTGTACCCGGACTAAAATTGGTTTCTGGAATGTGAAGTGAAGTGAAGTTAGATGGTTCGACGCGGGATGGTACCAATCCCCAACGTATAACACTGTGCTACTCTTCTCCCGCAAACCCTCCAAGAGTCCCCGTGAATCTGGAGTGGGTCTGCTGCTAAGGCCAACAGAGGCCTAATTTCCCTTATGGTGATAGGATCATAGCGGCCAGCTTTCGGACTAGAGTACGGCGCGTCACGATCATACAGTGTTACGCCCCAACTCATCCCTCGACTGAGGATGAAAAGGACAACTCCTACAATCAGCTAAGTGCTGTATTCAACGCAATGCCGAACGGAGATATCGTCATCGTGATAGGGGACTTGAATGCCAAGGTAGGCAACGACAATGAATTACTCAGACATGTGATTGGGAAGCACGGCCTCGGCGAACGAAGTGACAATGGTTAAGGAGCTATCTTTTAGACGTCCGAAACAGACGAGGAGCCGACATGGGTATGGTACGGGATCATAACCTTATGGTAGCTAATGTCCTGTTACGTACTGCATCTGTTCAAAGACTCCGTAATATCATCTGAAAGCCTGGGTATAACATCGACCGCCTAAAGATCCCCTCAGTACGCCAACAATTAAGGGTTCATTTATCGCAAGGAGTGGAAGCAATCAGCAGCTCATTGCCGATAACCATCTAAGAAGATTGGAAAGCTGTAAAAAAATTTCACATCTGGAGCGGAAAGTATTGTTGGTAGAAGCCAAGCAAGGCACAGCACGTGGCTTACCGAGGATACCTGGAGGCGGATTAAAGAACGTAAGCTATTTAAAGCTCGTATTGTAGATACCCCAGCAGCAGTGAGGATCGAGGTAGAGTCCCTGTATCGAAAGTGCAGCGTAGTGTAAGATGTGACAAGCGTAATTATATTAACAACCTGGCCTCAGAAGCAAGGAAACAGCGAGCAGGTGCGATAGCAGAACCGTTTACAGAATCACCAAAGAGCTGACAGGTGGTCACCGTTCACGGAGCTGCCGGAAGTAACAATTTCCCGAATTCGCACCTCAACTTCAAGTAAGGATGAAATCGCTACCGCGATTTACGCACTAAAGAAAATCGGTAGGACTAGATGGTATACCCGCAGAGCTTCTGCGTGCCGCTCCAACGAACATCAGCAGAACTTTTATATCCTTGGGAGGCAGAAAATTTTCCCGACGAGTGGAAGAAGGGAATGATTGTCAAGCTCCCTGAAAAGGTAGTCTTATGGAGTGCGAAAACTGGAGAGGCATTTGCGTTCTTCCTGCAGTTGCTAAGGTAATAACCAAAGTAGTACTTGAGAGAATTAAGGAAAATTTGGAAGATATACTCGATGTCGAACAAGCAGGTTTCAACACTGAATCCTCCTGTGTTACCACATCAACACCCTGCGGATCATTATTGACTATTGCGTTGAAACTACACAAAATGGAATCCATTATCTCAGGATGGTAGAAGAACGGGTCGTCCGAGAAATACATGGCGCAGAACAGTTGAGGAGGAGTCACGGCAATTGGGGAAGAGTTTGAGAGAGCTGAAGCTCAATGCCAGGAACCGCACGTGATGGCGCATAGGCGTAGTAGAGGCCCTAAGACCTCTCAGGCTTGGTTGGATTCAACAGCGAACGGAAGAGGCAGCTTTCTTAAGCGCTTTGTTGATGACAACCAAATCCGATATAAATTGAAATTGTACAGTCCCGTTACACTAAGTTATCCTTCCGGGAATTCATATCTTGATCTCTGTCTTGCAGATTCGCGACTGCATGAAAGAACGGTTCACGAAAATAAGATACCGATATTGCCGTATGATAGCGACCACAATTCAATATTAATTGTAGCTTCGCTTGCTGACGAATCAATATTTGCCCTCGCAACCCAAACAGAAATTCCTAAATTAAATTTTAGGAACACACACTGAAACAAGTTCGAAAACGGTCCTTAAAAGAATGCAGAGATCGTTTTTCCTGTTCTGAAGTTCCCAACAACAGGAATCTTACGGACGAGGAATGTGATAATTGCATAGAAAGACTAAATTCGGTGATACTCTCGAGTATCAACTCAACAGTCCCGAAAATTAAAAGCAAGAATTCTATGGAATGCTATCTAAACCGTGAAATACGTACTCTTTAAAATTACAAAAGTTTTCTAATCACGCTAATTAACAGAACACGACGTCAGTTTCTTGATGTACCGGGCAATAACGAATTAATAAGACTGAAATCCCTCTTAAGAAATATTAAAACTCTTTTGGAACAGCATCAATAACTACTGGAGGCAACGCTCTGAAAATATAATAAAAGCAGATTCGAGGAATATGTTTCCTAACATAAACCGAGCTTTTAAACCTCGTAGCTTTGTCGCTGTCCTGGAATTGAAAATTCCAACGAATTCAGCGTTTCTCATTTCGCAAGCAGGAATTGATAGCCGAACGACACCAATCATCAACAACAACTTTGTTGTAGAACACGGTGTTGAGAAGCTGAGCATTATTGGATCGCACTTTGAAACGGTGCACCAAATAGAAATAGAAAGAAATAGAGAGAAGAAGTGCGAAGATTTCGCAATCTAAACACTTATTCTGAAACTTTTGTGAATTTTTCTAATGACCTTAAATCCGACGAAATGACTGAACAACAGACAAAAAACTACTTTACGACGCTGACAGCATTCTAAATATTGTGTTGAAACATCTTCCAGTTGAAATCATGCGGAAATATTGCGTTATTTTTAACAACTTACTTAATAATCACTACTTCCCGAATTGTTGAAAAAATCGAAGGTATTACCAATAATAAAGAAAAATAAAGATCCTTCAGATCCGACAAACTACAGGCCTATTAGTCTCATGTGTTGTAACGCGAAGTAACCGTGCTTCCTTAAATATATAAAGGAAGAGTTACTCGCGGAGAGTTGTAATTGAAACAAATTTAAATTTTATCTTAAATTGTTTTATTTATCGTTTAGTTTCTAGAGAGGCCCGCTGTCTTGAGCAAAGGCTGCGACCTCAACTAGAATGTTTAATAATTTTTATATTGTATATTTTATGTTATATTATATTTTATATTATTTTCTATTCTAGGGAGCCCCGCTGTCTTGAGCTTGGCTGCGACCTCTACTAGAATGTTGTCTTTACTTAGATTATAGTAACTCTGATTTATATTGAATTCAACCACCCCTTTTATATTAAAGATTTTAGTCAAATTAGACTAATACATACACAAACTCAGTGTCACACATTATACACCCGATTTTCCTACGAAAGTTCATATTCATCACTTATCGATTATTGGTTATTACCATGCACGAGTCATTTACCCAGCCGACGTACCAGTATAGTCGAGTCAGCATTTGCTTACAATGTATCAATGCAATCGCCAGGGCAAGCGCCAGTGCAATTGCAAAAGTCATTGCCTTGTATCGTAAGTTTCCCTTAGTCAGCATTTAGATCAATGGGGCTAGTGCAATGGCACCTTTCGTTATTGTTTATGATTCCCCCGTTCGTTGACATCAACGAAAGGGAAATCATGTCATAATGCTGACGCCTGCACCTGTCGGTCATTGCATTGCGATTCAGTACATTACTTTAGGTAAATGATCGTGCATGGTATTGCTCGTAGTGTAATGTGCGGGACTGGGAGTGTGCAGCACATTGCAAAATTTATTTAGGGAAATTAGTATGTAGCGTGTTCACTACATCCCGCTCCCCTTAAAGGAAGAAAATTACTACCTTGACGAGTTAATTTTCTGTGCCATCGAAAATGAGGGATTGAAGACAAAATTATAAAAGTATTAAATGTGGTAACATGATTTATGCATTTTTAATTAGTATTCATATTTATGTGAATATTAGTTTAAAATCTAGTACGAATAATATAATATTATGAAATAAGTATAAATATGCCTATAAATTGTAGTTTTACTTGTAATTGCTCAATGTTACATTAATTTATATTTATCTTATATATAATTTCTTCTGTTTTTTTTTGTTTATGTATCTATATATGTGTTTTTTTTTGTTATAATATACATTTTTGTATAAATGAATATAAAGGGTGTTGTTAATTCATTTTTCTTATATTATCTATTATTCTGTAACATTTTGTGACATTATAACAAACATTCCTTTTTTCTCTTTTGTTTTCTACTCTTCTGTTGAACTGCTCTTGAATTGAATTCTGGTGTCTCTGTCTTGTTTTCTGTTTGAACTATCCTTTGAGGCGTGTGTTCTGTTATTATAGGGTGTTGTTAATTCATTTTTCTTATATTATCTATTATTCTGTAACATTTTGTGACATTATAACAAACATTCCTTTTTTCTCTTTTGTTTTCTACTCTTCTGTTGAACTGCTCTTGAATTGAATTCTGGTGTCTCTGTCTTGTTTTCTGTTTGAACTATCCTTTGAGGCGTGTGTTCTGTTATTATAGTAAATATCTTGTCTGTATTTTGTTTCTGAGTGTTAGGGTTTCGATTTTTGACCTTGCGGATTTGGATTTTTTTGTAGAAAGCCAATATCAAAAGTGATATTAATTTTGCATAAATAAGTATGTAATGGTGTACGTCATGTTCGTCCAGATGCTTCAGGGGTTTGTTTTCTTCGGTTTTAAGATCGTTTATACCTTGGGAGACTAACTTCAATTCATCTTGGCTAGAGAATTTCACGACTGCTAATTTTGTAGTGTAATTTATGTAATTGCTAGAGAGGTTTGCCAGGATATGGGAGATGTTTAAAGGAGGGATGTACGAATTAACTATATTCGAGAAACTGTCACTAATTGCATGTATGGTAAGGTCTTTAGACTTTAAATAGCAATTTTTCTGTAATTCTAGTTTCGCAGTGTTTTGTACAGTGTATGAAGTTACATTGTCTTCACAAATTTCATCAACTATGTATTGATTTAGGGATGAAAACAACCATTTATTTGGTTGCGAAAGTTGTATCCATATTGTCGAGTGGTTTGACTGTTTAAATTCACAGGAGTTAGGGAAAATAGTGTGTCTTTTTAAAAATTGGACTTCGCATGGTAAGTTATCGGTGTCGGTGTTAAACAGGGGGTGTGTTAGGGGCATATAAATTTATTGTTCAGGGATTTGCAATTTCCTAGCTCTTCTTTGTTTAAGTTTGAAAAATGTTCTTTTCTATTGTCTATTACTAGGTACTGTGTTGTTGGCTGTATGAATATGAATCTATTTTCGTATCGGGTGATTCTATAAGAGGGAGGAGTATGATTTTAAGTGAAGCCTTGTTATTTGAAAATATAGAATCGGTTCTCTCGATGAGGTTGAAGCTAGGGATAATCCTGGGGTCTGTTTGGATTGTTTTATTATTATCGACCTCGTTAATTGCCCGTTGTCGGCTTCTGGTCATTATCAGAACTTTGTTTTCCGTCTCGTCGCTTATTCGCGCACGACTTAGTGCGTCGGCGATAACATTGCATTTGCCTGATTTGTGAACAATGGTAAAATCGTATTCCTCCATTAAAATACGCCAGCGTATTAGTCTTGATGTAGGATTTTTTCGTCCTACTAGCCATACTAGGTTATTATGGTCGGTGTAAATAGTGAACTATCTTCCATAAAGGTATGGTCGAAACTGTGTTAACGCGTATACGATGGCTAGTAATTCTTTTTCGGATGTAGTATACCTTGTTTCTGCTTCATTCAGGGTTCGACTGACAAAAGATATTGGTTTATCTTCGCCAATCGGACCTTGGGATAGTACGGCCCCTAATGCTATGTCGCTTGCGTCAGTAGTAACAATGAACTCATGACTGAAATCGGGAAAGGAAAAAATAGGCGGGTTGATGATTTTTTTCTTTAGAGATCTAAATGATTCGTCACAAAAAGCATCCCACTTGAATACCACGTTCTTTTTTAAGAGTTTTGTTAAGGGTTTGGCTAAATCTGCGAAATTTGGAATGAATTTTCGGTAATACCCAACTAATCCAAGGTATGATTTTACCTCTTTTGGTTTCTTTGGCACCGGAAAGGTTGTTACTGCTTTAATTTTTTCCGGGTCTGGTTTTATTCCATTTTCAGAAATAACATGATCCAAATAAATTAATTCTTTTTTAAGGAAGTGGCACTTTTCAGGCTGGAGTTTAAGATTGTACTGTCTCAGACGGTCAAGAATTTTTATGAGCTTTTTATTTTGATCTTTAAGATCATACCCGTATATGACGATGTCGTCAACATAAACGAAACATTCAAGCCCTTGTAGGTCTATTAGGACATTGTTCATTAGTCGTTTAATTGTTGCCGGTGCATTTTTAAGACCGAATGGCATACGAGTGTATTCATAATGGCCGAATGGCGTACTAAAAGCAGTTTTTTGCTTGTCCTTTCTGTTCATTAGTATTTGAAGGAATCCTTTTGCTAGAATTAGAGTACTGAAGTATTTTCACTTTCCTAATTGGTAAAAATATCAGTGATATTAGGTAGCGGATAAGCGTCTCCGACAGTCAGCTCGTTTAGCTTTCTGAAGTCCACTACTACTCTCCAGCGTTTGGTTCCGTCTTTACTTGCTTTCTTTGGGACCAACAACAATGGGGAATTCCATGGACTAAAACTTGGCTGTACTAAGCCGTCCTGCAACATTTCGTCAACTTGTTTATTAATTTCTTCCCTTTGGATTTCTGGGAGACGATAGGGTCTTGTGAATAGCGGGGGCTTATTAGCCTCCGTATGTGACGTGACCCTCAATAAAAAATAAGTCGTTGAATTCGCGACAGATGTTACAAATACACAGTGTTGGAGTTCTAAAAGTGAACCTAATTTGTTTAATCGGTTTTTTATTGAGTTTTTTAAATTTTCTTTGCTGACTATATTAAATTTATCGAATTTGTCCCACTCTCAATTAATTTGGCTGACATCAATTTCCTGATCCTCTTCAAGTATGTTTAATAAGAGTATTTCAATGTGATCATCATTGGATTTTACTAATGTCTCGCCTAAATATACTCCTGGAATTATTTGCTTCTTTTTAATTACAATTTCCGTGGATTCTGGGTTGTTAAAAGGAATTTTGATGATTTGCTGAAAATGAATTTTGTTTGTTTCCCCTTGTTTATTATTGTTTTTTAATTTTTTTTTTTTTTTTTTTGCAAAAATTTCCTTTATCTTAGTCTTACTGTTTACCTCAGTCTCACATTCTGCTAAGCTCTCTTTTGTCTTAGTCTTACCATTTGCTGGGTTTTTATTTTTATATAATTCTGATTCTTCGGATGTTACATCGATATGAACGTCCGTCAAATTGTGAAGCGTACTGGAAAAATTTTCGTTTTTTGTGTGCTTGAAGTCATGTTTTTTAGAATCTTCCATTTCGGTCCGTAGACTAACGGAAATGGATTTTGATTCCCATACTGATTCTTCGTTTCCTACTCTGGTGCCCGTATTACACACAGTATCTGTAGTAGGATTGAAGAAATCGATCTGGTTGGACTTATTTGTTGCACTTTCGAATTCAATGGTAGTTTGTTTTGGGTGTTGTTGCCTTAGGTCGACCACTTTCACAGCGTAACCAATATTTTTTTCAGCAGTACCCGTAGGTACCACCTCGGAAGGTGTAGTTTCTTGAAGGTTTTCTAGAGATGTATTTTGTTCGTTGGTATCAAAAGTTTCTATTATAAATTTTCTAGGGATATTCTCGGGAAGTGGAAACTGGTTATACACTTCCCCTAAATAGCAAAGCGGAAGTGTTCCGTGAAAAGGGATTAATTTTCAAATAATTATCGTGGTAATTGATGAAACATTCATATCTTTTCAAAAAATCGTTTCCAAAAATTCCGTCGAAATTTCGGCTGGCATCACCGTTCAAAACGTGGAACGGATGTGAGATTCTAATTGAGTCCTCATTAGATTGGAAGAGCAGAGTTTCAGTAGTAATACCAGAGCTTATAAGTTTTTCGCCACCCATAGTGGAGATTATCATATGTTTATTCATTATGGGTGAATCTGTTGGATTTTTTATGATGCCAATTTCAGCTCCAGTATCAATCACTAAATTCCTGCACATTCCGTT
This sequence comes from Nephrocerus scutellatus, assembly GCA_947095585.1. Classification (NCBI taxonomy): domain Eukaryota; kingdom Metazoa; phylum Arthropoda; class Insecta; order Diptera; family Pipunculidae; genus Nephrocerus; species Nephrocerus scutellatus. Next base: position 86,479,791 of record OX352761.1, on the reverse strand, counting down.
CTCGAAAGGGATTCTATATAGGTCGTTATTGGGAATGAGGGGTATTTTAATAGAATACGAAATTTTTAGTTTATCTCGTTGTGAACTTCGGCTTGAGCTACTAGTCGGGTGGAGTTGCCGTTCTCTCCTCCCGACGATAATCGTTTCCCTTATTTCTGTTATTATTATGAGTGACGTGGTGTAGATTTACTTGTCGTCTGTCGTTGAAATCTTCGTCGTTATTATATCTACGAGAATTGTCATTTCTGAAGGGGTTTTTATTTATATGTCTCTACTGGTTATTTGTATTTTCGGGACTGTTAATATGTTGATATGATGGATTTAATCTTGAATGCGATATTTTAAGTCTACATTCATTTTGGGTATGGTATGGCTTATACAGTATTCGCATTTAATTAACTGTAAGTTATACCGTGGTTCCTTTTTTATGTGTTGTTGTGTAAAATTTGGGATTTTAGTGTTGTGATAACACGTAGCGGAAGTGTGCCCTAACTTATTACAAGTTTGACAAATGGGTCGAGCATTATTGTTTCTAGCCGAAGATGTAGCATGGAGGTTGTCGTTCTCTAGCCTAAGTGATTAGTCGAGTGCGTAAGCTATTGCCAGTTTTAGATTGTTGGCATTATGGGCGTTTACTAAAATTTTAAGAGTTAGGTTTTTAATCCCGTCTTCGAAGGTTTGTTAGGCCAGCTTGTGATTTTCTAGGATTAAAAAGTCTTTAATAGTTTTTTCATTCGTGCTGTCATAAGTTGCCGAGTCGAGGGCGAGGAGTCGTTTAGAGAGTCTGTCACCAAACTCTTTTATATCCTCTTTGGACCCTTGTTTGGTCGCTAGGAGCTCATTTTGAGCCGAAGATCGCGACCTATGTTCTTTGAATTGAGATTCTAGTTCAGTTACTAATTCTTCCCATTTGGAGAGTTATTTATGTTGGATCAGCTCGAAGGCTGCTCCTTGTAGTCGTGTTTTTACAATATTGAGGAATAGGGTATGTTGGACTTCATCCCTTATATATGAAAAAAGGGTGTTGCCGCATGCAACAAATTTACTTAATTCGGCTGGGTTACCGTCGAAATTAGGGACGATACTATAAATATCGTTTAGTGTAATTTTGACTTCCATGTTTGGTGGAGGAGATTTTGGTGTTTGTACTTGGACAGATAGGGCTTCAGGAAACTCTACCGTCTGTTTCTTACTACAAGTTAAAATGTTTTTACTTGAGAGAGAAAAATGGTGAAAATTTTAAGAGAAATGTGGAATGATTGAAAATGATGTTCCTATATATATAATTTTAACAATAAATTGCTTGTTTATGATGATGATGCTGTGTCTGCTACTGCTGGGTTTTTGTTTGTTTGTTGATCCCTTGTTGGATGCTGAACGCTGGTTGCTGGATGTCTTGGTGAATGGTGAATGCTGAATGCTGGATGTTGGTTTATAGATGAATTCTGAGTGCTGGATGTTGGTTTATAGATGAATGCTGAGTGCTGGATGTTGGTTTATAGATGAATGCTGAATGCTGGATGTTGGTCTATAGATGAATGCTGAGTGCTAAATGTTGGTTTATAGATGAATGCTGAATGCTGGATGTTGGTTTATAGATGAATGCTGAATGCTGGATGTTGGTTTATAGATGAATGCTGAGTGCTGGATGTTGGTTTATAGATTAATGCTGAATGCTGGATGTTGGTTTATAGATGAATGCTGAGAGCTGGATGTTGGTTTATAGATGAATGCTGAGTGCTGGATGTTGGTTTATAGATGAATGCTGAATGCTGGATGTTGGTTTATAGATGAATGCTGAATGCTGGATGTTGGTTTATAGATGAATGCTGAGTGCTGGATGTTGGTTTATAGATGAATGCTGAATGCTGGATGTTGGTTTATAGATGAATGCTGAGTGCTGGATGTTGGTTTATAGATGAATGCTGAATGCTGGCCGTCTTAGTGAATGGTGAATGCTGGCGCCAGGTAAGCTTCACGCCCTATAGCTGGAAATTACGACCTGGTCTTTTTACCACTGCCTACAGTCTGCCGTTTGCTTCCGCTCTATAGCTAGCAAGGTCTTACTTTCGTAGGGCTTCTGAATCACTTTCACTAAAAAGTTAGTTTACCTTACTTTTCTGGTGTATGGCCCCAGAAAACGCCTCAAGAATTTAAAGATTTTTTTTTTTGTTTGGCAGTCAGGATTATCCATTCGAATATCAATTATCAATTCGAAAATTCCACCGCTGCCACCAATGTTGTAACGCGAAGTAACCGTGCTTCCTTTAATATATAAGGGAAGAGTTACTCGCGGAGAGTTGTAATTGAAACAAATTTAAATTTAATCTTAAATTGTTTTATTTATCGTTTAGTTTCTAGAGAGGCCCGCTGTCTTGAGCAATGGCTGCGACCTCAACTAGAATGTTTAATAATTTTTATATTGTGTATTTTATGTTATATTATATTTTATATTATTTTCTATTCTAGGGAGCCCCGCTGTCTTGAGCTTGGCTGCGACCTCTACTAGAATGTTGTCTTTACTTAGATTATAGTAACTCTGATTTATATTGAATTCAACCACCCCTTTTATATTAAAGATTTTGGTCAAATTAGACTAATACATACACAAACTCAGTGTCACACATAACACACCCGATTTTCCTACGAAAGTGCATATTCATCACTCATCGATTATTGGTTATTACCATGCACGAGTCATTTACCCAGCCGACGTACCAGTATAGTCGAGTCAGCATTTGCTTACAATGTATCAATGCAATCGCCAGGGCAAGCGCCAGTGCAATTGCAAATGTCATTGCCTTGTATCGTAAGTTTCCCTTAGTCAGCATTTAGATCAATGGGGCTAGTGCAATGGCACCTTTCGTTATTGTTTATGATTCCCCCGTTCGTTGACATCAACGAAAGGGAAATCATGTCATAATGCTGACGCCTGCACCTGTCGGTCATTGCATTGTGATTCAGTACATTACTTTAGGTAAATGATCGCGCATGGTATTGCTCGTAGTGTAATGTGCGGGACTGGGAGTGTGCAGCACATTGCAAAATTTATTTAGGGAAATTAGTATGTAGTGTGTTCGCTACATCGAGTATGTAGCGTGTTCACTACACATGCCTAATATTGGGAAAGTTCTTGAAGTGGTTATTAGTAAGTCAATTTTGACCGCGTGCGAAACAAATGAGATTATACCGCGAAACCAGTTTGGGTTTAAAAGAAACCACTCGACGGTGCACGCTGTAACCAAATTGATCTCAGATGTCAACTGGCATCTGAAAAATAAGAGGAATACGGCCGCATGTCTGGTGGACATCGAAAAAGCCTTCGACACGGTTTGGACCGACGCGCTAATTTATAAAATTATTAGATATTAGTTCCCATATCATTTAGTTAAAATGAGTACCGAGATCTATATGATCTCCGACAGTCAGGCCGCTCTGCTAGCGCTAAAAGGCCCGGTATTCAATTCAAAAACAACGTGGAGCTGCTACTGCCACCTAAATAAACTGGCAAAAACCAACAAGGCCAACCTGATGTGGTCTCCAGGCCACTCAGGCATTTATGGGAACGAGACAGCAGACCTCTGCGCAAGAGCAGGCGCGGAAGAGACCTTCATTAGCCCCGAGCCAAGCATTGCCTTCAGCAAGAGCCACCTCAAAAATAAGATACAAGAGTGGGCAAACAACGCCTTCGAGGCAGAATGGGAATCATCAACTACGATGAAACAAACCAAAAAGCTTCTCAAATACAACATTAAAAATATAAACAAAGCAATTAAGCTAAACCGACAAACACTGAGATCCCTTGTCTGGTACATGACGGGACATGGTCCATTTAAGGGCCACTTAACAAAAATGGGGAAATCTCAAACAGATCGCTGTCGCTTTTGCGGCGAGGCAGAGGAGACGCCAGAACTCAAACTTTTAATATGTGATGCCCTCACCCGAAAAAGACTTCGATACATATATATATATATTGGCATTTATAAGAGGACTAAGCCACCACATAATGTGGTAGACATCTGTGGCGCACAATAGACCTTAAGGTTGCAGTGCACAAGGCTTTCCAGCCCACCAACAATAACATAACATAACATAATATTCATTCACATTTTACAAAAAATTAGACAGTGAGACCATCAGAACTTATGAGACAACTTTAGAAGATCCCAAAGAGAATAAACATCTAAATACATTTTTGCTGTTTTTAAAAAAACGTTTCCAATCACTAGATGCAATCGGAAATAAAATCAACCGACATCAACCAACAAGCAGCCGACCACAACTCAAAGAGCCATTACAACGCTAGCAGCAGTAACAAACAGATGCGTGAATTGTATAGGATCACACAACATTGATACGTGCAAATAATTTTTGCAAATGTAAACAACAGAGCAATAGTCACTCACAATTTTTCAAGGCTGTGTTTTTCAAAAGGCACATGTTTAGTGTGCAAGGTAAAAACCATACCCTCCTCCACACAAAAGAAGGCGTTACTAAAAATACAACTTTAGTTCAGCAGAACAATTTATCACAGAAACATGGAGACTCATATGGTAAATAATACAGCCACAACAGCGAAAGTGGTCTTGAGCACAGCCTTAGTAAATCTTGCAATAAAAGGCTCTTATCCAGAATTGCTTAGAGTACTAATTAATCCAGGATCTCAAGCATCATTCATAACTTAAAAAGCAGCGAAAAAACTAAACATCCAAAGCAAAAAAATTACGTTGAATATAAAGGAATAGGAGAAGCTAAATCTGGAGCTTCAGAACAGCGATTCGACTTTAACATCAAGCCCAGATTCTCTTCAAAATTTAAAACTTAAGTAAGTGTACTAATAGCAAGTCGGAGACCTGCCGGAGCACAGCTTCAATACTTGGAAATGGCCCCAAATTAGTAACTTGTTATGGGCTGATCTGAATTACAACATGCCAAACAAAATCGACATATTACTGGGCGCAGATTACTATACTCTGCCATAATAACGAATGAAGTTATCAAGGGTTCTGCAGGAGAGCCGGTGCACTCAGAAAAAAAAACGAGCTAAAATCAAGAAAATCAGTGTCATAACAAGCCGATTCGTTTACGAAAGTCTGTTAAACTCGAAAATTCTGAACCCAAGTACATAATTCTTGTTTTTAGTATGTTTTTGATAAGCCTTGAATCCTTATTTCAACACGATAATCGACCCACTTTAGGAATACAAGAGCTTAATTTCAGACCATTGTAACCTTAAATTAAGCCTACGTATTCTTAAATATATCGGGCCATTGGAACTGGGCTAAAAATTGATCAGAAAATCTGACCAGCCAGCCAGCCAGCCAGCCAGCCAACCAGCCAGCCACGTGCACGCGAAGTTAATATAGAGAATTTAAAAATCATTAAATTTAATTTATTCATATTTATTTATTTAATTTCATATCATATTTATTGCAAAGAAATGGTTAAATATACTTAATTCTAACATAAGTTTTGATTTTGATCTAACCATTTTACAATTAATTAGGAATTGAAACAAATGATAATTATAAGATCGAATATTACCAAATCTGGATCTTGAATGTGATAATTTTGACCATAGACCGGAATAGATTTCACTACTTCAATGTCCCTGTGGCCTAGTATCTCATGCCATTTGTGTATACATCTATCATTTGTATTTTCGTTTTTCGGTTCTTTTCCATTAGCCAAGCAAACAATATCTGGCTGTTTCATTACATATAACTTTTCATGCGCAATTCCAATTGCAATTTGTCTATCTGGTGCATTGATTTCACAAATTTTATCTTTAAATACCACACTACATCCTTTTGAAATCAATTTTCTTACCGAAATCAAATTACCAGTAATAGATGGTACCCATAGCACATCATTCAATGTGATTGTGCTTCGCTGTTCAATTTGATTCATAACCTCAATAACAATAGAACCTTTACCTTTCACATCAACTGACATTCCATTTGCGATGAATATTTTATCTTGATATTTTTCATCCAAAACCTTGAATATTGATTTGTCCGATGTGATATGTGAGGCTGCACCTGAAACAATTATCCATCCACGCTTGATATTCTCTATCATAAACAAATACTCAAGTGATTCATTATTGCCACAATCGGAAACCAAATTGACCTTCTTTTTCGTTTCATTTGATTTGTAATTGCCTTTTTGCTGATTTTTCTTGTAATTAGCATCATACTGTGGACAATTCTTCATGAAATTACCACTTTTCTTGCAGATTTAGCATTCTTTATTGGTTCGCTTTGATTGTGTTGAATTGCTTTTTCCAACATACATTACTGATCCACTACCTAAATTAAACGATTTGTCCTTGCGACGTTTGTATTCGTCAATCAATTTTGACTGAACATAACCTGATGTGATTTTTTTCCTTGCGTGATTCCAGAGCAGTAACCAAATTGTCGTAACTTTCGGGAAGGCTTCCCAGCAGTGTTGCAGTTTTCCAGTCTTCAGATTTCATATTTTGACCCAAGTCTATCATTTGTTGGAATAACTCATTAATACGGCCGATATGCGTCTCCATGTTTCCATTATCACTTAAACGTAATCGCAGTATTTGTTTCATCAAACGTACCTTACTATTCGCTGTTCCTTTTTCGTGGTAATCTTTTAAAGCATTCCATGCATCTTTTGGCAATTGACGCTAAGCCCTGTGCATCCTTCTTTTTCCATTCATCGGTATTCGGATTCGGGGGGCTATCTGTCGTCCAATTCCATTTTTCTTCTTTGATCAGCAACATTTTTAATTTGAATTTACATACAAATTACAAAGTAGTTGTTGCTGTTTAACTTTTGTATGTGATATTTATTTTCAATAGCGGTCATGGTATTTTACAATTTAATTTATTCTCTTATTTTAAGTATTAAACGTATTCTGGGCCCATAACCTAATAAAACAACAACTGCTTAGGAATGATTTTGAACAACGAAATAATATTTATTAAACTGAATTTAATTATAATAGAAAATGAAAACACATGTTTATGCGATCATAAAATACAAGAGTAGTAAAACTTGAGTACAGTACTTCTGTTATGAGAATGATTTAGTTCTAACAAACTTACCCTTTAGACAGTCAAAAATGCACTCCAAATTAAATTGTTTAAGGAGTTCCTTGAGCCTTTTTCCATCGGTGTCGTCGTCATCTTCGGTAGCAATTTTATCTTCTACGAGGATATAATTATTTGCACAGTTCAATACGTATGATAATTCGTGGTCATTTGTTTCTGCCATATTCACTAAACTTATTGCACTTTCGTTTATTCCACTTTGGTTTATTTCTTCCATCGTATCACTTTACGCACCCGAACCGGAGTTTAACACAAATCACAATGAATGTACGATCTAAGGTTTTGTGCAATTCAAATGCAAGTTTGAGATTGGATCGGCTTGATTGAAGAATATTATTCTTGTATCATGATCATCAGTTCTTAATTTGTGGGTATACATAAAACCGTTCATTTATGAGATTTAGATTTTAAGATTGTTTCGGATTGATTTTATAATACTAAGCTTGTTTTAAGCTCTTACTTCTTTTTTTAAAGATCAAAGAACTTATTATAAGAATGGATAGATAAGAATGGAAAAATCTAAAATTTAGCACTACTGTACTCGAATTTAGCTTTCGATTTTTTTCTGAGTGTAGCACAAAAAACAGAATTAGGATGGATTAAATGTGGACCAGTACACCAAAACAAGACAACAACGGTTTAATGTTTGATAACAAAAGCGGAACTGGGAAATAGAAGAAGTGCAAATGGAAAAATTACTAATGAAAGAAGAAAAACAATGTCAAACGAATTACAATGAAAACTATCATCGTGACACCATGAGGTTCGCCAGAGCCCTTGCCAGATTCTTGTAATTAGAGTTTGCAGCTTCCCCAACATTTTCTAACGACTACAAAAAATGCATCAAGGAATACATTACATTAGTTTACATGCGACTATGTGAAAACGAGATGATATCCACTGAAGAACACTTTATCCCACATCATGCAGTTATAAAGAAAGGCAGTACTACAACAAAGTTACAAAGTTAGTAGTTTTCGATGCTTCAGCAAAAACCGGTAACAAGAAGAGTCGTCTCAATGATCAACAATTAGTTGGACCAACTCTACAGGGGCAACTAGTGTCAATATTGTTAAATTATTAATCATATTTTACATTATTTAATTTATAACTATATAACTAATTCAATGAGCTTGTATTTTCATAATGTAGCAACACCAAGCTAACGTAGTCGACTTTGACTTTGACGTCTGCCATCCGCTTGATGCATTCGATTATTCTTTCTAATGTTTCTTTTCGTTGTTCTTATTGCCGAACATTCTACGAATCAGACGTGTGTGATTTGCTACATTTAAATAAAAGTATATTCCTGAATATCTTGAACCATCTTCGTTTTTATCGTCATTTTATTAAATTATCTACTGCTGTTCTAACAGCAAGCTTCCACTGCGACTGATTTGAAGAATACGATTACCAAGGCAATGAGCTTCAGCTCTCTCCAACTCTTCCCCAATTGCCGTGACTCCTCCTCAACTGACCGTTCTCTGGTAAAGATGTTCGTTAGAGATACGATTAGGCCAGAAAACACAAGATGTTCCGTAGGCACCTATTTACGAACGTTTGTATTATTTTTGTGATAGTAGCGGTCACCTTCCATCCCACAACACCCATACAACAGCACAGATTCAACATTTGAGCGGAACAGTCTCAGCTTGGTGTTTAAGCAGATCGCATTGCTTCGCCATATCATGGACATCATTCCAAACACCGATTTTGCTTTGCCGATTCGGTTGACAATGTCCTGTTCGGTTCAACCTTCAGTCGCGACAATACTCCCAAGATATTGGAAACTCTCTACTCTCTCTACCGGCTATCCAGAAATGTTAACTTGAGTTACTGAGTTAGTGCCAAGGTTGATGAGTTTTGTTTTTGGCAGTATTAATATTCAAACCCGCAACATTTGCCTCCCTCTCCACATTTGTTGTCATTTGGTGCAGCTCCATAATTTTGTGTGAGAGTAAACAAACGTCGTCAGCGTAATCCAGATGTTTGAGTTGAGATGTAAGAGTCCAACGAATTCCTCCGTCTCCAGTAGATAAAGCTGCGCGAAGTACATCGCTAATCACCAACAAAAAAAATTTCGGCGATAGAATGATACCTTGTCGTACCCCACTTAGGATCTCGAATTCCTCTGACAGCTTTCCTCTGCAGCAGCACATGACATTTAGAGCCATCATAGGTTGCTTTAATAATAGCTATTAATTATCGGGTATACCTCTCCTACGCAAGGCGAGCCAGATAAAATGTCTGTTGACACTGTCAAACGCCTTCTCAAATTCGATGAACAACAGGTGCAGTGGTGACCGAAATTCAACGCACTGTTCAATAATGATCCGCTCTGCTGATGTCGTTGGAGCTGCACGCAGAAGCTCTGCGGGTATACCATCTAGTCCTAGCGATCTCGTCTTTACTTGGAGTTGAGGTGCGAATTCGGGAAATTGTTACTTCCGGCAGCTCCGTTTGATTTGGGTGCATATCGTTAACAAATACACGGTTAAGGACCGTAGATAAATGCTCCTTCCATCGCTTGAGCTGATCCTCATATGAAACGAGTACGGCACCATCTAGGACTTTCACCGGATGTTGGCTAGAGCGGTGACCATCTGTCAGCTCTTTGGTGATTCTGTAAACGGTTCTGCTATCGCACCTGCTCGCTGCTTCCTCTGCTTCTGAGGTTAGGTTGTTAATATAGTTACGCTTGTTACGTCTTACACTACGCAGCACTTCTCTCATTACATGGACTCTAACTCGATCCTCGCTGCTGCTGAGATATCTACAATACGAGCTTTAAGTAGCTTACTCAGTCGAAAGATTCGTTGGGGCGTAGCATTGTATGATCGTGATGCGCCGTGCTCTAGTCCGAAATCTGGCCGATAAGATCCTATCACAATGCGGGTGCCAGGAAATTAGGCCACTGCGTGTTGTTGGCGTTAGCAGCAGACCTACTCCCGATTCACGGGAACTGCCGGAGAGTTTGCCGGAGTAGTGTAGCACAGTGTTACATGTTGGGGATTGGTACTCTCCCGCGTCGAACCATCTTACTTCACTCACTCCCAGTATGTCCAAATTATATCGAAGAAACTCACGTTCCAGTTGAAGAAATCTGGCATTTTGAGGTCCTTCACTCCCTGAGTTAAGGAGCGTCCTCACATTCCAGAAACCAATCTTAGTCCGGATACAATAGCCAAAAATCGTCATTATTCGATCATTAACTATCCGAGGCTTTGCGTCGGTTTCAGTAGCGGGCATTTTTTCGGTACCGCAGGGTGCTAGACTAGAAACTCTAGACCGTTCGCACTTGCAGTTTTAGCCTACATATATAAGGATTTATATACATAGTTGCCCGGGGACCGGGGAGGAGGTAGAGCAAGCTCTACATCACGAACTTGATTGTTGCGCTACTGGCCCAAACCAAGTTTTGAGCAGTGAGTAGTTTACCGATCAATCGCAATGAAGATCCCCAAAAAGGTGCGTTGAGTGCTATAAAAGATGCAGTGCCAAGAGCAGTTACCGCAGATTGGACTACAAAAGATGAAAAGGCACATAGTTGCATAGCACTCTCGGTAGAAGACAGCCAAAGATTTAGTTAGTTATTAGCCCATCAGAACTCTCCGGCAGTTAAGATCGCTGCCGGAGAGTTCTGATGGGCTAATAACCGCATTAGAAGTGTGATCGGAGGAGGAACTTAGTTCGAGTTTTATTCGATCGCAGATAATCGCAGAGTATAAGCGTAGAATGAATCGGTCGACCAATGGCAGTGAAGAAACTGCATTGCAAGTGTCAGTGAAGGCAAAACCAGAGACTGAATATTACTTTTGTGGTAAATTGTATAGGTTAAGAGAACCACAAAGAGCGTACACCGCATCAGAACGTGTAAGTATGTGTGCGCACCAATGTCATGCTATTCTTGGACATCGTAATATGGAAGTAGTCAAGACTCTCTCATCAAAAGGTCTAGTCGACGGCATCGCAATCGCAAATTGCAAAGATGACTGCAAGAAGAAAGTAAACTGCGAAATATGCCTAAAGGGAAAGATGACCAGAATAAAATTCCCTAAAGAATCAAAAAATCGATCGAAAGCTATTCTCGATTTAGTTCATTCTGACGTTTGCGGGCCCGTGCAAACGCAAACACCATCCGGTAAGAAATACATCGTAACATTCATTAATGATGTTGAACACAGTAATGTACCTGCTGCGGCATAAATCTGAAGTATTTGGAAAATTCATAGAATTTATCGAAATGACAAAAGCAATGTTTGAAAAGAAAATAAAGTTCTTGCGGACGGATCGAGGAGGAGAATATTTAGTAAGAAATTTGAAGACTACATGGCACGAGAGGGCATTCTGTACCAAAGAACTGCTGCCTTCACCACCCAGAAAAATGGCGTCGCAGAACGCAAGAATCGTACGATTGTTGAAATGGCAAGATGCATGCTATTAGATGCTGGTCTGGGATATACGTTCTGGGGTGAAGCCGTGACCATGGAAAATTTCATAAAAAACCGATTGCCGACAAAAGGAGTAGAAAAGACGCCATTTGAACATTGGTTCGGTAAGCAACCAAGTGTTAAACATTTTCATAATTTCGGATCGAAACGAAAAGCCGACGAAAAGCGGCGTAAATTGGACTTGAAAAGCAATGGCAGCTGTTCTGGTTTTGTCAACAAGAAAGGTGGTAATCAGCCGAGATGTTAAGTTTGTCGGAATATAAATTTTCTTTTTTTAAAATCGTGTACCACAAAAGTAAAATTTCTGCAATAAAGTAGATTTCCTTGGAAAAGAGGATATATAAAAGTTATCATATTTACAAAAAATAGAAAAATCATAAAGTTAACTGGATACCGAAAGTAGTTATAGTATTTTTACATCATGTTATGTACTAATATAAAACTATAAGAACTATAAGAAAATATAAATATTTTATTTTTTATGAAGTAGAAGCTATATCAAAACAAATCCTAAAAGATGTTTTTGTTGCATCTGTATCATAAGGTAATATTTGTTCTAAATATTGAGTTTGGTAGTTAAATAGTTGTGGTTTCGTTCATAATTTCGGTAATCACAGTTACCAATTTATAACGCCCAGTAATAAGTATGTTCTAAGTTTTCTCTGAAGTTCGACCCTGTCGTTTATAGTGGAATTATGGGTAAATAATTTCAGATGGTTAATAAACAAACAATTTATTATTAAAGACTAAGTAATGAAAAACACATGTTCCTAGCTCTCTTTGTTAGATGGATAGATTTATTAGATTGTCATGTGTACTTGAATAAAGTATAAACTGAACAGTTTTGCCATCTAGGTAATAAACAGCATGTGATATCCATAAAACACAATTTAAAAACAACAATTCTGACACTCCCACTGTTTTATGGAATATAAAAATTATTCAAAATCGAACAAACAATTTTACAAAAAAAAAAAAAGTACAGTATACAAAAGTTATGAACCCTCTTCAAGTTTGGAGCATATTCTGTTGCGATGAAATTCGAAGATTCTTCTTTCCAAGGGTTTTGTGAGGATATCTGTTGGCTGTTCTTTGTTCTTTGTTGATGTATTTGAGTTGAGAAACTTTGTTGTCATACTGATCTCGGATGTAGTGATATTGTACGTCAATATGCTTACTTCGTTTGTGTTGAACAGGATTTTTAATCAATTCAAGCGTACTTTGATTGTCTATATAGAGAGTTGTAGTAATATTTTGATAAGGATATTCTCTCCGATTAACTTTAAGAGCCAAACTATTTCCTTGATTATATGAAAGGCTGCAATGTATTCCGAATAAGTGGTAGAGGTGGCGACTGTAGACTGTCTTTGAGAACACCAGCTAACAACACATCCATTCCAAATAACTATAAATCCTGTAGTTGATTTGCGTGTTTCAATATCTCCTGCAAAATCTGCATCACTGTAGCCACATAATGATAATGTTTTTTGCTTCTTAAAGTGCAAACCAAAAACAATAGTTCCTTTTAAATACATCATTATTCTCTTGACTGCATTCCAATGCAATTTCGTTGGTTTTTCCATATATCGACTAACCATACTAACCGAAAAGGATATATCAGGTCTCGTACCTTTTGATAAATATAACAAGCTGCCCACAGCTTCTCTATAGGGAGCAGTTGTTAACTCAGTCTTCTCATTATCATTTAAATTTACATTTAACTGTTGATGTGGATCGGCTGGTATTGCAAGAGCATTTGCTTGCTCTAAATTAAATTTATTGAGAATTTTTCTTGTGTAGGCACTTTGACGTAAGAAAATAGAGCCATCGTTTTGTATTTGTATCTGTAAACCAAGGTAAGTATCAGCATCGCCAGAAGTGATATCAAATTCTTTCTCAAGTGCACACAAGAAATCATTCACAGTCTCTTCGTCGATTCCAGCTACTAGTCCATCATCTATGTAGATGCTCACTAGGAGTATTATCAGATTATTTTTGATTAACATGTATATATATACAAGGATCAGCCTTTGATTGTTTGAGTCCATAGTTTGTAAGAAAAACTTTTATTCTTTGGTTCCAACATCTAGAAGATTGACGTAAACCATATAAACTTTTTAGTAGCTTACATGTACATAACCTCCTTTATATCACCATTTAAAAAATCAGTTTTTACGTCAAGCTGTTTGAGTACTAAATTTTCTTGAACGATCACTGTTAATAATATTCGGATGGAGTCAAATCTTACTACAGGGCTAAAGGTTTCGTTGAAGTCTATTCCTTCACGCTGAGAGAAGCCTTTGACTACTAATCTGGCTCTAAATTTTTGTATATTTCCATTCGTATAAGTTTTTAATTTATAAACCCACTTATTTTCAACTATGGTCGAGTTCTTTGGTACTTCAACGAGCTCTCACACTTTGCTGATTTTTAAGGATTTCATCTCCTCCTCCATAGCTTGTTTCCACTCTCGTGCATTCGTACCATTTACTGCGTTCAGCGGTTCTTCTGGGTTTACAAAGCAATAATCACAGACATTATCTAAATCTACTTCGTAGCCTTCTAATTTCTTAGGTTTATTTAGTTTGGATCGATCTCTTAGTTGTATTCCTGTACTCCTTTCGGCTTCTGGCGTACAAAATTTCTCATTTTCTTCTTCTGAATCAGATAATTGGTTAGGTAACTCAAGATTTTCTAAATTTTCTTCAATTTGCTCGTCATCTTTTCTTTCAGCCTGACTATTTTTGAATTGTGTATTTTCTTCAATTTGCTTGTCATTTTTTCTTTCTGCCAGACTATTTTTGAACTGTATATTTTCTTCCTCAGGGAGATACAATAGTGCTTGATTCTGATTTTCTTTAGTAGATTCCATTAATTTTCCTGTATAGATAATAAGTTTTCTGACAAAAATATCACCTTCCTTTGGAATCCAAAGTCTGTTTCCTGTTACAGTATCGCCGTAGCCTACAATGTAACCTATTTCCCCTTTCAGGTCTAGCTTCTTTACTTTATTTTCAGGCAATTTCACGTAAACTTTCTCTCCAAATATATGGAATTCCAGAATATCGGGTCGCTTGTTGTACCAAATTTCATGTGGTGATTGATTCTTAATGCTACTGGTTCCTGTGCAGTTCAAAATATAAACGGCAGTGTTTACTGCTTCTGTCCAGAATTTAAGTTAAAATTTTGCAGCATGTAACATTGTACGAGCAGCTTCTACAACAGTTCTGTTTTCGCGTTCTATTTTACCATTTTGCTCAGGGCAATAGACTACTGAATTTTGGTGAGAAATTCCATATTCTTTCATCAATTTTTTGACTTCTTGATTGACAAATTCCAGGCCATTGTCAGATCTAAAAATGTCTATTCCTCTGGGGCAATGTTTTTCTGTTTTCTTTATTTAGTCTTTAAGACACTCCAGTACGTCTGATTTTGCACCCAAGAAATATACGGTTTTGTAATGTGAGTAATCATCCTTCAATAGAAGGAAATACTTTGCACCTGTGAATGACCTTTCTGGTATTGGTCCACACACATCTGCGTGGATTATTTGTCCAATGCGACTAGTTTTTGTACTGCTTTGCTGAGGAAAAGGTAGTCGGTGGATTTTACTCAATGCGCAAGGCTCACAGACTATTTTGTCATTTCCTTTTGGATTAATGTCATAATTTTTCAAAATCTTTTTAATTTGTGTGTAGTTTTGATGAGCCAATTTTTGATGCCATTCTTGAAAGGAACTTTTCTCAGCAATACAAGCTTGATATTCATCAGCAGTTTCTTTGCCATTTTTGATTTGCATTATCTTAATTTTCATTTCACCTACAGCTAAGGTTTTGCCTTCTTTAATGAATTTCCAGACTCTTTTATTAGCTTCTAGAGTTAAATTTTTATCCAAGGCCACACCGCCAGAAAAGAGATTGTATTTCAGCTTAGGCACGTAGAGTACATTTGAAAGGTGACATTCTGTCCATTTTTCTCCATTAAAAGCTAAAATGTTTATGCTACCTCGACCTTTGCCTGAAATGGTTTCTCCGTCTCCAATTTTTATTTTGATGTCATCTTTCATTAGTGTGTAGTTTATGAACCACTCTAGTTTATGAGTCATATGATCGCTCGCTCCAGTGTCCATATACCAAGCCTCATCTGTAGTTTTCGCTGTCTTTTATAATGAGGCAAATGATTCGCTTATAAGAGCTTCACCTCTCTTTTTTTCTGAAACTTTGGAATTTTTAAATTTATATTGTTTACCTTCTGGATTGTTCCAACATTCTGCTGCCCAATGTCCAGGCTTATGACAAAAATTAAATTTTCCAGGTTTTCTTCCAGTATTTTTTCGGTCATCGTTTTTATTCTTAAAATATTGAGTATTTTTGCTACCAATATTATTCTTAGAAAAGTGATTCTTATAGCTTACTCTTACATTAGAAGCAAGTGCATTAACTTCTACTTTTCTTTGACTTTGTCTCATCTCTTCAATTATTAATCTCGAGGTTAGGTTAGCTAACGTTCTATCGGTGGTAGCCGTTGATCTCCAGGCGCTGATAAAATAATCAAAATTTGGTGGCAAAGTTAGGAGAATTTTTGTCATTACTCCCTTATCTTCAATTTTCTCTCCCATGTAGCCTGTAGTCTATTAGATATATCTTCAATTTTTGAGATATGTGCTGCAATATCATGTGAAGGATCTTCAGCCAATGTAAACCACTTTTGCTGTAAAATGTGAATTGTACATTATGATTTTTGTTCATATATATTGGTTAACTTTTTCCACATTGCCTCTGAGTCCCCGGAGGTCAAAATATGCATTATCGTTTGTTCTGATATTGTGGTAACGATTACCTTTTGTGCCAGCCCGTCGGTTTTATTCCATTTACGTATAGCTTCGGCGTTTTCCTTTTTCTCAGCAGCCGTCGCGTCTGTGCCCAACTGGTGCAGGTCGTTTGTCTGTGCCATTTACTATGTCCCATGCTTCAATTAATTTCAACATTACCTGAATCTGGAATTTCCATAGATTCCAGTTTTCAATTCCTTTTAATTTGCTAACTCTGGACAATTCTGAATCCATCTTCTCAACAATTTTGCTCGACGGTTACAATTTTCACTTCGCACACGGCTGGATATAACCTCACAAAGTTTGTCTTATTTTCCCTTTTTTTTGAAAATATTACCCAATACACGATTCTGGGCCCATAACCTGTCGTTGATATGTGGAATTATGGGTAAATAATTTCAGATGGTTAATAAAAAAAAATTTATTATTAAAGACTAAGTAATGAAAAACACATGTTCTTCGCTCTCTTTGTTACATGGATAGATTTATTAGATTGTCATGTGTACTAGGTAATAAACAGCAAGTGATATCCATAAAACACAATTTAAAAACAACAATTCTGACAGACCCTTCTCTACAATTAAAAATTAAAAATATTATCCTTTCAACTCGGCTCGCTTTTATTGTAATCGCGTTCCGATGCGACAATTGTGGTTGTCGAAAAGAGTAAAGAGGACGACCAAAATTAGGAATGGAGGAAACAAGAAACGTCAAAAAATTTCAAGGACAAGTTTGCCGAGACCGTTCGGTAAAATATATTCATTTTCATTACCCTTCTCTGTTGCACTTATAGATTTCTAGATTTCATGGTAGGATTTTTCAGCGTGTAGATTGGGTCTTACCTTTCATAATGTGGATTTTAGATGGTTTTGCGAAGAACAGCACAAAAGAAAAATGGAATTTACACTGATATGGAAAAATGGGTCTATTTTTTTTTTCAACCCGAACGAGTAAGTTTACGCCGAGTAAACCGTGCAAAAGTGGTTTTTGGTAAAAATATTTGCGTGGTACACTGGGTATCTTTACTCGATCTTACTCTGTCTTACACTTGTAAGGACGACTTTGGCCACAACCAAAATCATCCTCACATTTTCAGCGGCCTAGCGGTCCAGAGGACCAAACATCTTTTCGATTGCCAAAGTAACGAATCTATTGCGAACGCTATTATGGGCGCAGCATACAATTTCATTGTATTCGCTCATTTCATCGTCGGGTTTTGACACTAGCGTAAAGAGACGAAATTGCATTATAGTTCCGGCTTAAGAATATCATGTAACGCATTTACAACAACAAAAATTATGTTTCCAGTGCATGAATTGTAAGAAAACAACAACAACACGGTCATTGGGTTCAGCATGCAGGCACTCGGCATAGGAAGAACTTATTGCACGCATGCTGGACCAAATATACCGTTAACTTAGTATATAAGAAGGCTACCAACAGGTCAGCAGGGAAGTCGTTGGTGCATCGGCGCAAAGTGCACGTCTGGGTAAGTCGAAAGTTTTCTGATTTTAATTTATATATAGCTTACAACTTCCCCCAACCCGTGGTAAGGGGTTATATGCTATTATCAATATCATTATCATAGTTCGTATACAGGTTGCAACTTCCCCCCACCCGTGGTAAGGGGTTGCAAACTATCATCTATTTCGCTCATAGGGGGCAGGGACTTAGTCTCTCCAGTTCTGGTTTGGATAGATATTTATACTCTTAGCATCCACTAGTTTAGACACAACTCACAGCTTCCCCCCCACCCGTGGTAAGGGGCTGTTAGTTATTATCCTTAGCATTATACTTAGCCTATACATAGCATATAGCTTCCCCCCACCCGCGGTAAGGGGTTATATGCTATTATCGGTATCATTAACATAGTTGATATACAGGTTGCAACTTCCCCCCACCCGTGGTAAGGGGTTGCAAACTATCATCTAATTCGCTCATAGGGGGCAGGGACTTAGTCTCTCCAGTTCTTTGTTTGTTTAGCTAAGTGTCAAGTTCGTATACAATCTGCCGCTTCCCCCCACCCGTGGTAAGGGGTTGCAGACTACTGATCTATTTCGCTCGTAGGGGGCAGGGACATAGTCTCTCCAGTTGTGATTTGGCTAGTTACGTGTTGTAGATTGTATATGTTTTGTAACTTCCCCCCACCCGTGGTAAGGGGTTACACGTCCACAAATTTTATTTCACTTATAGGGGGCAGGGACTTAGTCTCTCCAGTTTTCGATTGGACAGTTATCATACCTAGCACAAGTCTTATCAACAAATGCACCTTGCGATGCCGTAACGTCGACTCAGCAACCAACGCAAAAATATAGTAAGCATATATCTATATCGTAATAAACCTTGTAATAACTCATTGAAAAGAAATCTGTCAAGATAAAGCTAACGTAAATAAAGTAAATAAAATAAAAGCAACATGAAATGGTCTATGTAATTTCTGTAACGAACCTCCTGGATCCGCTGAGCATACCCCAGCTATAAAACTTCGTTACACACTCATATTTATTTCAGATTAAAAAATAGGAAACTGTGTATACACCGTGTCGCGCTCCTTTCACTATAAAGAACACAATACAGAGTAAAATTACCCCAGTTGAATAAAAAAGCACCAAATAAATTTTTGGCGTACTCTGCTCGCTCGGGTTGAATAAAAAAACAGACCCAATTGCTATATTGCTTTCAACAAAAAAATAAAAATTACAACAACAAACACATTGGTTAGACCAGAAAAGGTTTAGCGTTAACAAAAAAAAATTTTTTGGTTAAGAATTATTTAACCAAATTTTTAGTTATAATTCCCACCACCAGAGTCCACTTTTAAAAATTATATATGGATATGTTGGCAAAAGGTTTTGTTTGGCTTGGAAAAAGTTTAATTTGTTTTGGAAAAAGTTTCGTTTGTTTTCAAAAAAGTTTGCATTGAACTTTAAATGGTTTAATTTGAAATTGAAATCCTATATTTCTTCTCATGAAACGTTATTAGTTAAGTTTTCATGTTTCATTAGACGATAAACAGCGTGTGTCTGACTAACTAAATTAGTGGCTTATTCTGAAGTAACAGAAGTCAAGAGACTGTTCGATTGACACTCTCCACTTAAGTTAAAAATTTAGCAACTGTTTTAACTGAGGAGATATTTTGCTCGTATAGGTACTTCAGATTTGTTATTTGGTTTTCCATTTTGACTTTTGATATTTATCTGTAGTGAAGAATACCAATCGAACAGTCTCTTCTCTTCAGTAGCTCTATAAAGTAAATAGTAAACGCGCTCTCACAATGAAAAACTACACTGAGTTATAGTTATGTATGTTTTTTTTTTACAACAAAAATTTTTAGTGCATGGTAATTACAGATTGAAATTTTCTGTCAATTCGAAATCGACATTATATTTCAGTTTGTAAAGTAATTTGGTAATGGTTAATCAAAAGCTTAAGTTTTTTCAACAAATATGGGAGATGTTGAGGTTAATTTAATCACATCTTAAACAATTGAATGAAAAACGTTTTAATAGGTCTCATTATTTTTTAGTTATCTAAGGCTCTGCGCGATTTGCCGAACCGTGTTTTAAATGTTCCAGTGGAGGAAAGACATGTGTTGTTCCAAAATGTTTCAGCTGTTTTATCCAATCCTGGTAAGGAAGAAAATTTAGAACTAATTTTTTAAACTGATCAAAATTTTGAAAATAAATTTTTAATTTATATAGGCTAATTCATTGATTTGTATTATTATTGAGTAAAATATTCAATGCAAGTCTTTCATTTATTTCCTGTAAAAGGTGCACGACTTTACAATGTTTGATAAATATTTTTATCAAGAGACTAGTTGCATTCATACAATATTATTAAATAAGATTCATTATTGCAAATTTTACAGGCATTAATTCAACAATTGTACGTGGGATTTGCAAAGTTATTGGTACCACTTTGACAAAGTATAAAGATCCACCATCGCAATTGCTTGTGCGCAATCTCATCGTAGATCTCTTGAATATTCATTCCGACCTAGCCTTTGAACATTTAAATGGTGTCTTCAAAGCACTAGTAAGTAAGGAACTGGCAAGTGCCCCATCGCATAAGGTTTCTAAAGCAGCACTTATTACTCTTGGATGGAGCGGATTGGTTGTGAAAAATTGCAATTTATTGTCGAATGTTACCAAAACTGAATTACCAAACTTACTTGAATACCAGGCTTTATTATATCAGCTGACTCTTTTAACGGGAAATTCACGAATAATAGAAATATCTGACAAAATCCTATTCGACTTGTGGACAGACAGGGAGGACCTTTTTGAAAAATACTATAACTATTTTGTTGAAAAAGAACCCGCAAGTAACATTGTAGTATTTCTTGTTTTAATGTGTCGCTATAGAGAACAAAGCGATGGAGATCAAACATTCCTGCAGAGCAATCATATGAATATATTAAATCATTTTATTAAAGGAATTATAACAGTTAAAATTAAACCTAACCCTAACTGTATCTTCGCATGCCGATCTTTGCTTAAGACAACAAGTCAATCTGATTTTGAAGATAGTATTTATCCAGCACTGCAAAGGTCGATGTTGCGTAGCCCGGAAATTATTTTGCAGGGGGTTGGAATCATTGTTCAGGAAATCAGTTTGGATTTCAGCGAGTACGCCGCAAGTTTGGGAAAACCTTTGATGCAAAATCTTTACTCGAAAGATGATACGGCGAGAACTGAGTCTGTCGAATCTCTAAAACAGCTAGCTAGAAAGTGCTCTAAACCAAAAGCTATTGAAGAAATGCTTAAGAGTATTTTTGCTATTCTAAATGGTGATGATGGCAAAATTACGGTTGCGGAGTACCGCATAAATGTTCTTCAGGTATGTTTAACGACTTTAAAATAATATAATTTTAGATATAATATATAGATAATATCGTCGGTGATAAGAAAAAACTCACTAATATTTTATCCAAAATTCCGAATTTTAGATATATAGATAATATCGTCGGTGATAAGAAAAAACACTAGCATTTTTTCCAAAATTCCGAATTTTAAATTCCGTATATTTTGTATGGATAAACTTTTTTACAGAGAGTTAAGTTTTCACTTACTAAAATAACAACCCATTAAAATTAGAAATTGTCAAGTAAATTCTCTATATGCTTTATCCATCCTTTAACACACAACTTTATTCATTTTACTTTAAACTATTATAAAGCGAAATGTTAAGAATATCTTTCTCTGTAATCTGTAAAAAACACTTCATAATCAAAACAATAAACGGTACAAAGTGCGCTATTTAAAAAAAATAAATATCGCAGTCCCTCAGCCCTAGAACCCGATCACCTCCAAAATTTTATAGAAAGTATTGTCACATATATATATTTTTTTACTTACCAAAGCTGGTTTCTAATATGCAGAAATAATTATAAAAACAGCTAAAAAGAACTTAATGACAACATTCGAAATTTCTAAGCCTTTAACATTGAAAATGTAGTTTTTGAGTTCTTGCTTAACAGACGATGTATACATTAAATGTTTGTAATTATAACTGAACTTTTAGAAACTTGTTAAGTAGTTTCAGGTCATATGCATAAAGTAGATGTAAATACTACTAGTAATAGGTTTAGGTAAAAGCTAGTAGTACTAGTAGTAGGTAAGATTTTAAGTACCTACTTGATTTCATGTACATAAATTTAAGTTCATGTTTGTTAACAAATCCTACCACCAAGGACTTTCCGAGCTTAATTCTCTTCACGATGTCGACATCGCGGTAACGCTCGTAGATCTCATCATTATAGAGTCTCCGGAATATTCCTGCCTCACATACGGTGCCAACAAATCTCCGTAATACTTTTCTCTCGAGCGCGGCTAAGAGGTTAAATTCCTGGATTTGAAGAGTCTTGATAAAGTGAAGTAGGCTTTGTTGGCTTTGAGCAACCGTGCGCGTATTTCTGGTTCCATGCTGTTATCGGCTGCTACAGTTGACCCGAGATAGTTAAAGGATTGCACCACTTCAAATTCGCTCTTATTAATGTGCAGCCCCTGATTTCGTGCCGCCCGCTCGATCTGGATGAAAGCATCCTGTACAGTTCTTTGGTTTCTACCAAAAGGTCAATGTAGTCTGCCTAAGCCAGAATCTGAATGGACTTATAGAGGATTGTTCCTCTCGCCGTTACATCAGTGTCTCTGATCACTTTCTCCAACGCCAAGTTGAAGAGGACGCAGGCCATTCCATCTGCTTGTCGGAGCCCATTGTAGATGTTGAATAAGCTTGAAAGTGATCCGAATATTTTTACTTGACTTATAACATTGGTCATGGGCATCCTATATAGTCGTGTCAGTTTATTTGGGATGCCGAATTCTATCATGGCTTTATAAAGTTCTCCCTGGCTCTGATAATATTAACGTATAGGGCTATCCTATCTTGAAGGATAGAGGAGAAAATCTTATAAGCGGTACTCAACAACGTTATACCACGATAATTGCTGCATGTTGTGATATCTCATTTCTTATGTATGGGGCGCAGGATGCCTCTTCGCCCAGCACAGGGCACAGGACCGTCGATGGTTCGACACATCCCTTCTCTAGCAGGTCGTCGTTCTCTTCGTCGATTATGCTTTGCATGGCCGGATTCTTCGGGAAGTATGGCTGTTTTAACGGTCGATCATCCTGCATCACGATCCTTTGGCTGGTTATATTGAAAACGCAGCTCATCGACTCAAACTTCGGCAATTCATGGTCCAGGAAAGATCTTATCTTGTCCTCGTCATTTGGAATCTTATTTTGCATTGCACCTACCTGAGGTCTCTACGGCTGGATATGGGTCCTGTTGTCACTGAAAGCGAGGCTCTGCCCGCCTATCCAAAGCGCTGCTTTGTCTTGGCTCAGGAAATCTAATCCTAGGATTATTTTGTCGATGGCTTCAGACAGAATGAGTAGCTGAACTGTGTCCGAATTGTATCATGGTTTCAAACGCCTGTTCCACCCGTTTTGTCGGGCCATTTGCCATTCGCACTGATGTCGCTGTTCTACTTGCCTGTCCCGTTTGTCAGACTTCATATGCATAAATCTCGCTAATGAAACTTCTCGTAGCTCCCGTGTCGATTGTCGCAGTGGTTTCCCCTCCTCCCATGTTTATCCTAGCGGCTATGCGGTCGTCCTTTTGTTGTAGTGTATTCAGACGTTTCGGGGTGTGGTTCTTTGGGGTTTCATCCTCCCCTGGCCTCGATGGAACCCGTTGGAATTTCCCGCCGGTCGGCGACAGCAGTCGATGCTTCGGGTGTTTAGTTTTCCACATTCCAAACAGAACAGCACCCTAGGATTGCAACATTTTCTAGCGAAATTCCTTGCAGGCCGCATTGGTGGCATGATGAGAGGGTGTTGACTGTTCCTCGTAGCATCTGGGCGAGTTGTCGGTGCTGCTCATCCCTTCTTGGTGGCCGCGATGGAGCTTCGTTATTTCGACTGCCACAGTTGCGGAAAACTCGTTCTAGATTCTGGTTTTCGTTGTACTGGGCGTGGCGCATCAGGTTCTGGAGAGTGATTACGTAGTCCTTGAACGATTCTTTCGGGAGCTGTTTTCTTTGGCGGATGTTGTCGTCCAGTCATTCAAAGAACCGTGTCGGGAGGAAAAGCTTCAGGAAGTCGTTCCTAAATGTTTCTCAAGTCCTCCAATGACCGTTGTTATTTCTGTACCATATAAAGGCCCTATCCTTTAGGAGTTCTGGCATTGTGCGTGGCAGGGAATCCTTGTCTATGGTCTATTCCATAGATAACTAATAGTTTTTCGACGCGTTTGATAAAGGCTAATTGATCACGCACCCCGTCAAACTTCAAACTTTTGATGCATCGGAGTGTAATTTTTGTAGTCTTCGGAGGAGTGTGTATGCGATGTTGAGAGTTTTCTGAGGATGTACTTGGTGTGTTGACTTCTGTGATTTTCTGTGAAAATAGTTCCTCCTCGGGCGCCACTATAACGAAGTTTCTTTCAGCTGAGGTAAGCTTAGCGGACCCAGTGGTTCGTTACAGAAAAATTACTAGTCAATGTCTTAGTTCTGGCTTAAATATTTGTTTATTTCGTATATTGCAATATACTGGGTGTATCCGTTAAGGTGGAAAATACTTAAAGGGGTGATTCCTTGGTTCATTTCGTGAAAAAAATCGTTTGGGTTGGGGGGGTCTATTTTCACCCCCTGTGGTGTACGTAGAGTTTTAAAACAGAGATGCGTACTTTTGACCTTACATCACTTTACACCCTGTAACTCTTGAACGCTTCTAGCTACAAGGTCACTGTTGGTCTATTTTGATAGAAAATTATATCTTTAATGTAAATTTATTTGAATTCTTAAAACCATTGTTTTTAAATTCTCTATATTAACTTCGCGTGCACGTGGCTGGCTGGTTGGCTGGCTGGCTGGTCAGATTTTCTGATCAATTTTTAGCCCAGTTCCCATGGCCCGATTTTATTGAAATTTTGCACACATGTATATTTCCGGTGACAATACTTTCTATTAAAATTTGAGGCCCCTCGGACCTCGGATTCGGGGGGCTCCCATATAAATATTTTACAAAATTTACCCGATTTTCTTTAAATTTTGTACACATGTCTGTCTTCGATGGAAAACACTTTTTGTAAAAATTTGGAGCGATCGGCCCCTTGGGGACCCCAATATACAATTTTTAAATATCGCTATATCGCATCAGATCACGGCAAAGTCTGAGCTCTGTGCTTTGTGAGCAGCGCTGTTCGCTGCCGCTGCGTAATTTGGTGGATGATTTTGCCACAAGACGAGCACGCAGTGTGTGTGTGTATCTGCGATTAGAGAATTTACAAGAAAAATTTTAATTTTTATGGGTTGTTTTTATTTTTAATTTTATTTTCAAACGCGATTATTTCGAAAAATGCTCTCGGATAATTTTTTTTTTGACAAATGCATTATTAAAGCCCATTGAATTTTCTACAACTTCATCTGCAATAGGTCAACAGGAACAGGATTAAAATTGAAAGTTTGTGAAATGAATGAAAACGTAATTTTGATCTTACATGACTTCACACCCTATAACTCTTGAATGCTTCCATATTCAAGGTTACTATTAATCTTTTTTGAAAGAAAAGTACATTTTTAAGATCAAACAATGGACATTTTTTTAAATTATTTAAGCGATCGAAAATCAAATTTTTGTTTTAAAAATTATATTCACAAACACGATTAATTCGAGAAATGCTATCGGATACATTTTTGTTTGACAAATGCAAAGCCTATTCAATCTGCTACAAATCCATGTCAAAATATTTGTGCATTCAGTCAACAAGAGCGAGATTTATTTGTAGGAAATTCAACAGGCTTCAATACTATATTAATAAAAAAAATGTATCCAAGAGCATTTCTCGAAATATTCGTGTTGGTAAAAACAATTTTAAAAAATGTTTTTTTGAATTTGACGACCTTTATATCGGTATGGCTAAAATAATTTAAGAAAGTGTATATTGTTGGATCTTAAAAATATAATTTTCTTTCAAAAAAGAAGAACAGTAAGCTTGTAGCTGGAAGCGTTCAAGAGTTATATGGTGTGAAGTCATGTAAGGTCAAAAGTACGTCTTCGTTTATTTTACAAACTTTTATTTTTAACCCTGCTCCTGTTGACCGAATGCACAAATATTATGAGGTGGATTTGTAGAAAATTGAATAGGCTTTAATATTGCATTTGTCAAAAAAAAAATTATCCGAGAGCGATTTTGAAAATTGACCCCCCCTCCCATACGATGTTGTTCACGAAATTAGCCAAGGAATCACTCCTTTAAGTATTTGCCACCTTAACGGATACACCCTGTATATATAAATCAATATAATTTACATGATATATAATTTATACGTACTAACGTTCTTTGCTTACTCACTTTTTTTTTATTTTATCTTGTATTTGAAATTTTAAAATTACTCATACTCTAATCTACAAGCCTTGTACAGACGACGACTAAAACCACTGCGGAGAGGTGCAACCTCTACCACCTACAGAGAAATAATAAAGGGGTTTGTAACCCCTTACCGCGTGTGGGGGGAAGCTACAACCCTTTTCCGAGCTGCTGAAATAAAGGCTAATCCACTAATTGCGGAGAGGTGCAACCTCTTCCACCTACAGAGAAATAATAAAATGGTTTGTAACCCCTTACCGCGTGGAGTTACAAACCGTATGTGAGCTAAAACCCTAAGCTAATAATTCGTAATTCGGTGAAGCTTCGAATTTGGGTATAATCTATAAATAACTAGCGGAAATACCCGGCGTTTCCCGGCTGTCCCATCCCACTGACCCCCACCAAGTTAACACCCGCCCACTGACACTACACCCACTGACCTCCCTCTACTGACCCCCGCCCACTGACCCACCGCCATCTGACTCCCAGCCCATCTGCTATATATATGTGCCTACAACTGAAAAAATATTCTACCACCTACAGAGAAATAATAAAAAATAAAAATGGTTTGTAACCCAGTACCACGGGTGATGGAAGCTACAAACCGTATAGGAGCTGCTGAAATGAAGGCTAATCCACCAACTGCAGACAGGTGCAACCTCTACCACCTAGAGAGAAATATTATAATGGTTTGTAACCCCTTATCGCGGTTGGGGGTAAGGTATAAACTATATACACCTAACTAAGAGAAGAACACAAGACAACTTATTAGCTCCGCAACGTGCGATGGTCCACTGGCGACTTGCTAATGGCCGGTCAGCAGTGTTCTTTTATACTAAACTAACGGTACTTTGCTCCAGCATTCATTAAATAAAGTCTACGTATGTTTGTCATGAGTGTTCGCTTTTCCCTTGCCGTTGTCATGCGCATGCACATTGCCTCTGCCTGTATGCACCCGTGTGTGTCTTATGTATGTTCTATTGTCCCTGTTGTTGCCATGCGCATGCACACTGCACTTGCCTGCTTGTAGCGTGCATGCCATGCTGATACCCCTTTGTGTACTGTGTGTGTCAATGCCCGTGTCCGTAATATTATTATATATTTGTTTTTGTCTTGTAACTCGTTGGCATTCACTTGTGTTAATATGTAATTTAACACTGTGAATGCCGCGAAATTGCTATAAAATTGTCGGCGCAGTGCTATAGAGCAAAGCCCGTTAAAATTTTTTCTTATTCTACAGGGTGCTTAATGCATTTCTTAAAATATATTTCTAAATTTAAATGTTCATATTTTAATTCTAAATATAAAGGTTTTATTCCTAGTTTTTAACCTTGAGTATTTTAAGTTTAGTTACAAGTATTCAAGCTTTAATTATGATTATATTATAATCGTGAGTATTTTAGGTTTAAGTAGATTTTTAATCGTGAGTATTTTAGCCGTGAGAATTCAAGTTATACTTATAAGTATTCAAGTTTTAATTATAACTATATGATAATCATGAATATTTTAGCCGTGAGTATTTGGAGTAATAATTATAGGTATTCAAGTTTTATTTATAACTAGATGTTCCCGGGCGCTTTGCTACCCGCACACATGAACCCACGCCTTCCTCTTACCATCGCATGGTGGTGGTGTTCAATAGCTTATATGTTATAACCATAGTGAAATAAGCGCTAAGCACATAGTCTTAGTCTATCCTATGGGCAGCCATAGTACGTACAAAACACAGCGCGGCACAAAGCACACAGTCATTATGATGCCACTATATGGAGTGATATTCGTACAAAACAAATGACATAAATCAGCGCATCGAACAGTGCAACACACAGCACACAGTCAACGCATTCGCTCGACCGTCGACTTCAGTTATTTAGATACAAAATTGGTCGCCATGAAATGCCCTTTTTTCCATTTTACTACGCTTAGGCTTTCATCAATTTGTTTTCAACAAGTACTCTTAAACTTTTACAAAAAAAAAATATTTACCATGAAGAAAAATATAGTCCATGAAGAATATTATAATACCAAAAAACCGAAGAATTTCATTTATTTGTAGCGCCCAATAGTTCTACTATGAGGTGTTCCAGGCTTATCCGTTCTTTCTGGGACACCCTGTATATTAATCAATCTATAATGATTTGAAAAAACGTTTTCAATGTCCAACAACGAAGTGAGCAATTATCGGATAATTGCAAACGTTTCTTCATAAGAACAAAGAATTGAAAAAATACCCGGCGTTTCCCGACTGTCCCATCCCACTGACCCCCAAACAACCGACCATCCGCCAAATGATCACCCGCCCACTGAAGCACCTCCAACAATCGAACACCTCAGCCACACAGCAAACTAATATCAGCAAAAAAACCAAGCAGTTTCAAATTTATATAAGAATAAAATATAGGTTGCCAAGTACAGCACCACCGGTTTATCTTTCTTCTTTATATATATAATTCTACTGTACGTGTGTATGTCACTGAACTCCTCCTAAACGGCTGGACCGATTTGAATGAATTTTTTTGTGTGCGTTTCGGGTACGCCCTGGATGGTTTAGATTTACAAATCAGCCCGACAGATGGCGCTGGTATCGTTTTTTTTCCCGAAAATTCTTATTTATGGAATGATTTGGCTCAAATTCACACCATATAATATTTAAATAAAAAGAAAGTCGTTGACAACATTTGGACCCGATAGGTGGCGCTGGGGTGGAAAATGAAGTTTTCCCTGCATATGATCTTCATATAAAGAATATTCGAACAAGTGTACATTTTTTGCCTGTATAAGTGTCGATTCTATAGTTTTCTGTATTGGTGAGTTGGTTAGTTAGTGGGGTGTAAGTGGTCGGGTGGTCAGCGTGCGGGGGTCAGTGGGATGGGGAAGCCGGCAACGCGGGTATAAGTAGTCGTGGCGTCAGTGGGCAGGAGGTCAGTGGGCGGGGGTCAGTGGGATGGGACAGCCGGGAAACGCGGGTGTAAGTGGGCGTAGCTTCAGTGGGCGGGAGGTCAGTGGAATGGGACAGCCGGGAAAGGCCGGGTATTTCTGGTAATACTGATGTGACTAATACTGTGACGCGATATCGCTAAACAAATAGCTTTTCACAAGTTCACAAAATGATCACAAACAAATTTATTAAAAGTGGGACAGGACAATGTCTGTCGGGTCAGCTAGTATTTAATATATAATAAAACAACCCACAAAAGAACAAAGAATTGAAAAAATACCCGGCGTTTCCCGACTGTCCCATCCCACTGACCCCCAAACAACCGACCATCCGCCAAATGATCACCCGCCCACTGAAGCACCTCCAACAATCGAACACCTCAGCCACACAGCAAACTAATATCAGCAAAAAAACCAAGCAGTTTCAAATTTATATAAGAATAAAATATAGGTTGCCAAGTACAGCACCACCGGTTTATCTTTCTTCTTTATATATATAATTCTACTGTACGTGTGTATGTCACTGAACTCCTCCTAAACGGCTGGACCGATTTGAATGAATTTTTTTGTGTGCGTTTCGGGTACGCCCTGGATGGTTTAGATTTACAAATCAGCCCGACAGATGGCGCTGGTATCGTTTTTTTCCCGAAAATTCTTATTTATGGAATGATTTGGCTCAAATTCACACCATATAATATTTAAATAAAAAGAAAGTCGTTGACAACATTTGGACCCGATAGGTGGCGCTGGGGTGGAAAATGAAGTTTTCCCTGCATATGATCTTCATATAAAGAATATTCGAACAAGTGTACATTTTTTGCCTGTATAAGTGTCGATTCTATAGTTTTCTGTATTGGTGAGTTGGTTAGTTAGTGGGGTGTAAGTGGTCGGGTGGTCAGCGTGCGGGGGTCAGTGGGATGGGGAAGCCGGCAACGCGGGTATAAGTAGTCGTGGCGTCAGTGGGCAGGAGGTCAGTGGGCGGGGGTCAGTGGGATGGGACAGCCGGGAAACGCGGGTGTAAGTGGGCGTAGCTTCAGTGGGCGGGAGGTCAGTGGAATGGGACAGCCGGGAAAGGCCGGGTATTTCTGGTAATACTGATGTGACTAATACTGTGACGCGATATCGCTAAACAAATAGCTTTTCACAAGTTCACAAAATGATCACAAACAAATTTATTAAAAGTGGGACAGGACAATGTCTGTCGGGTCAGCTAGTATTTAATATATAATAAAACAACCCATAAAATTTTTAGCGTAAATTCTCTAATCGGGGAGACACAATGTGCAGTTTGAATAAAATCTGGTAAATTTCTTAAAATTTTTGTTAGGGAGTCCCCGAGCCGATCACTTCCAAATGTTTACAAGAAGTGTTGTTCATCGGAGATACACAAGCGTATAAAATTTGAAGAAAATCGGTACCCGATTTTTTTTATAAAATTTGTATGGGTGCCCTCGACCACGGGGCCCGATCACTTCCAAATTTTTACAGAAAGTATTGTCTTGTTGATCGGAGATACACATGCGTATAAAATTTGAAGAAAATCGTAAACATTTTGTAAAAAAAATTTTCCCCCGACCCCGAGGCCCGAGGTGCCCCAATTTTAATAGAAAGTGTTGTCATGGAAAATACTCACGTGTGCAAAGAACATATGAATAAAATCGGGCTTTAGGAAGTGGGTTCGATATGGATCACAAGATCGAAGTTAATACATATGGAGAATTTAAAAATGAAGGGCTAAGCCCAACTTATTGTAGTGATGCAAGTCATTCAGGGAGTCCTCCCTAGGCAATAAGTCTCTATATATAAAAAAAAAAAAAAAAAAAGCATGTTGCAAGGTTTAAAATTACGTTTCATTTATAATCAACACACAAGTACTTAGCTGTACTTGGCAACGTATATTTTCTTTTTATATAAATTTGAAACTGTTATTTTTGCCGATATTAGAGTATCGATTATAAAGTTTGCTGTCTGGCTGAGGTGTTTGATTGTTGGAGGTGGGTTAGTGGGATTATGGTCAGTGGGAGGGTGGTCATTGGGCATTGATGGAGGTATATCCTTTCTGCGGTCAGCCATCAGCAGAAATAGGGGGAATAACACAGAATGCTCTAGAGTTGCATTCTCTGACTGGTGGAAGTGCGATCAAACCTCCACGTGGTGGCCGCTGGAAATTTTCCTCCAATGCAGAAAAAGCTGAATGATCGGGCTAGTCTCTTTAAAGTAAGGTTGGCGCGAGGCCAATAACCTCGCCTGTAAAAAAATTATTATTACGGAACCCAAAATCAGCCTCGGATATACTGATGAACGACGACGACCACGGCAACGAAAACGACTAAACGATTTAAGAATTTTCTCATGGAACGTACGCTCACTGTATAGAGCTCGAGCTGCACAGCAGCTAGCCGATACCCTGTCCAAATATAATACTGACTTAACAGCAACTCAGGAGATGTGGTGGACAGGGAATGGTGTCTTTCAAAAATCAGAATATGACATTTATTACAGCTGTCATGCAAGACATCATGTGCTCGGGGTGGGGTTTCTAGTCAGCAAAAGAATGAAACCCAGCGTTATCGGCTTTAATGCAGTAAATGAACGGCTATGCACCCTTCGCGTGCGGGGCAAATTTAAAAACATAAGCCTTATAAACGTTCACGTACCTACAGAGGATTCCCCAGATGATGATGAATCAGTCGAACGGGAATTCCATGCCTGCCCTCAGTATGATGTAAAAATCATTCTGGGGGATATGAATGCTAAAATAAGTAGGGAGCCAGTATTCAGGCAGTACATTGGCACCCATAGCTTACACGAGAACCCTAATGACAATGGACAACGAGTCATAGAGATGGCAGCAAGCAATAGTTTGGTCGTTGCGAGTACAAGGTTTGCGCGTAAAAATATCCACAAAGCCACCTGGGTATCTCCCGATGGAGCCACTCGCAACCAGATAGACCACGTGTTGATAGACCGACGCCACAACCCGAACCTGATGACGGTATGAACGTACCGAGGTGCCAACGTCGACTCGGACCACTATCTTGTTGGTATGGTGCTCCGAGCGCGGATTGCATCTTCACGAAATACTGCATCCGCGAATCAGATTCGAGTCAACACGGCTGCCCTTCGCAGTGAAGAGACCAGAAGCAACTACGGTCAAGCGATAGGACTCGCCCTAAGTGCAGTAAGTCCTGGGGCTGAGATGTCGGGCGTAGAAGAGAAATGGACACGCCTTAAGAATACTGTCATTAGTACTGCTGACTCCATCTTAGGCAGTAGTCGTAGAGATCGAAACGACTGGTTCGATGACGAATGTAAGCTAGCGACTGAACGTAAGAATGTTGCGTACCGAGCAATGCAACAATCTCATAGAACGCGGGCACGCGAAGATGAATATAAAGAGCTCAGAAGATATAAAAAACAGTTCACCGGCGAAAGAAAGCAGCCTGGGAGAAGAATCTCGTCCGTGAACTGGAACAGTACAGAGAGCAAGGACCGCACCAGGCGCGGAAGTTCTACCAAAGAGTCCGCGGTATGACGCAATATACACCGCGTTGCACATACTGCAAGGACAAAGAGGGTAATCTGATCGCTGATCTTAAAGGCATCTTAGAGCGATGGGAAGAGCACTTTCATGAGTTGCTAAATGGTCAGCTAACTGAGGAATTTAAGGCTCCACCAATGACCGAAGATCATACTATGCTGCCGCCACCAAGCATAGTCGAAGTTAGCAGAGCGATAAATCGGCTCAAAAATAATAAGGCCCCGGGATCTGATGGGATCCCAGCGGAACTAATAAAAAATAGGAGGCCCCACATTACACCAAGCAATTCATGAAATAATAGTGCAAGTATGGGAAGAAGAAGTTATGCCAGAAGACTGGCGAAGAGGCATCCTGTGCCCCATACATAAGAAGGGAGATATCACAAAATGCAGCAATTATCGCGGTATAACGTTGTTGAGTACCGCGTATAAGATTTTCTCCTCTATCCTTCAAGAAAGGATAGCCCCATACGCTAAAGTCATCATTGGTACATACCAGTGTGGCTTCATCCCAGGCAAATCAACAACTGATCAGAAGGCAGGTGATAGAAACATGTCTAGAGTTTCAAAACTCACTACACCATCTTTTTATAGACTTTAAAGCCGCCTATGATAGCATAGCCAGAGTAGAACTTTATAAAGCCATGAGAGAATTCGGCATCCCAAATAAACTGACACGACTATGTAGGTTGACCATGACCAATGTTATAAGCCAAGTAAAAATATCCGGATCACTATCAAGCCCATTCAACATCTATAACGGGCTCCGACAAGGGGATGGACTGGCCTGCGTCCTCTTCAACCTGGCGTTGGAGAAAGTGATCCGAGACTCTGACGTAGCGGCGAGAGGAACAATCCTCTATAAGTTTATTCAGATACTGGCTTACGCAGACGATATTGACATCGTTGGTAGAAACCAAAGAGCTGTACAGGAAGCTTTCATCCAGATAGAGCAGGCGGCACGAAATCTGGGGCTGCACATAAATGAGAACAAAACAAAGTACATGGTGGCCACGTCTGCGAGTAGAAGATCCAACATTGGTCCCTCAATTCAGATAGTGGACCGCGAATTTGAAGTAGTGCAATCCTTTAACTATCTCGTGTCAACTATAGCAGCCGATAACAGCATGGAACCAGAAATACGCGCACGGTTGCTTAAAGCCAACAAAGCCTACTATAGCCTGTCAAGACTCTTCAAATCCAGGAATTTAACCATAACATCCAAGCTGCTGATATATAAGACAATGGTCATACCAGTACTTACATATGGATTCGAGACTAAGCCGCGTTCGAGAGAAAAGTCTTACGGAGAATTGTTGGCCCCGTATGTGAGGAATGACGATTCCGGAGACTATAATGATGAGATCTACGAGCGTTACCGCGATGTCGACATCGTGAAGAAAATTAAGCTCGGTAGGCTCCGGTGGGCAGGACACCTAGCTCGCATGAGCGAAGAGGATCCTGCTCGGAAAGTCCTTTGCGGTAGGATTTATGGCGTAGACCAGGACGCCCAGAGTTTAGGGATGCCAAAATGGATGACATCGGCTCGAAATCGGGACCGGTGGAGAGACTTTTTGCGGGAGGCCAGCACCGGACCCCGGTTGTAGAGCCGAATATGATGATGATGATATCCTTTCATCAGAATGTATATTTGATTTCATTACTTCAACTTGAGTAATCAGGCAAACGTTGTGGGGTACAGACGTGTCGCGATTTCTTAACTTTACTGTCTCCAGTTTTTTTACAATTTTTTATTTTTTCGTCTAAATTGCTACGCAGAAGCTAATAACTCTATTTATTATCTGCAATGTCTTGTAGTGTGTGCAAATTAAAGGTTGAAAGATCGGACATAAAAATATAATGCAGTGTTTGCAAAAAGTTTTGCTATGCGAAATGTGTGAATATCTCAGAACTAGATCTAGAATATATAAAAAAAAAAGTAAAAATGTCTGGCGCTGTCCCAGTTGAATCACGCAGCGGCGCAGTTCCTATTCGGAAACAGTGTCAGTTCGTAAAGACGGAGGTCGTGCAGTGAACAGGCCGGCGGTACAGACGCTAGACGGGGGTCGTGGGGGGGTCAAAGAAGTCTGTTCGAACTCAAACCATGATTTTCCCTGTATTGACACTACTCCATCTGTTATCACACCAGTACCAGGCAGTGCAAGTATTACTTTGGAAATGGTGTACAATGGGATCTTAACACTGAAACAAATTCAACAAGAACAAATTGCTACTTTACAACAACAAAATAATGAGTGCGAAAAAAAGCTGGCTGAAATGGAGCTGAAGGTCAATGCCCTTGAGCAGCAACTATTGACGAATTCGATAGAAATCGTAAATATTCCCGACGTCAACAGCAATGCGCTTAGCTCAAACTCAGAAATAGCTCTTAAAGTCTTTCGTGATGGACTGAACGTAAATATACGGGAAGAGGACATTGACTACTGCTTTCTGAAAAAAAATTAATTCAAAATCTCAGCAATCACCAAGTGGCTCTACTTCACACTCTTCGGAAAGTCTCAGAAAAAATTTTCTGGTAGTTAAATTTGTCTCTCGTTCTTTGAAGGAGACAGCCTGAAGTACAGCTCTCGTCAACTGCTTAAAGCTGCTATTTCTCTGCGAAGAATTACAAGTTTTTGTGGACAAGAAATGGACTTATTTACATCCGCAAAAAGGAGGGAGACAATGCTATAAAAATAACCTGCGAGTCTGATCTTATGAAAATATGAGTACAACGAATGATGTAAATGTAAATAGTCTCCTCCACATTAATCGCAATAATGTAAATGACACAGCATATTTGGTGCACTCTTTTTGTGTTCATCAGAATATACGTAGTATTCGTAAAAACTTTAATAATTTTTTGGCTCATGTTGCTTCTCTTAAGGATATGCCTCTTTTTATTGTTTTGAGTGAGACTTGGATCTTTGAGGATGAATTAATATTTTATGACATACCTGGCTATGCTCTTTATGGCAATTGTAACCAATCTTACGCAGCTGGTGGAGTGGCTGTTTATGCCAGGAATGATTATGTGTGCGATTGCTCCAATGTCGTTAGTATATGCGCAGATATAATGAAAGTTGAGTTTTTATTCAATAATGAGAAATATTCATTGATTTGTGTTTATAGACTACATGCAGCTAGTAAAAAAGTTTTTATTGAAGCATTTCACAATATTTTGTGTTCCATTAAATCAAAAAATCTAATAGTTATAGGTGATGTTAACATTGACATATCAAATAAAACTGACAGAGATATTTGCTTCTTATGGCTTCTCACGGTCTACACTGTGTTGTTAACGAACCAACTAGGGTAACAAACCTGACAGAAAGTTGCATTGACCATATCTTCTTACGGTGTCATAAAAATAATAAAACCTTATTTAGTTGGGAAGTTCTTGATCTTAAAATATCTGATTATTTTTTCTGCAGCTTATATGCCAATGTTATTGATTCTAATTATCAAGTCAATGATAATACAAAAAAAAACTAGAACGGACTACAACAAGCTACGTGCAAGACTTACTGTCGAGCAATGGGAGCCTGTTTTTCTTGAAAATGATCCATCTAAATCTTATGACCTATTTATTTCGATTTTAACAAATCATATTAAGAATTGTACTTCTATATCCAACTCTAACTCGCAAAAATTCTTGAAAGAATGGATGACACAAAAATTGCTAAAACAAATTAGAAGGAAAAATCTCCTAGCTATAAGATGCAAACGAAGTCCTCAAAACTTAAGACTTAAACTAGCCTATGAAATACGTTGTAAGATAATCAAGAAACAGGTTGCAGAAGCGCGGGATTTGCATTTCACCAATAAATTTCATCGTTACAGGGGAAATATCTAGGAAGAATGGAGAATTGTGAACAACTTATTAGGTGAAGGTAATAAATCTACCGTAATCCAAAGCATGGTTTTCGATAATGTAGAAAGTTCAGACGTTTACAGTATAGCTAAATGATTCAATGATTACTTCGTGGATATTTCTGTTAAATTAAAGCCTATGATCCTCCAGCATGATGGCTGCAAATCTTCTTGAAAAAAGATACCAGACGAATAGTTTCGGATTTTTTTTAATTACCCCTGTAGAGATTTACGAGCAGATTTTAAGCTTAAAAAGTAAAAACTCTAGCTCCAGTGATGGTATTTCTATTAACCTCTTAAAAATGTAGTATGGTATATCATTGATGTATTGTGCTATCTTTTTTAATTAAGCATAGCTAACGGTAAATTTCCAAAGTCTATGAAATGTGCGGAAGTTATTCCCTTACACAAAAAGGGTAATAGAAAACTTGTTTCAAACTATAGACCTATATCTCTCCTTCCCACTTTCAGTAAACTTTTCGAAAAATAGTTAAATCGCGTATGGTTTCGTTCTTAGATAGAAATACATTTTTTGCGGAAGAACAATTCGGGTTTCGATCTGGGAAATCAACTGTACATGTATGTACGTGTATGTACAAAGAACTCAACAAAAGTCAGTCGACAGCGGCATTATTTATAGATATGACAAAAGCATTTGACATGGTTGATCAAGACCTACTTTTAGAAAAGTTATATCATACCGGTTTTAGGGGCCAAATGTATGACTGGCTAGTGTCTTACTTAAAAGGTAGGGAACAAAAAGTTAAAATAAATGGGGTATTCAGTAGTTCTCAGCAATTGAAGAATGGTGTACCACAAGGCTCTGTGTTGGGCCCTCTATTATTTTTAATTTATATTAATTCTTTATTCTACCAAAAATTCAAAGGTAGGCTCACAGCTTATGCAGATGATATTGCTTTTGCTTATCATGGATTTTCCACGTTCAAATGTATTAGGAAATTAAAAGCAGATCTCACTATATTAAGACACTGGTTTGCACATCACAAACAATTAATAAGTGATAAAACTAAAGCTATGATCTTTAAGATATCCGGAAATGTAGTCTCTGATCATCATATTATCTTTCACTCTCACAACTGCCAAAAGGCTTGCTTACCTCTACATACTTGTGGTAAAAATAATTTTATGGCGAGCAATTCATGCTCTAATACCTGCTTTAAAATAGAATTTGTCGAGTCTTTTAAATATCTTGGAGTTATTATTGACTTTAACTTGAACTGTAAAGCGCACATACAATCATTAAAATCTTGTATGACACTGGTTACGCGGAAAATGTACCATTTGAAACCATATTGTTCCAAAAAATTATTGACTATGATTTACTATGGCTTAGCTAACTCGAAACTTCAGTACGGCATTACAGTCTGGGGCGGAGCATATCTTAACACATTAAAACCGCTGTTGTTAACCCAGAAGCATATCGTGCACATCATATGTGGTAAAAGCCGCCTTACACATACTTGGCCTCTTTTTTACGATCTTGGCATTCTTCCACTTCGACACTTGTACACATTTAGAGTTATTTACACAGTAGAGACTTTTTTATCGGCCGATACCAAATCGTTGTGTCTGCGCACTTGCATACATGTTCATACTGATTCAAACTATCGGCCGACAGAAAGTCTCTAGTATGCGGGGAAACTTAAAGTACTTAGAG
Organism: Nephrocerus scutellatus; assembly: GCA_947095585.1. Taxonomy (NCBI): domain Eukaryota; kingdom Metazoa; phylum Arthropoda; class Insecta; order Diptera; family Pipunculidae; genus Nephrocerus; species Nephrocerus scutellatus. The sequence continues at coordinate 86,441,511 of OX352761.1, read as the reverse complement.
AATACTTTATACGAAGTAGTAATATTGCTACCAGATACTCTAGTGTTTATAATTTGCGTGTCAATGATATGTCATTTGTAAATGTCCCTTTCGCACATAGAACTCATTTCACGCATTTTTACTTAGTTACTTCACCAACATATTTTAATAACTACCTTACGATACCAGAACCACTCACAACATTAATTCCTTTTTAAAGAAAGTTAGAAGATGGCTGTTCTCAATTGATCTTGACAATATCGAATCATTACCATGACTTCCTGCCTAATATTTTCTTTGCTTTGGAATGTAAAAACCACCTAAGTATGTTGTGTTATTATTTTTTATTATATTTTGTTTATTATTTTTTATGAGATTTATAATGCTATTCTGATGTTCAATATTACCCTTTCTTTCTTCTATCTTTTTTTAACTAAATAAAATATTTTTAAAAATAACTAATAATAATAACTAAAGAGCTAATAAGCAATCAAATGTATCTGAAAAAGTAAGTTTTACTTAGCACTAAAATTTAAAAAAATGTAAAATCTAGCTCATAAGCTTATGTACCCCACATTCTTCAAAAATAAGTTATTTTTCTTTATGAAATTTCATTCACCAATAACTATTAATAGTTAAAGAATGATCTCATCTTGTTCATTTCTTTTAAAAAAAATTTTTTTGGAAAATTTTTAATTATTATAATTTTTATTAGAGTTTCCGTATTTCTATTGTTTAATTGATTATAATAGCTTAACACACAATAACTGAAAGGAATAATGAATAAATAAATAAATCTAAAAAAAAAAACGTAAGTGCAATTCAAAGTTCCTATACAGGAAATTGTATTAGCTAAGCCAATCATTTGCTGTAGTATTAGCTCTTAGAAAGAGGTTCTAATACTAATTTACACTATTTTTGGGTTATCTGTTTTTCACGATGTTTTGTTGTCCAAATAAATCAACAAGCAATATTTTTTTTGTTTAATTTAGTTTTATTAATAAAAATTCTATTTCTACTTAAAATTAAATATTCATACGATTTGGTAATTATAGTTCTTAAACACTTATGCACAAGAATTGGTATTTTGATTTAAAGTATTATGCACAAGATTTAGTAGTTTGATTTAAAAGAATTATGGACCAGATTTTGTATTATAATTTAAAGAATTATACACAAGATTTAGTATTTCGATTTAAATAATTATGCACAAGATTTTGTATTTTGATTTAAAGAATTATCGACTGATTTTCTGATCGACTCTCTGATTGACTCTATGTTTATCTCACTGATTGATTACAAGAGTGACTCCGTGTGTATCTCACTGGTTGATTACAAGACTGACTCCCACCTTGTGATATGACTCGCTCTATTTATATGGAGCTTTTTCAAACACGCTGCCCTAAAGCTTGTATTCAAAGTCTAGTATACCAGAGCTTTGTTACTGACGCATCAAAGAATACGAGTTCGATGCGCAACAGAGGAAATAGAATTCATGAGCACGATTGTGACCTACAACAGAATCGTATTGCAACAAGGTTGCGCAATATGAGTTGGAGGTGAATGGATGTAATCATAACATCAGCATACGTCGTCGTACGACACCGAATCAGTACAACGACTTGATCGTTTGTATTGTGTTGTGTACTACATGCTGCGTCGGCATAAAGTACATTTCGGTTAAATTGCTGTGTGTTATTGGTTTGGTTTATTGCTCTGGTATTGGGCAATAACGGACATTGATTTAGGGCGATGTATTAATTGTTGTAATAAATTGTTGCAAGGTTGCAACAATGTAGGATATTGATTTAGGATTGCGAAATAGCGGATGGATGTTCGTTCAACGGATGTGAATAATTATTTATAAATTAATTTAGTATTGCAAGATTGCAAGATTGTTGTAGGGCATTTATTTGGGATTACGACATTGCAAATATGTTGCAGTGCTATTACCACTTAATAGGGTAACTTAGTTGTGAAGTGGTCACCTTACAACACATGTTTAGCTCTTAACTGTTCAACGCAACTACATCTGATTTCTAAGACATGGCTGTCTTGCTAACCGAGCTTGGCGACATCGCAGTAACACTCGTTGATCTCATAGTTCTAGAAATAAACTCACACTCACGCAAAAATGCCAGAAAAAGAAGAAGTCAAGTTGCAGAAGGACAGAACTGTACTACAGATTTAATGGCTCAATTTCGTAATTATTTGTAATATTTTCTTGTTCAGGGTTTTCCCAGACCATGATGCATTGGTTAAAGCATTGGAATCTCGTCGTTTATAGTTTCGTGATCTTTTTCCGTTTTTCTTTTTTAATGAATCAGAGAGAATTCTAAAGAAATAAATTGAAACCGGCTACAAACCTAAGGAATGATATATATTGTAAATTACATTTCTTCGATTTTTGAAGTTTAATAAAGAGCTTAGCCCAGCTTATTGCCGTGGCGCAAGTCATTCAGGGAAAATCTCTCCACCGGTCCCGATTTCGAGCCGATTTCATCCAGTTTGGCATCTATAAACTCTAGGCGTCCTGGTCTACGCCATCCTTCCAGCGTAGGCTTGGCCGGCCTCGCTATCGTGTTCCATAAATCCTATCGCAAAGGACTTTCCGAGCAGGATCCTCTTCGCTCATGCGAGCTAGGTGTCCTGCCACTGGAGCCTACCGAGATTAATTCTCTTCACAATGTCGACATCGCGGTAACGCTCGTAGATCTCATTATTATAGAGTCTACGGAAGCGTCCTTCCTCACATAAGGGACCAAAAATTCTCCGTAAGACTTTTCTCTCGATCGCGGCTTAGATGTCAGAATGCTTTTTGCTAAGCACCCAAGTCTGGAATCTATATGTAAGTACGGTATGACAATTGTCTTATATACCAGCAGCTTGGATGTTATGGTTAAATTCCTGGATTTGAAGAGTCTTGACCGACTAAAGTAGGCTTTGTTGGCTTTGAGCGTGCGCGTATTTCTGGTTCCCTGCTGTTATCGGCAGCTACAATTTACATATTTAAAGGATACTTCAAATTCTCGCTCCACTATTTTAATTGAAGGACCAATGTTGGATCTTCTACTCACAGACCCGCTCGATCTGGATGAAAGCTTCCTGTACAGCCCTTTCCTTTCTAACAACGATGTCGATGTCGTCTACGTAAGCCAGTATCTGAATGGACTTATAGAGTATTGTTCCCCTTGCCGTTACGTCAGAGTCTCGGATCACTTTCTCCAACGTTGAAGAGGACGCAGGCAAGTTCATCCGCTTGTCGGAGCCCGTTATAGATGTTGAATGGGCTTGATATTGATATTGTTGTTGTTGTTGTTGTTGTTGTTGTTGTTGTTGTTGTTGTTGTTGTTGTTGTTGTTGTTGTTGTTGTTGTTGTAGCAACTATTAATTCGTGTTAGTCCAAACGTTGGGTTGTTGTGTTTGTGTAGCTGTCGGAACAGTCCAGGCCCAGAAATGCGGCTGCTTCGACAGGCTGTGTCCATAGTGATAGCGGTGTGAGTAACGTCGGATGGGACGGGCAGCTGAATAGATGAGCTTTGTTATGTGGTGATGCACCACAGTCCGGGCATTGATCGATGATGCTGTCACGTAAGCGGTGTATGTAGCTATTCATAAAAGAGCTCCATCCTGATCTCAGTTGTGCCAGGGTTGATCTGGTTTGTCTGGGGATGTTTTCCTCGCTTTGATGTATAGGGGGAGGGCGACCTCCCAACACGATGTTAATTTGGCGATCATCTAGTGCGGCTCTGACTGACGCTTGGTGAATTGCATTTACGGCTGCTTTATAGTCTGCTGGATCTAGAGGTGTATGTGCGATGAATTGGTTTGTCTCTTCGCGGAACTTACGAATATCTGATCGGATATGCCTGGGTGGTGTGTTGAGGGTGAGCAGGTCACTGTTCGGGTGATCGGGTTTGTGACATGCCAGTAGGAATTGTTTGGCAAGAAGCTCGTTGTGCTCTTTCACTTTAAGCATTTGGATTTCTTGATTGAGATGGTCCTCATGTGACATGCGGTGGCAGCCAGTGATGATGCGAAGAGCAGCATTCTGACAGGATTGAAGCTTCTGCCATTGTGTGTGGCAGAGGCGAGGTGTCCAAATGGGTGCCGCATAGTTCAGTACCGATCTGCCAATCGGTTGATATGTGGTACGAAGGGTTTTTTTGTCTTTACCCGATGTACTGCCCGCTAGGGATTTGAGGACTTTATTTCTGGACATGACTCGTTTGTTAATGTTTCCCGAGTGAGTCGAAACTGTCAGCAGATTGTCGAATGTGACCCCCAAAATCTTTGGATGTTTGATTGTAGGGATTGTCCTGCCGTGTATCGAGATGTCGAGCTGTAGGTTGACTTCTTTGGTCCAGGTGGTGAAAAGTTTAGCGGACGATTTTTCTGGAGACAGTGGTTGAAGAGTGTCGGTGAGAGGACCCCTCCTTGGGGTACACCTTGCTTGACTTTCCTGTATAGCGATATTTTGTTCCGAAATTCGACGTAGGATTTCCTACCATTAAGGTAGTTGGTAAGCCAACGTTTCGTGGTGTTGGAAAGCTGTGACTCTAGGATGTCTTATAGTAAGATGCCTAGGTCAACGGTGTCGAATGCCTTAGATAGGTCCAGTGCAACAAGGACAGTGCGGACGTCCTTGCGAGATGAGTGTTGTGATCTCCGAAAGGGCTGTGGTTGTGCTGCGCCTCTTGCGAAAGCCGTGTTGGTTTTCAGCTAACTGGAGTTCTGAATGAAGCTGAGTAAGTAGTATAGCTTCTAGTATTTTCACTGTTGGAGACAGGAGAGAAATTGGACGATACTTGGATCCTTTAGCTGTCAGTTTACCGGGCTTGAGTAGGGGAATAATTCTGCCCGTTTTCCAAGGGTCAGGGATGTCCAATGTTTCAAGTGAGAGGTTAAAGATTTGAGTGAGGTATGTTTGAGCATTATCATTGCGATTCCATAAGGTCCAATGGCTTTGGAAGGTTTAACACTGCGTATGGCTAATTCAACTTCGGAGGGAAGTAGAATATGTGAGGTGTTGTCGTGCTCAAGGCTGTGCAACTTCATGAGAGTTACAGTGCGTTGGGTGTTCTATGAACTGGCAATTCGTTCACTCCTGTGGGTGCATGGTGCACGTTTATGAGGCTTATACTCTTAAATTTGCCCCGCACGCTTGCATAGTTTTTCATTCATTCAGTACATGGAGTACACCGAATACACCGAGTACTCACTAATGAATGATTTAACATTCAATTATTGCCTGTGGTAATAATGCAGCAGGGTGCTACTGAGGAAAACGGTTTGTAATCATAGAGCAATAAGCACATAGTATTTTTCTTCAACAAAATTCTTTCCTATAAGCAGCCAAAACTCGATTTTGTTAGTTTTGTGTGTGTTAGTTCCGAAAGCAATACTCATTATGTGTTTGTTTTTTGTTTGAGTTTGTCGTGACCGGCACAACTATTCGATCCTTGACCAGACACGGTCTCTGCACTTTACCCACATCTGTTTTCGATTGCATAAATCACTTATTTTATGCGATACATTCTGGCACATCGTCATTATACTCAAATTACCGAATTAATATCCTCCACTAATCTGCAGAGTATGTTCGGATGGCAAATGTTTTACGAAACCGATCGAGATGCATTAAAGGCACTTTGTTCCTTTATGCATCTCCAGTTTCGGGGACAGCACACACATGCCGATACGATGCCAAGAAACAGATAGTGTAGCTGATATTACGAAATAGTAATATGGTGAGTTCTCAACCTTTCCGAGCACAACCCACCCGAAAAATGTGTTTTGCAGCGAAAGGCTATTATGCATTGAGCTGACTGATTCTTGACCGACCATCATCCCTTCGTTGTAAAATTCCGCACCAATGAGCATGTCGACTTCTTGAGGTCTATAAAAATCGGGTTGGCAAGTAGACGATTTTGTGGTATTATCCAGTTGTCTGGCTTGATTGTGTGGTTAGATTGCTTCTGAATGATTGTGTCCAAGACAAAGACTTCAATCACTCTTGAATAATTGGTTCGCCGCGACTGAATGTTGACGTTTGTACGTTTTTGTGAATTTATTATTTTTTACACCGATTATGTTCAAAGGACTGTTTATTTAAAGATTAAAAAAATTAAAGCACGGCATTGGATTAATGTGGGCGCCGTGGTTCAGTGGATAAGAGATGGACTTCTGAGCAGGAGGTTCGTGGTTCAAATCCCACCAAAAGTATTTTTCACGGTGTCCCACCTCTCGCGAAAGTCTAACAAACGTCAGAGAGTAATTACTTGTCACGGAAAGCTTCTCAATTTGCCGTTCGGATCCGGCATTAAATTGTAGGTCCCCTCCATTTGTTTGCAAAAATATACATGCTCAACACAAATGGTTGCGAGAAGCCAGGCCTTGGACCGCAATGGTCTGTCGCTCCGAATATTATTGTTATTATTTATTGGATTAATGTGTCATGTCTGGTAGCCACATTAATTGTTGATTGTGTGGTATAGGCTGCTTGGTCCAATCCTGCTGTTTGTTGGGCTGCTGTACTTCTGCCCCTTTTAGGCATCGTAGAATAGCGTGTGTTGTGATTTGCGCTACATATTCTCGACGGATCATTGTTGTGTTGCGTGTTCCTCTCTCAGGCAATTCTTGCATAATTTCCACTCCTTGAGTTGAGGCGAGCGGATGGTGACATATGCAGAAATCTCGAACATCTGAACAATTGATGGCTCTGTCGGCACAGCTTGCACATAGAGTTCCCTGTAGTTAGACAAGATTTTAGAACTGCTTTATTCGAATTCTTACCTAATGATCCCATTGTTCCTCCTTTGAAGCCGATGGCTTCTTATGACTAAAACCGCTGCTCCAAGAAGGTCAAAAATTAATTCAGTTGTGGCAATTCGTTGGGTTTCTTTAAGGACTGATATGTATGTAGTATGATTCCACTGCTACGCCCAGATTCTGTAATCCAAGGACGCATTTCGTAGTCACATCATGTAAAGCCTTGATTGCGGCAGTAGATTCCACTTGACTGCCTGGCTGCGACAGTAATTTGTTGAGAAGTGCTGTTCTCTCCAATGTCCATGCTGTGGAATAATTGTGGTTCGATACTGGAAGGTGTTGAATGATTGATTTTCCTTCCCCAGTTAAACTATTGTTCAGGTAAAAAAAATTTCAGCCTTGGAGATCGTTGTATTATGTACCATTTGCGTGTAGATATAATAAAACTGGCTCCATTTCAGATAATTCCCTTCAAACGTTGGAATGGAAATTTTTGGTAGCTGAAGATTGTTATGTGGCATTGGTGTGGATGCAGGAACCGACACGCTTTCCAACCTTGTTGATAGTTCAATGAGGATAACGTCAACACTTTCCTCCAACTCATAATATTGGTTAAGAGAATATCCGAAAGGTTCGGAGTCTGGAATTGCTATTTCACAGATTGGCATGTTGTTGGCCATAATTTCATTCCAATATCTTTTTTGAGTTGATAATAGTGCTTGGATGTTTGTCATTGTTAGTTAATTCCATCCATCAGATGCCGCAATTGAGTCATAAAAGACTGCTGTCTATTGACTACACCACACAGTCGTGTGTCATCGTTGCTTGACGTTAATTGTTGGATTCTTTGTGTATTAGCTAATGGCGGAGGATTATCTATCAGTTTTGGAGGATTTTATCTTTGCTGTGGTGGCATCGCTCCTTGAGCGACTGGCAACGTAAAACCTTCTGCTCTTGAAAGGCTTTCAGCTGACTCAGATGCTGAACCCTTCACCAGAAGCTCTTGCAAAGCGGATTACAGTATGTTTTGAGTGTTATAACTATAATCGCTTTTAACACGATCATAGTACCCAGCATTATAATAATCCGAATCCAAATTCGTAGATTGAAACTCCAGTAAGGAGAGATGGGTATCTCCAAATGTGCTAAATACCTCGTCAAGATATTTTAGTTTCTTGTTGTAGTACGACACTGTACGGGGCGATCCTTAGAACCTTTGTAACATTCGTACTGAACTAAGTAATTGCCTGCGCAACATCAGTCTGGTTAGCCACAAAATCCTCAAACGAATACATTGCTTTTTGAAACACTTAACAAAACACGATCACTATTAATAACAGATGTACAAAATGTCGCCGGGGCCTCCAAATTTAAATTTATTAAATTTATTTTAACGACCAAATTTTCAATCAATATTTTATTTTTATTTAATTGACACATAAATTTAAATTGTTCCAGTAATTTTATAACTATTTGTATTTATTTCTGTACGACTTAATCAAACAAAACCAATATAAATATAAAATAAGAAAAATTAAATAAAGGTTTTGTCCAACAGAAAAAAGTATGTTGACAAAATTATTCAAGTTAGATTGTGTTTTGCTATAAAAATAAACCGACACAATTGGCTGTTGAATAGCAACTCGCCTGGGTTTTACAAAATTAAATTTAACTTCACACCGATAGTCAACACAGAATTTTGGAATGTGCTAATGGTCGTGGGAAGAGCTGCATGGTCACACGACATAAAACATTGAGGCAAGCAAAATCATAACGAGTACACGTAATGATCTCAGCTTACCAACGAACTTCATATCATGTGCCTTGTGCTTGATGTGCACATATAACAGACAACCTTCTTAAAGTAATATGACTACATCAATAATATAAACTCATAATATATAAACTTAAAGCACATAGTGCTTGGTGTGCACATTTTACTGATAATGTTCACCATAGAATATTGACAATTGACAATACTTAATTATACAAGTTAAGCTTAGAGAGATTCAAATCGGATAAGTAATACGAAATCACCGACCATCGTACACCACATCACATCAAAACAACAACAGGTCCAGACATGAACAATAAGCAGACGTAAACAAGTGAAATCATCATGAAGCTGCGCAGACGAAAACAACATCATGACGCAGTTGCACTGCCCGACATTCAAGGAAAAATAATCTCTTTCTTTCTTCTCCCATATTATTATGCTACTGTAGTTTAAGATTATAGAATTAAGATGAGCTGTATTTTGGCTTTCAATAAATACAAGCTTCGATGCTTTGTATTTTTTAAATTCTCTATATTAACTTCACTTGACCGTGGCACGGCAGTCGGTCGGTTGTCAGTCGGTCGTTGGTCGGTCGTCTGTCGTGGAATCTTGCGATCAATTTTTAACCCACTTCCCAAAGCCCGATTTTATTGAAGCACACATGTGTATTTCCGGAGACAACACTTTCTATTAAAATTTGAGGCCCCCCCCCCATGGGGTCGGGCGGCTCCCATACAAATATTTTACAAAATTTTACTCGATTTTCTTCAAATTTTATACACATGTGTATCTCTGATGGACAACACTTTCTGTAAAAATTTTGGAAATCCCGGGCCCCGGGTTAAAAAAAAATTAACCCGATTTTCTTCAAATTTTACATACGCGTGTATATCCGGTAGACAACACTTTTTGTAAAAATTTTGGAGACCCCGGGCCCGGGTTCGTGGGGCCCCATAAAATTTTTTTAAAAAAATTAACCCGATTTTCTTCAAATTTTACATATGCGTGTATATCCGATAGACAACACTTTTTTGTAAAAATTTTGGTGATCCCGGGCCCCGGGTTCTTGGGGCCCCATAAAAATTTTTATAAAAAATTAACCCGATTTTCTTCAAATTTTATATACGCGTGTATCTCCGATAGACAACACTTTTTGTAAAAAATTTGTAGACCCCTGGCCCCGGAGCCGTGGGGCGCCAAAATATTTTTAAAAAAAAATTAACTCCATTTTCTTCAAATTTTATATAAGTATGTATTTTCGATGAAAAACACTTTTTGTAAACATTTTGGAGACCCCGGGCCCCAAAATTTTTTAAAAAAAAAATTTACCCGATTTTTTTTAAATTTTATATATACGGGTGTATCTCCGATGGACAACATTTTTTGTAAAGTTTTTGGAGTGAATGGGCCCTGAGGCCCGAAGGGTGCCCATATAAATTTTTTAAAAATTAGCTCGATTTTCTTCCAATTTTAAACACATGTGTATCACTGATGGACAAAACTTTTTGTAAATTTGTCCATGTCCATGTAAATTTTTTAGAAATTAGCCCGATTTTCTTCAAATTTTAACACATACCCATCTCCTATTAGAGAATTTACATGAACAATTATAATTTTTATGGGTTGTTTTTTTACATTTAATAATAATAATATCGGCACGACAGGTGAAATGCCTAGGGCCTAAAAGAATGATACATAAAATTGCTTATTAAATTCTCTATATTAACTTCACTTGCCCGTGGGTCGGTCGTCGGTCGGTCGGTCGTGGATTCTTGCGATCAATTTTTAACACACTTCCCATGGCCCGATTTTATTGAAATTTTGCACACATGTGTATTTCCGGAGACAACACTTTCTATTAAATTTTGAGGACCCTCGGGCTGCGGGGTCGGGGGGCTCCCAAAAAAAAAATTTTAAAAATTTACCCGATTTTCTTCAAATTTTACACACATGTGTATACCCAATAAACAATACTTTTTCGAAAATTTGGTAGTGATCGGGTCCCGGGTTCGGCCGCAAGGCACTTATACATTTTTTAAATATCTGTACTGGCATCAGATATTCGTCGCCCTTTATGGACTGTGTGCGGTGTGTGCTGCGCAGTCGGCTGCGCTGCATGGTTTTGGTGGTGGTGGAGAGAGAGAGAGAAATCTTAGCGCACGCACAAATGAACCCAGCAAATGAAATGAGACATACATGTTTTATGCTTACTTCAACTTACATTTTTATTTACTGAATTGTATTTTTATTGATGTCGTTTTTTTTTGTTGTCGATATCAACTTACAGATAGAACAACAAGTTTTCACAATATTCTGTCATTTGGCGTTTTCATAAATTAGTTCAGAGCAGTCAAAGAGTTCTCAAGATAAATGTTCGTGTTTCTTATTTGCTCAGAGTATGAGCGTGCTCTACGTGCTCAGAATAAAATGACCTGAGCTTTTTCAATTTTAACATCTGATGTCAAATGTTTGTTTCGATGATTTTCTCCTACAATAAAAAAAAATGGCCCAGGATCGAGGGGCTCCCATATCAATTTCTGCGATTAGAGAATTTAGATGAAAAATTTTAATTTTTATGGGTTGTTTTTTTTTAATATGCAGTATGTACATTTCGATTTATATTGGAATTCGTTTTCCATTATCTACTAACTACTTTTCGTAACAATATTAAGCACTGAATAAAACATATGAAGTTAAAATGGTTTTACCGTTATTAAAACTGGAGTTTTGGGGTGTTGCGTAAACGCAACGCTGGGAACAAATACATACAAAAATATTTAAGTTGATTTAAGAACTTTTAATTTATTAATGAATTTTGAAAAAATCTTCTTCACTTCCATTTCGCCAAATTTGCTCTATTTTTGCAATATTCTTCCAATTGTCGTCAACTTTACTGTCTTTCATATCGTTAAAATTGACCTCTGCTCCTATTAGTAACTGATTACAATTCAATCGATTGGGATCTGCGCAATCCTCTTCGCCTAAGTCTTCATCTGTTTCAGCGCCAACATCATTTGTAGGCAATAAATATATGCTTCCGGGAGCTTCATTTTCTTGCTTAAGTGACTCAAGTTCATCAAAAATCGCAGATAATGTCAATGGCATTATTTAGGATTTTTTTTTACTCGTACGTACATAGTCCAAGCCCAGCAAATAAAAAATGATTTCATTAGCTTTGTTGGTTTACATACATCGTTGATATATAAGTCACAAAATCAGTTAGCATTCCTTTGGTTTTACTATACTTACCAAAAATTATTTTCCATAATCCTCTAGATGTTTGATCAAATTTTTTTTTATAAAAAACAAAACTTCTTACACAAACGAGCGCGGCTAATGTTTTTCTCCATAGTGATTTATATACCAACAGAAAACAACAAAATATTTCGCAAGAAATAACGGTACAGCAAAAAAAGGTAGAATTCTCCCAACACGTTTAGAGCTATTCCTTTAGCTCCTCGATTAGCAAAATTTTGCATTTTCACGATTTGCAAAATTACCAATTAATTCCTTTATTGTTTCGCAAAATTTTTGCTGTCTCACGATTTCCAAAAGCCTACTTCCGACACCAATTGTTACGAAATTTAGGCTTTCGAGTTCGTTAAGGATTTTGCAAATAAAACACAACAGAAGTTTATTAATTTATAAATTGCAACTTTATTAAACAAACATTAAAAATAACACAAGTTCACATTTTTATACTGGTGATAACTTCAAATGTACATATAGACACTTATTACAAAAACACTTGTATTTCTGCAAGAACTTTTTCAACTTAACTGGTTGAATTTCAAATAAGAACTAAAATACTTCGGTCATACGCATCTATTTATACCCATTGAAAAGTTTCCAGAAACTTCCAATCTTATATACAGAAATGTAGAGAAAATACCAGAACATGCAACTTCCCTTATTTACAACTAACCATACTCATATGTAATGAGTCATCTTCTAAAAATAAACTACATGTACAAACATGTATCTACACAAAAACAGCCGCTGATGGTAGTTCCATATCATTTTCCGAGTAATACCATCACGTCCAGGAGCTTTTTTTAACTTTACGTTTTTGATAGCTCCTGTCAAGTTTTTAGTCTTTAATTTAAAAGGGGATTGCAACGGGATATCAAGGATTTCGGGGAAAGTTTTAGGATTTAAGTACTGTACATCAGTAAAGTCTGTACTCGAATACAGACTTTACTTATGAACGCTTTTCCTTTACCTTGCACAGTGGCAATCAGGTAAATCAGGGGATTCTACTTGAACGGGTAGTTTAAGCTGTTTCGCACTCGCCGTAGAGATTAATAAGTTTTCTTGGTTGGTGTTAGATTTATGAGGAAATTTTGCAGTCATTTTTTTTTTTGATCTTATAATATTAATAAAAAGAAATTAATTCCAGATCATTCTGTAACTACTTAAAGTTAGTGGTGAATGAAATTACATAATATAATGATAAGATGCGGGGTATATCAGTTTAATAAATCTATATTGTTCATTTTATAATTATTCAATGTTCAGCAAAGATTTTACTTATTCAGTTTTTAAGTGTATTCTAAATTCAAAAAGCGGCAAATTAATTATAAAAGAGAAAAGAAAAGAACAAAAAAGACACAGGACAAACAGAAAAGAAAAAACCATATTATGATAAAACCCACATTTAAAAAAAATCAAGGAGTATAACGGACTGCAGCCACACTCGTTAACCATAAGAAGGTCGATGTGGAAAAAACATTATGGCCTAGCTTTTGGAGGGGTTAATGGCAAGGTGGTTAGTCCCAGCTCAGTTTAAGACAGAGGTTTTATTATGTAAAAGAAAGTAAAAACGTTTTTTAAATCTTCTATATCAAGTGACGCAACTATTTATAACCTTTTACATAGTAACAGGAAGTATAGTAAACATGAATTCGGGATTTTTGCAGATTTACCCATGACCGTATCTCCGGAGTCAGAAAAAGCAAAAAAAAATCTCTGTCTGTCTGTAAGTCTGTCTGTGTCCAGTCTACAGCCCAGACAGTTGAACTTATGATGATGAATTTTCATATTTAAGCTTTTTACATAACTTGTGAGGGGTCAGATGATTTTTACGGACATCTGACAACCGGAAGTACAGTTTACTTAGAAAGTTTTTTGAGTTTTTGCAAATATCTCCAAGAGTATATAGCACTTAGGAGAAATCTGTTAGGTGCAAAAGAAATTAAAAAAAAAACAAACAAAAAAAAAATAATCGGGTTAATTTTTAAAAAAATTTGTATGGCCTTGGCCTTGCCTTGAGTCTCAAATTTTTTTACAAAAAGTGTTGTTCATCAACACATGTATGTAAAATTTAAAGATAATCGGGTTAATTTTCTTAAAAAATTTGTATGGGGCCTCATATGGCTGAGAGTAATGGTACAGAAGCGCCATCCACTACTGCTTTCTTTATAGAAGCCCCAACTTAGACAGACTTCACGAGTTTGATGCACTGTCTGACTCAACTGCAAGAATTGTCACAAATGATGATAACACTGAAATCGTTATTGCGGGCGATTTCAATGTACACAATTCTGGGTAGCTTCGCCATTCTGGCCAGACAACACCCGTAGGAGGGGAGGTTGAGTTGTTCGCTGAGTTTAGTTTAGTTTAGTTTAGTTTATTAATCTTCAAGGTATTCTTTACAAGATTTGAACAAGTAATAACTTAATACAAAAATAAAAATAAATATATTACTACTGAATTTTTAACAAACTTAATCTATATTTTTTAAATATATCTCTATTCATAAGGAAAATGTCTAAATGATTACAATATTTATTAAATACAGAGCAAGCATGAGCAATTGGACCATTAAGTCCATAATTTGTTCTATGATTTCTTAAATGCAAAAGGTTACTAACTCTAAAGTGCCTATTCGGGGCATGAAAAGGAATTAAACTCAAAAGCTCAGGACAGTCCACCGTGTTCATAATTAAGTCCCTGACGAACATAATGTAATAATAATTTCTTCTCGAATTCAGAGGTATTAAATCGATAAGAAGTAATCTCGAGTTATATGGAGGCAGCTCCCCCGGCCAATTCAATTTACGAATGGAAAAACGACTAAAATTTTTTTGAACCCTTTCAATTCTGTTGATACTATTTGCATAATAAGGGCACCAGACAATACAGCAGTATTCCAAGACCGAGCGTACAAGAGAGACATACAATGACTTCAGTGTATATGGGTCAATAAAATCTTTAGAGTTCCGCTTTACAAAACCTAACATTCTATTTGCTCTAGCAATAACAAAGTCGTAGTGAAGATGAAATGTTAACTTAGAGTCAAAAATAACACCAAGATCACAATTTTGAAAAACTCTTTTTAACTTTACTTTTTCAATGTTATAATTCGACAATAGGGGATGCGCTTTTCTTGAGAATGAAAGAACACTGCATTTATTAATATTAAAATATAGCTTGTTAATGTTACACCATCTTGTAATATTATCAATGTCCTCCTGAAGTAGTAAGCAATCAGTTTCACGTTTGATTGAAAAGAACAGTTTAACATCATCCGCATACAGCAAGCATTTTGCATTTTCAACATAAAGTGGCAAATCGTTTATAAACAAAATAAACAGAAAAGGCCCAAAATGACTACCCTGCGGAACGCCAGAAGAATTAAATATAAGGTGGGAAGTTACCTCACCTATTTTTACTCTTTGGTTTCTGCCTAATAAGTAGCTAGAAAGCCATTTTAGCATTGAAGAATGGAATCCTAATTTTTTTAATTTAGCAATTAAAATGCTATGCTGCACCCGGTCGAAAGCCTTAGCAAAGTCTGTATAAACCACATCCACTTGACGACCGTACTCTATCTCATTTACACAATAATCTGTGAAAAGTGAAAGATTTGTCGCAGTAGAACGGCCTGTTACAAAGCCATGTTGAAATGATGAAATTCTATTCCTTAAAGCCGACACAATCTTTTTCTTCACAATTGCCTCGAAAATTTTTGGTATTAAAGGAAGCTTTGAAATAATTTTCAATAAGTAGGCGAGATCCCGCTTTATGAATTGGTGAAATATATGAAAATTTTCATTCTTCCAGGAATTCTCCTTGCTCCAAAGATTTGTTGAAAATATGTAGCAATGGTTCAGTAATGCTTAATACACAATTTTTTAAAAAGACTGAAGGAATATCATCCGGTCCACCATACTTATTGATGTCAATATTCGATAGTTCAAATTCAACTTCTTCTTTCGTAAGAGATAATTGACCCAAATCTGTTAGTTCGCCACCAATTATTATAGCATTATCACTATTCAGAGTTACTCTTGCAAAATTTGATCTAAAATAATTTGCAAACATGTTACAAATGGTCTTTAAATCATTGGATGTCTCCCCATAATACGAAAGATTAGAGGGTAATCCAAAAGTTTTCTTTTTTTTATTCAAGAAATTCCAGAAAACCTTAGGATTACTCTTAATATCAGACTCAACAGACATTAAATATTGACTAAAGGTGTATTTCTTAAGAAATTCATACTCTTTTCTTAATCGTCTAAATTCCATTCGCAAACACGAATCGTTCTTGCTTTTTTTTGCCATTTTAGATGTTAAGTTTTTCAATCTCTTTAGACTATTATTAAACCAAATAGGCTTATTCCCTTTTCTGACTTTTTTTTTTGGAACAGAAATATGTAAAATAAATTCTATTTTATTTATGAATACTTCATAACATTCACTTAAACTTAAGTTCCTGAAAAGAAAAGTTAAATCACCTTACTCAGCTTGTAAATGAGCCTACAAGAATACCTGACATTGCAAATCATTCCGCAAACACCCTTGACTTGTTCCTTACCTCCCGTCCTGATAATTACTCCGTCAATGTATTATCGCCTCTAGGCTCGTCTGACCACTGTGTTGTATCAGCTAATTTCTCGTTAATAAACCCAAAAACTCCCAAAAAAACAGTATGGCAATTGGGACGGCCTTAACAACTTCTTTGGGAGTTTTAAATGGTCGCTGGTTTATCAAACCAAGGGATGATGGATGGTACGACTCGAGCTGTAAAAAGGCTTCTAGGATTAGAGAGGTATGGTTTCGGCTTTACAAAGCAAACCCTACGGAGGAAAACCGAAAAAATTTTAAACGAGCCAGAAATGATTGCAATGCTCATCTTGGGCGAGTCAAATTCGCCTACGACAGCCTCGTCGTTCATTCCAACGTTCATTTATAATGACACTCCAGTTGTCAACTCTAAAGACAAAGCCAATCTGTTTGCTGCACATTTTGCAGCTAGCCCCACGCTTCCAGATTGTGCATTGATGCCGCTTGCACCCCCGAGTATTGAACACTCTATGGGACAGATCTTCATTCGTACTCGTGCGGTTTTAAACGATCTCAACATTCACAAATTCGCTGGGCCAGATGGTATTTCCCCATTAGTTCTGAAGAGGTGTTCTTCCAAGCTGGCATTACCATTGCGTAAGCTTTTCCATTTATCCTATTCTTCTGGACTCTTCCCGAGAAGTTGGAAGACAGCCTTTGTCCAGCCCATACCCAAAAAAGGTGAGCCGTCGTCTCCTTCTTCGTACCGACCCATAGCACTTACATCCATTCTTTCCAAGGTCATGGAAACGCTGATCAATTTTCAGCTCATGAAATATCTTGAAACCAATAAAATCCTTAGTGACCGGCAGTACGGATTTCGTGGGCAACGTTCCACTGGTGATTTGATGGTATATCTCACCGAACAGTGTAACCGGTCTTTGCATCAATTTGTGAAAGCAAAGCTGTTGCACTCGATATTTCTAAGGCATTTGACAGAGTTTGGAGTCAAAAATGCGTGCCTTTGGTTAAGCACGGTAAATTCAGACCTAGACAGCATAATAAAATGGGGAGAAAACAATCGAGTAGAATTTAACGCTTCCAAAACCCAATGCTGTCTCCTGTCGTCCAAGCGAATCCTAAATCCCATGCCATTATCCATAAATGGCACTTGCATCGAGGCAACTGAAAATCTCGCAATCCTCGGTATGTGCGTTAACGACAAGCTTCGTTGGAATGACCAAAAATGCTGCGAAATGTTTAGGTTTTCTAACCCGGTGCAAGAAATATTTCACTCCCTCTGACCTGGCTACTATCTACAAGGCTTTTATTCGCCCTAAACTTGAGTATAATTGTCATATTTGGTCTGGTGCGCCTAAAACCAGCTTGCATCAACTAGATAGAATACAAAACCGTGCGCTAAAACTTATCGGTGACGAAAACACCGCAGGAACATCTTCTGCTTGTCTCTGTGTTATCCCTTCTTCCACCAGCGGTGCTCAAGAGAAATAGCCAGTTGCATGCCACTTCTCCTTGAATTCAACCGCAATACTCGTGGCGCTCTTAATGCAGATCAGTTTACCCTTAACCCCATCTTCGGACGTACAGTTAAATTCGATTCCATGACATTTTCTAGAAAAACATTTGCTAGAAAAACATTTTCTCGAAAAACATTTGCTCTAAAACATTTTCTCGAAAAACATTTGCTCGAACGTAATTTTTTGGTAAAATAAATAACCGAAAAATTTTAAAAAAACGCACGTTTCGCGAACAAAAATTACTCGCGATAGTTTTTAGAAGGATGAAAACATAGACTATTTAGTTTTCGAGAAAATGTTTTTCTAGCAAATGTTTTTCGAGCAAATGTCGTTTTATACATTTTCTAGCAAATGTTCTTCGAGTAAATGTTTTTCTAGCAAATGTTTTTCGAGTAAGTGTCTGGGTCTCGTTAAATTCAGGGATTCGTTCTTTAGCCGTACAACACGTATGTGGAATGCTCTGTTAAGCTCTGTCTTTCCACATCACTATGATCCACAGACAGTCAAGACACAAGCTCATAGACATCTTTTCTCTTCTTCTCCTTTTTCTTAATGCCCACGCTGTGCCAAGCATATTGCCGAGCATTGAGAAAAATAAAAAAATAAAAATAACTGAAACGATTTAGGAGAGATTTGAACCTCTATATTTTATAACATTTGAAGAAAATCTGGTTAATTTTTTAAAAAAAATTTGGGTGGGGTCTCACGACCCCAGGGCCCAGAGTCTCCAAAATTTTTACAAAAAGTGTTGTCCATGGGAGATACACATGTCTTTAATTTGCGTGTTATTTTTTTTTTAAATTTGTATAGGGTCCGGGGTCTCCAAAATTTTTACAAAAAGTTTTGTCCATCGGAGATGGTAGGTAGGTAGGTAGAGTGGTGGTCCACGCTGTGCTTGCGAGTTCCTCAATTAGCGCTAGTATGCGCCATTTTGATGCCACAAAACTCGAGGGTTCTAGCATGGATAAGGACATGGTTTAAATCCAGCCTGTAGCGTTCAGGTATGAGATCAAGTCGATGATCCTGTAATCCGAGAGCTTTTTCAGGTCGTTAAAAAATTGTTTGCCCAAAATGCGTTGTCTTGACCCTGCTAGGGCCGGACAACTGCAGAGGAAGTGTATGAGAGATTCTTTCTCAATTTCATCTTTGCAACTTCTGCAAAAGTTGTTGTGCGGTATACCCAACTTTGCAGCATGACTGCCCACTGGCCAGTGGCCAGTGCTGATAGCCACAACTCTGGCAATATCCTTTCGGGTTCTTGATAACAACTCAGTGGTTTTTTTTCTCTGTAGGATGGCCACATTGATCTCGATATGGCGCAGTTCGACAGGCTGATCCACCTGAGCTGTGACTTAGTATTAAAGAAGGAGAGATTTGTTCCTTGACTAATCTCATTGTACAGCTAACCTTCTTCATAGAGCCAGTATCCATAGCAACGCCCATGTTAGCCAATTCGTCCGCCCTCTCATTACACTCTATATTATTGTGCCCCGGCACCCATACTATGGTGATGTCCAGGAATTGACTGATGGAGGCCAATTCTTCTTGGCACTAATAATATTCGGCGCAACAGACCATTGCGGGCAAGGCCTAACTTCTCGCGACCATTTGTGCTGCGCATGTTAATTTTTGGACACAAATGGAAGGGACCTACAATTTAAGGCCGGATCCGAACGGCGAATTGAGAAGCTTTCCGTGACAAGGTATTACTCTCGGAACGTTTGTCACTCATTCGCGAGAGGTGGGACACCGTGAAAAATACCTTTGGTGTTGCTGGGATTCGAACCTGAACCTCCTGCTGAGCAGCCTTGTGCATTTCCACTGAGCCACGGCGCCCATACTTCTTCTTCTTGGCACTGTTGTACTAATTTCGAGTTTATTGTAGTCGCATAAATCGCCTTTATGGCGGATTGGCTATCAACACAGATACCACACAGATACCAACCCTTCCGATTTGTGCGTTTCTGAGCCTTAATGCTCTACAGGCCTCCCTGATTGCTAGAATCTCTGCCTGAAAGATGCTAGCCGAATCGGGTAGCTTGAAAGACCTTGACAGATTTAAAACGCCTGAGAAGATACCTGCACCGACTCCGTCCTTCATCTTTGATCCGTCAGTGAATATTGTTGCGTTATATTGCCTCGCTACTGTCCCATCCTTCCAATTTCTCCTGGTAGGAAATTCAACGCTGAACGAGGAGTTGAAGCTGAATTTAGGGATGCAGTAATCAGTAGATGATGGAATCAAGCCTCCAGGTACTGTCTGCAGTACATTGCAGTGCCCGTATGGTCTAGTAGCAAACCACCCAGATTCTCTGAGTCGTACTGCACTGCACGTCGCAACATACTTGATAAATATGTCAGGAGGTAGTAGGTTCAAGATGGTGTTAAGGGCCTCGGTCGGGTAAGGCCGTAGAGCTGCTGTAATGCCTGCTGCTGCTGATCGCTGTAACCTGCTGAGTTTGGTGGCGTTATACTTCTTCTTCATCGCTGGCCACCAAACCAGCGATGCATAGGTGAAATGTGAGAGTGTACAGCCAGAGAGCCATCTTTTGTTGAAGACCCCATTTCCTTCCGATGGTTTTGCTGCTAGCTTGCATGCTTTCTTAGCCCTGTTCTCTATGTTAGCCTTCCAGTTAAGCTTCCTATCTAAGATCACTCCGAGATATTTGGCACTGGGGGTAAGGTTGAGGCTTTTCCCGTTGAGTTTTGGAAGGATAAAGGCCGGTATCTTGGATTTAGTGGTGAACAAAACCATTTCGGTCTTCCCAGGGTTAACTCCAAGGCCACAGCTTGTTACCCAGGAGCTAACTTTACCCAGGACCCTTTCCATGACTTCACTGATGACGGAAAAGTACTGGCCTGATACGAGTATCACCACGTCATCTGCATACGAAACTGCCTTTGTCCTATCTTCTTCAAGCTTTAGTAGTATATCATTAATTACCATCAGCCATAGTAAGGGATAGATAACCCCTCCTTGGGGAGTGCCTCTGTCGACTCGTTTAGTAATATTACAGCTGCCAAGATTGGCATGTATAATCCTGCTGCCGAGCGATCCATTGCGTAAGATGCCGTCCAGCCATCGTCAGCTTTCTTGATGAAAGTCGGTCAGGTGCTCTCTTTGGCCAGAATCTTGCAAATTCGAGAAGACTCCTTGGTAGTTTCAATTTATTGACAGAAGTCCATCCAAGAGCGTCGCTTGGCTTCTTTGATGGCCTTCTTGTACATTCTTAAGCAGTCTTTATACGGCTGCCAGTATTTGTTGGTATAACATATATTGAAGATCGACCTAGTCATACTTCTAAGTTTACTAAGGTCTTGGCTCCACCACGGAGGGTGAACTTTTTTACTCCGACTGATTGGGCAAGAGGCTTTCAGAGCCACGTTCATTGATTTCTCGAACGTATTCATTTTATTGTCCAATTCATCAGTCAGTCCTTTTTACGTTTTGGTAAGTTTTGACCGACTCAGTGCGGAGGTTCAGATCAAACCTTATGTACTTTTGGTCCGAGTAGGAGTTGACATCGGACACTGTCCAGTTATCAATCCTGAAAACCTTATCATTACAAATCAAGGTAATGTCGATTACCTCTTCCCAACCATTAAACCTCTCCGACCCCGGAAAGATAAAGGTTGGAGTATTACCAGAGTTACAAATGCTAATATAACTGTTAATAATAAAATCAAAAAGAGACTCACCCCGTTCATTGTCCTCCGAGCTACCCCAGAGGGGAGGCTGGAGTTGGAGTCACATCCCAAGAGGATGCAGTCATCGACTGACTTTGTTAGCTTTGCGATTTATTTTGGCTTCAGTGCCTCTGACCCAAGGTTATTGTACAAGGACGATGTCTAAGTGTTCTTTGCACAGGAAGACCTGCAGACTATCAGAGGCACATTTCGAGTGCTTAAGATTAATTTGCAGTATCCTAGACATCGTCATTATTGGGTTGATGTAGAAGGCCCTGCCACCAAAGGATCTATACTAAGATCCTCTAGTAGTCTGGAGGCCGTATCTTCTTCCGGGTCCTCTTCTTCAGGGGACAGCCGGAAAACCTTAAGGTTGGCCTGCCTGACGCCAAACCTAAGCTTGAAGCCAACTTTCTCAATAGGTCCCAGACACTCCTCATTGATCAGGAGTACCAGGGACATATTGTTGAGCTGGGGTTCTTCTGCTCGAATGATGCTCCAATTGTCCATCGGTATTTCAGGGTTCTGGAGCCGTAGACGTTGGAGGAATTTAGCTTTGTCCACCTTCATCTTTGGCAGCCAAATACGTGCCCTGGGCCTCCTAGGGACTTCCCTGGCCGGGATAAGCTTGATTTTCAAGCCCTACCATTCGTCGCTTATCTTAGCGACGCACTTGCTAAGAAAGTCCAAAGTCGGCTGGTCCTCGCAATTTAAGATCCTGAAGCCCCTAAGGACAACGGAGCAGTCAAAAGAGACTGGTGGACCCTTTGCAGCTGTGATAAGGTGGTCCATTACCAACTCAGACAGTCGGGCTTCAATGTCGCCCCATTTGTCCAAGATTGGAGTGCCACTATTCGATAGCTCTTCGATCAGCGTAACATTCAAGTGACTAATGGCCACCTCTTTGTAAGAAGGTCTGACCTTAGCCTTCTCAACTGAGGAAGCCGCGGTCTTCTTGAACTTCTTTATTGCTGCCACCTTGGAACCACCACTGGTAGTTGCCTCGGTGAGTCCACCCTTCCTGGGTAGTTTAGCCTTCTTTGCAACATTGCTGGCCTCATCCTGAGACCTTTTCCGTTTCTGGCTGGAAGAAGAAGCAGTATCAGTGGCAACTTTGCTGCAGAATTGCCGCTTGTTGAACTCCTCTATAACTTTGCGATATCTGAGTTCATCCGCTGCATCTCTTTCATCGACAGTACCAGCAGCTTTATTCTTAGAAATCTTGCTTTGAATGAATACAGCCCTCTGGTACTGCTGCTTCCCGAGAACACCAGCGGTTTTCTTACGTTTGCTCTTGAGGCCGACCCCGGCGACCTTAGGCACGGTAGAGCGTTGCTATGGTGTACTATGGCTGGTACTCGCAATGCTCGGCAGTAGAGCACTATGGCTATGGGTTAAAAATTGATCGCAAGATTCCACGACGAACAAACAAATAAACAAGGTAGCGAAGTTAATAAAGAGAATTAAAAAAAAAAAAAAAAGACATGTGTTTCCCCATGGATAACACTTTTTGTAAAAAATTTGGAGACCCTAGGCCCCGATTCGCGAGGCCCCATACAATTTTTAAAAAAAAATTAACCTGATTTTCTTCAAATTTTATACACATGTGTATCTCTGATAGACAACACTTTTTGTAAAAATGTGTGAGACCCTGGGCCAGTTTAGTTTTTAATCCTCCGGGATTTATTTTAAAAAACCAAAATGAAACACCATTTAATATTTATTTCAATTCTTTATTTAAAGATAGTCTCGAGTTAGAGACTCACAACTAAAAGACTGATCAACTAAATCTGATGAAATAATACTGGTGTCGAGTTAGAGGACTCATAATTAAAGACTGACAAAATAATACTGAGTTCTCCAACTCTCTTTTTATATTTACTCATTGCATATGCTGCAATTCTACATACATACATATTCCTATTAGATACATTCATATCGTCATCAGAAAAATGACTCTTTGCTTACATTATGATTTTGTTTATGTCCAAACGAATATGCTTGGTATGTTAATTTTTATGACATGCCGTTGGTGTCGATTGTTTATATTCAAGCAGATATGCTTGGTATTGATCTTTATTAATTTTTATGACATGCCATTGGTGTCGATACATTGTTACATTGAGATATGCTTGGTATGTCTCTATGAGAAATAACTGTATAACTGATTTTTATTAAGATTGATTTTTATGACATCCCGTTGGTGTCTATGTTTATACTCAAGCAAATATGCTTGGTATGCATTTGTTATTATTTGTAATGGGGAGTAATTCTATAACTGGCCCCGGGTTCGTGGGGCCCCATAAATTTTTTTTAAAGAAATTAACCCGATTTTCTTCAAATTTAATACACATGTGTATCTCCGATGGATAACACTTTTTGTAAAATTTTGGGGGCCCCAACATTTTTTTTAAAAAAAATTAACCCGATTTTCTTCAAATTTTATATACGTATGTATCTCTGATGAAAAACACTTCTTGTGAAAATTTTAGAGACCCCGGGCCCCGAGTTCGCGGGGCCCCATAAATTTTTTTTAAAAAAGTAAACGCGATTTTCTTCAAATTCAAATTAATACACATGTGTATCTCCGATGGATAACACTTTTTGTAAAAAATTTCGAGACCCCGGGCCCCAAATTTTTTTTTAAAAACATTAACCCGATTTTTTTAAATTTTATATACGTGTGTATCTCCGATGCACAACACTTTTTGCAAAAATGTTGGCGGCCGGGGTCGTGGGGCCCCATAAAAATTTTTCAAAAAAATTTACCCGATTTTCTTCAAATTTTATATACAAGTGTATCTCCGAAGGAAAAATTTTTTTGTAAAGTTTTTGGAGTGACCGGGCCCTGCGGCCCAAGGGGTGCCCATATAACTTTTTTAAAAATTAGCTCGATTTTCTTCAAATTTTAAACACATGTGTATCACTGATGGACAAAACTTTTTTAAGTTGGTTGGAGTGAACGGTCCTGAGACTCGTTGAGATTTTCTTCAAATTTTAACACATACTCATCCCCTATTTGAGAATTTACATGAAATTTTTTTAAAAATATAAAAGAACATTGGCGAGCAGGGACCCGGTGTAAAATTAAATTAATTAATTCGAATTGTTATAGCTTCACAAAAACGCGAGTGCTTTCGTAAATTTTAAAGCTAATTTAAGTGATAGTGTTTTAAAAAAATGTAACTCGTTGTGTTAAAAAAAAAAATTTAAGTGCTCCCCAAGTGACAGCAAAAAAAATTGCACATCGTGGAAAGTGCGTAGCTGGCAGCCTAAAAACTCCATAAGCGGCCGAAGCCATTATTAACAATTGAGCCACTGCCACCGGCGTCCTACAACCACAACATCGACTTGCCTATAGTATCCGTTCGTAAGCAACAACGAAATAAATCCGTGCTGCAAGCATACCCCAAGTACTTCAATTGGAAACCGGACAATTCTGCAAAGTCGTCGTTGGAGCCATGTTTTTATTTATGTAAGATTTATTAAAATTATTACATTTAAAAGAAACTACAAAAATAATTACAAAGATTTACAAGAAATAAATATATTATTAAAAGATTTAAAAGAAAGAAATTATTAAAAATAAGATATTTAAAAAAAAGAATTAATTATTAAAAAGAATTACAAGAAAGAAATATATTATCAAAAGATTTAAAAGAAAGAAATTATTTAACAAGTGAATATATTTAGAAAGTAACACCAGAAAGCTAGAATATAATAAAGGTGAAAAATATTTAAAAATTAAAACAAGAAAACTAAGGTAAAATAAAAAAGAAAGAAGGTTAAAGAATAAAAATTTAATAAAAAATTTATATTATTACAAAATATCAATATACAATTATTTAAGAATTTTATAACTTTTCCTCACAAAGAAAAAGTTACTTACTCCCCTCCTCCTCCAATAGCCCAACCTGTACCACAATTTGATAGAGCACAATTAGAGGAAATGATATCGACAATCTTTTCCAACACATTTAGAAGTGAAGGGATAAATTTAATAAAAAGTGTGTTAAATCCGATTTCAGATTTTAATAATGTATCTGACCAAATAATTAAACCTGAGTTTAGAACTCAACTTAATGATTTCGATAAAGTCCCAAACGTTGTAAGATGTCTGAGAGAATTTTTTGGAATTCCATCGGAATTCAGCGCTTGAAAAAAAATTGTTGATAGAGTACTAAAATTTATGAACCACTAATAGGAACTCCTAAATACTATGGAATCCTAAGTGTTATCCGAAATAAAATTATAGTAAACGCGGACACAGCACTTGAGTCCTACAATACCCCACTAGTTGGGACAGCAATTTCACGTTGTCTTACTTTACATTATGCAGACAAGCGCGATTTATCTCCTTTAGAGTACCAACTAACAACGCTTATTCAAAAGAATTTAACAATCAACGAATTTTACCAAGCTGTTTATAAACATTTATCTCTCATATTAAATAAAATAGGATGCATGGAATTAACAAGAGAATCTGCAAATCTCCTAACACAAACTTATAGGGACAAAGCATTAGATACTTTTGTACGCGACTTAAACTGAGATTTACCACGATTGTTAGGTATAAAGGAACCAGTCGATTTACCTCAAGCTTAAAATTAGAAAATCAAAATTACAGGACACAATATGCAAATAGCAGCCAAAGAATAGATTGGAAGGTATATAATAAACCACCTGTTCTTCCTCAGAGAAAATTCAATAATATTCCACCAATTAACTTGAATAGACAACAGATCTACCCACAGTTAGCACACTTCTCACCAAATAAATACAATAACAAATATACTCAACCACAAAGACCATTCGGAAATTTTAATAGACACCCATTTCCAGCCTTTAACAATAATCCGCCTCGACCCTTTGCACCAAAACCACAACCTAGACCATGGATGTTATAAATCCATTCGAACAAGAAATATAAATTTCTTGAATAAACCAGCAAACAACGATTTTGCAGGCAAACGACCCCCACCACATTTTAACCAAATGGTACCTCCATATAAACAACAAAGAAACTTCCATATAGATACTTTAGAGACCGATCATGTCATACCATTACAGGATTATTTAAATTCGCAAAACAACTATGACATACATCTACAAGATTATTTAAATTCACAAGACAATCCTAATTTAAATTCACAAGACGATAACGATTTACAATTGCAATATTATTTAAATCCACAAGACGATCCTCAAAATTGGACAGATAATAATCAAACTGAAACTATCGATTGCTCTGATATTCATTTTTTAGGCTAACGAACTCTGTGTATCTCCATGGACAACACTTTTTGTAAAAATTTTGGAGACTCTGTGTATCTCCATGGACAACACTTTTTGTAAAAATTTTGGAAGCCCCAACAAATTTTTTAAAAAAATTAACCCGAATTTTTTCAAATTGTATACACATGTGTATCTCCGATGGACAACACTTTTTGTAAAAATTTTGGATACCCCGGGTCGTGGGGCTCCAAATTTTTTTTTAAAAAATTAAAGTTTTGGTAAAATTTTTGGAGCGAATGGGGCCGGGGGCGGGGCCATACATTAGCCCGATTTACTTTAAATTTTAAACGTATGTGTATCTCCGATAGACCGAACTTTTTGTAACAATTTTTGAGCTTTTGATTTTAATTTTTTCCCATACAAATTTTTTTTACACATGTGTATCTCCGGTGAGAATAGTTTTTGAAAAATAATATTAATTTTTTCCAAATTTACCCGGTTCATGTCATACCATTACAGGATTATTTAAATTCGCAAAACAACTATGACATACATCTACAAGATTATTTAAATTCACAAGACAATCCTAATTTAAATTCACAAGACGATAACGATTTACAATTGCAATATTATTTAAATCCACAAGACGATCCTCAAAATTGGACAGATAATAATCAAACTGAAACTATCGATTGCTCTGATATTCATTTTTTAGACTAACGAACTCTGTGTATCTCCATGGACAACACTTTTTGTAAAAATTTTGGAGACTCTGTGTATCTCCATGGACAACACTTTTTGTAAAAATTTTGGAAGCCCCAACAAATTTTTTAAAAAAATTAACCCGAATTTTTTCAAATTGTATACACATGTGTATCTCCGATGGACAATACTTTTTGTAAACATTTTGGATACCCCGGGTCGTGGGGCTCCAAATTTTTTTTTAAAAAATTAACCCGATATTCTTCAAGTTTTATATACGTGTGTATCTCAATGGACAACACTTTTTGTAAAAATTTTGGAGGCCCAGGTCCCAACAAATTTTTTAAAAAAATTAACCCGGATTTTTTCAAATTGTATACACGCTGTTATCTCCGATGGACAAAACTTTTTATAAAAATTTTGGAGACCCCGGGCACCGGGGTCGTGGGGACCCATACAATTTTTTAAAAAAATTAACCCAACTTTCTTCCAATTTAAAACACGGGTGTACCTCCGATGGATAACACTTATTGTAGAAATTTTACAGACGCCGGGCCCTGGGGCCTCATACAAATTAAAAATAAAAATTAACCCGATTTTGGTAAAATTTTATACACATGTGTATCTCCGATAGACAAAACTTTTTGGACAATTTTTGAGCGAATAGGCCCTGAGGTCCGAGGTGTGCCCGTGTAAATTTTTTAAAAATTAGCCCGATTTGCCCGAAATTTTAATCATATGTTTATCCCAATGGACAAAAGTTTTGGTAAAATTTTTGGAGCGAATGGGGACGGGGGCGGGGCCATACATTAGCCCGATTTACTTTAAATTTTAAACGTATGTGTATCTCCGATAGACCGAACTTTTTGTAACAATTTTTGAGCTTTTGATTTTAATTTTTTCCCATACAAATTTTTTTTACACATGTGTATCTCCGGTGAGAATAGTTTTTGAAAAATAATATTAATTTTTTCCAAATTTACCCGGTTCAAAATTTTCACCCTATTAGAGAATTTACATAAAAAAAATTAATTTTTATGGGTTTTTTTAAAAATATAAAAGAACATTTCTTTTATTAACTTACATAAGCAAAAATCAATATATTATTTTATTTCTAAGAATTTTGTCCACTCAGGTTAGTAGCCGGTTTCAATTTATTTTCTCAGAATTCTCCCTGTTTTATTGAAAAAGCAATAGGGAAAAACGAACACGAAACTAAAACGCGGCGAGTCCAAATGCTTTAATCAATGAATTAATGTCTGGGAAAACTACAAAAAACCCTGACCAAGAAAATCTATATATAAAATAGAGAATTTATTTGTATATATATTTGTGCCTAACTAGCTCTGGAACGCCTTGACCAATTTCAACCAAACTTGTTATACATATTAGTTACTATCTGGAATCAAATATAGGTGGTGGAGGAAGCTCGTTTTTTGGCTGCGGGAGGCTGCTGCCACCCCACCACATGCAAAAAACCGATATTAGTGTCGATTCCATGGTTTTCGGGGTCGCTGAGTATAATGGTTATGGTAAGAAAGCTCTAGGGGGATGTGTTCGATAACTGATGGGGGTGACCGATATAAGTGTCGATTCTATGGTTTTCGGGGTCGCTGAGTTGAATGGTGATGGTAAGACAGCTCTAAGGAGATTGGGTCGATAACGGAGGGGTGGGGGGGTGACCGATATTACAGTCGATACTATGGTTTTCGGGGTCGCTGAGTTGAATGGTGATGGTAAGACAGCTCTAGGGGGATAACGGATAACGGTTATGGTGGGGGGGGGGGTAGACCGATATTAGTGTTGATTCTATGGTTTTCGGGGTCGCTGAGTTGAATGGTGATGGTAAGACAGCTCTACTGGGATGGGGTCGATAATTGGCCGGGTGGGGGGGTGACCGATATTAGTGCTGATTCTATGGTTTTCGAGGTCGCTGAGTTGAATGGTGATGGTAAGTCAGCTCTAGGGGGATTAGGTCGATAATGGTGGGGGGGTGTCCTATATTAGAGTCGATGCTATGGTTTTCGGGGTCTCTGAGTTGAATGGTGATGGTAAGACAGCTCTAGGGGGATTGGGTCGATAACTGAATGGGGGGGTTGACCGATATAAGTGCTGATTCTATGGTTTTGGGGTCGCTGAGTTGAATGGTGATGGTAAGACAGCTCTAAGGGGAAGGGGTCGATAACGGAGGGGTGGGGGGTGACCGATATTACTGTCGATGCTGTGGTTTTCGGGGTCGCTGAGTTGAATGGTGATGGTAAGACAGCTCTAAGAGGATGGGGTCGATAATTGGTCGGATGGGGGGGGGTTTACCGATATATGTGTCGATTCTATGGTTTTCGCTGAGTTCAATGGTGATGGTAAGACAGCTCTAAGGGCATGGGGTCGATAACGGTGGGGGGGTGACCGATATTGCAGTCGATACTATGGTTTTCGGGGTCGCTGAGTTGAATGGTGATGGTAAGACTGCTCTAGGGGGAAAACGGGGGGGGGTATACCGATATTAGTGTCGAATCTATAGTTTTCGGTGGCGCTGAGTTGAATTGTGATGGTAAGACAGCTCTAGGGGGATGGGTTCGATAACTGATGGGAGGGGGGTGACCGATATTACTGTTTATTCTATAGTTTTTGGGATCGCTGAGTGGCATGGTGAGGCTAAGACAGCCCTAGAGGGATGGGGTAGATAACTGAGGTGGATCACCGATATTAGTTTTCATATAGGTCTCGGGGTCACAGAGATGAATATTGTTGGTAGGACACTTCTATGGGTGAGTTGTTTTTCAGGAGGGGGAAGGGTGACATATTAGTGTCGATCCGATAGTTTTCGGGATCGCTGAGATGAATAGTGGTGCTTAAAATGGTACTCAGCGACCGGTGACCGAATGGATTTCGGGTGAAAAGGGTCAGTCTGAAACAGTTTTTATCCCACAAATAGCACTCATTTCGACGGATCTACCTTTTAAATTTAAGAGATTGCAGTTTCCAGTAAAACTTTCGCTTTCGATGACGATCAATGGGTCGGAGAGTTTATTAAGTATTGCGGAGTATAGATTTGAGATTTGAGAAAACTTTTTTTTTTGCTTGCTCTAGGGTGGGTTCACCTAAGAAATTATTTATTCTTGCTCTTGAAGGTGAAACTAAAAGCAACCAACCCAGTTTTGTTTAAAATTTATATTATTTATTTTTTTTTTAATTTTATTTTATAGTTTGAATACTATATAATTTAAAATACTTATTTTGTTAAAAAAAAATTGCAATTTTAACTTAAAGATAGATATCATTCTTTTTCCTACCCCTGGCTAATGAAAGATTGAGATGAATAAATACCTGGACAACGCCGGGTAATCAGCTAGTATTAATAAAATAATTAAACAAAAATGTTTGTCTGTTTGTGTTACTATGATTTTTCTTTGAAATTTTTTTTCCAATTGTTTTTTTTTGTACTGTAAAAAAAGGTAACTATAACAGCAAGTTAACAAATACCAATTCAACAAAAATTTATTTTTTTCGTGTCATGGTGACCTTGAAACGATGTACACTCGAATTGCAAAACATGAACAAAATCATTTGAAAATTGATTTGTTAATTTGTTGCTGTAAATTTTGTTGAATCTTTTAGCTTTTTCTAATTTAGCTATTTTCAACAAAGATATAGAGCGTCAGATGGAAAATTCTGAAGAACAAATTAACAAAACTTTGCTATCAGTAGGCATTTGCATATACAAATCATGTGTACAATTAAAGTATTAAAATGTTCGTGCCTAGGCACGACGGGCATTAAACTAGTTACATATAATACAAAACGTAAGTCAGCCTAATAATTTTTGGATCTTCTATTGAACAATTCGTACCTTCAGGAACTTTTTGACATTAATTGATTCTACATCGATGTCACTCTCGGATAAAAGGAAAATTTGAAATGTTGGGCTCATATGAAAAGGGTTTTAAGGCAAATCTTTGTTGATTAGAACTGAAATGAGTGTTTTCTTTGCCGACAAAAGGACCTGGATCTAGATAACGGTCCAGCGTCTTGATGGAATGATTTGTTCATTTATATGCTAAGTAAGGTTTTTAATATCAGCGAATATCTCAACACATCTTCCTTCGAGTGTTGTCTGGCCAAACGACGAAGCCAATCAGAATTGTGTACATTGAAATCGCCCACAAAAACGGTTCCTTTCCACTACGATTGGTTGTACCCCCAAAGGTAAGGACCCCCATGCCTATCAAAACATTGGGCCAAAGATAGTCAACTCAGCAACAGGTTTGAACTTGGATCACCTGGATCCACTTCTTTCATTTGCTTTGTATGTACGCTTATTTTTTGCTTAATGCACAGACCGCCCCTCCACAAACAACACGGCCAGCATATAGGCCATTTCATCATCATCATATTTGGCTCTACAACCGGGGTCCGGTCCTGGCCTCCCGCAAAAAGTCTCTCCACCGGTCCCGATTTCGAGCCGATGTCATCCAGTTTGGCATCCCTAAACTCTGGGCGTCCTGGTCTACGCCATCCTTCCAGCGTAGGCTTAGCCGGCTTCGCTGTCGTGTTTCATAAATCCTACCGCGAGGGACTTTCCGAGCAGGATAGGTGTCCTGCCCACCGGAGCCTGCCGAGCTTAATTTTCTTCATGTCGTCATCGCGGTAACGCTCGTAGATCTCAACATTATAGAGTCTCCGGAATCGTCATTCCTCACATACGGGACCAACAATTATCCGTAAGACTTTTCTAACGAGCGCGGCTAAGATGTCAGAATGCTTTTTGCTAAGCACCCAAGTCTGGGATCTATATGTAAGTACTGGTATGACAATTGTCTTATACACCAGCAGCTTGGATGTTATGTTTAAATTCGTGGATTTGAAGAGTCTTGACAGACTAAAGTAGACTTTGTTGGCTTTGAGCAACCGTGCGCGTATTTCTGGTTTCCTGCTGTTATCGGCTGCTACAGTTGACCCGAGATAGTTAAAGGATTGCACTACTTCAAATTCTCGCTTCACTATTTTAATCGAAGGACCAATGTTAGATCTCCTACTCGCAGACGTGGCCACCATGTACTTCGTTTTGCTCTCATTTATGTGCAGCCCTAGATTTCGTGCCGCCTGGTCGATCTGGATGAAAGCTTTCTATACAGCCATTTGGTTTTACCAACGATGTCGATGTCGTCTGCCTAGGCCAGTATCTGAATGTACTTATAGAATATTGTTCCTCTCGCCTTTATGTCACAGTAACTGAATGGGTGCGGTTGACCGATATAAGTGCTGATTCTATGGTTTTGGGGTCGCTGAGTTGAATGGTGATGGTAAGACAGCTCTAAGGGCATGGGGTCGATAACGGTGGGGGGGGGGACCGATATTGCAGTCGATACTATGGTTTTCGGGGTCGCTGAGTTGAATGGTGATGGTAAGACAGCTCGAGGGGGATGGGGTCGATAACTGAATGGGGGGGGTTGACCGATATAAGTGCTGATTCTATGGTTTTGGGGTCGCTGAGTTGAATGGTGATGGTAAGACAGCTCTAAGGGGAAGGGGTCGATAACGGAGGGGTGGGGGGTGACCGATATTACTGTCGTTGCTATGGTTTTCGGGGTCGCTGAGTTGAATGGTGATGGTAAGACAGCTCTAAGAGGATGGGGTCGATAATTGGTCGGATGGGGGGTGGGGTTTACCGATATTGCAGTCGATACTATGGTTTTCGGGGTCGCTGAGTTGAATGGTGATGGTAAGACTGCTCTAGGGGGAAAACGGGGGGGGGGGGTATACCGATATTAGTGTCGAATCTATAGTTTTCGGTGGCGCTGAGTTGAATTGTGATGGTAAGACAGCTCTAGGGGGATGGGTTCGATAACTGATGGGAGGGGGGTGACCGATATTACTGTTTATTCTATAGTTTTTGGGATCGCTGAGTGGCATGGTGAGGCTAAGACAGCCCTAGAGGGATGGGGTAGATAAATGAGGTGGATCACCGATATTAGTTTTCATATAGGTCTCGGGGTCACAGAGATGAATATTGTTGGTAGGACACTTCTATGGGTGAGTTGTTTTTCAGGAGGGGGAAGGGTGACATATTAGTGTCGATCCGATAGTTTTCGGGATCGCTGAGATGAATAGTGGTGCTTAAAATGGTACTCAGCGACCGGTGACCGAATGGATTTCGGGTGAAAAGGGTCAGTCTGAAACAGTTTTTATCCCACAAATAGCACTCATTTCGACGGATCTACCTTTTAAATTTAAGAGATTGCAATTTCCAGTAAAACTTTCGCTTATTTCGATGACGATCAATGAGTCGGAGAGTTTATTAAGTATTGCGGAGTATAGATTTGAGATTTGAGAAAACTTTTTTTTTTGCTTGCTCTAGGGTGGGTTCACCTAAGAAATTATTTATTCTTGCTCTTGAAGGTGAAACTAAAAGCAACCAACCCAGTTTTGTTTAAAATTTATATTATTTATTTTTTTTTTAATTTTATTTTATAGTTTGAATACTATATAATTTAAAATACTTATTTTGTTAAAAAAAAATTGCAATTTTAACTTAAAGATAGATATCATTCTTTTTCCTACCCCTGGCTAATGAAAGATTGAGATGAATAAATACCTGGACAACGCCGGGTAATCAGCTAGTATTAATAAAATAATTAAACAAAAATGTTTGTCTGTTTGTGTTACTATGATTTTTCTTTGAAATTTTTTTTCCAATTGCTTTTTTTTGTACTGTAAAAAAAGGTAACTATAACAGCAAGTTAACAAATACCAATTCAACAAAAATTTATTTTTTTCGTGTCATGGTGACCTTGAAACGATGTACACTCGAATTGCAAAACATGAACAAAATCATTTGAAAATTGATTTGTTAATTTGTTGCTGTAAATTTTGTTGAATCTTTTAGCTTTTTCTAATTTAGCTATTTTCAACAAAGATATAGAGCGTCAGATGGAAAATTCTGAAGAACAAATTAACAAAACTTTGCTATCAGTAGGCATTTGCTAGTTACTAGTTACATATAATACAAAACGTAAGTCAGCCTAATAATTTTTGGATCTTCTATTGAACAATTCGTACCTTCAGGAACTTTTTGACATTAATTGATTCTACATCGATGTCACTCTCGGATAAAAGGAAAATTTGAAATGTTGGGCTCATATGAAAAGGGTTTTAAGGCAAATCTTTGTTGATTAGAACTGAAATGAGTGTTTACTTTGCCGACAAAAGAACCTGGATCTAGATAACGGGTTTCTGAAGAGCATTTACCGTAGTAAAATTTGTGGAAAACAGTTAAAACTCCAATATTTTGCCTATGCTCCAAAGAATGAAGAGATGAAGTAATGGTTATAACGTTTATCGTACGGACAACTCTATTCTGAATTCTATCAAGATAATGCAAATGCTATTTTGTAGCCCCTCTCCATACATATGAATTAAATTCCAAAATTGGTCTAACATAAGTCTTATATAATCTTAATACTTCAGAGGGGTGAAGTAGAAGTTACAACATTTTATAAAACCTAAGCATTGGCTCGCTTTTTTTAAACTTTATAAATGTGTTCCTTCCAAGAAAGTTCACTTGAAACTTTCAAACCTAACAATAGTCAAATGAGCCTAGACGCGATATTACATTGACAGAGTATTTATCAGGATGAGAGGTAAGGAACGAGTCCAGCGTCTTGATGGAATGATTTGTTCATTTATATGCTAAGTAAGGTTTTTAATATCAGCGAATATCTCAACACATCTTCCTTCGAGTGTTGTCTGGCCAAACGACGAAGCCAATCAGAATTGTGTACATTGAAATCGCCCACAAAAACGGTTCCTTTCCACTACGATTGGTTGTACCCCCAAAGGTAAGGACCCCCATGCCTATCAAAACATTGGGCCAAAGATAGTCAACTCAGCAACAGGTTTGAACTTGGATCACCTGGATCCACTTCTTTCATTTGCTTTGTATGTACGCTTATTTTTTGCTTAATGCACAGACCGCCCCTCCACAAACAACACGGCCAGCATATAGGCCATTTCATCATCATCATATTTGGCTCTACAACCGGGGTCCGGTCCTGGCCTCCCGCAAAAAGTCTCTCCACCGGTCCCGATTTCGAGCCGATGTCATCCAGTTTGGCATCCCTAAACTCTGGGCGTCCTGGTCTACGCCATCCTTCCAGCGTAGGCTTAGCCGGCTTCGCTGTCGTGTTTCATAAATCCTACCGCGAGGGACTTTCCGAGCAGGATAGGTGTCCTGCCCACCGGAGCCTGCCGAGCTTAATTTTCTTCATGTCGTCATCGCGGTAACGCTCGTAGATCTCAACATTATAGAGTCTCCGGAATCGTCATTCCTCACATACGGGACCAACAATTATCCGTAAGACTTTTCTAACGAACACGGCTAAGATGTCAGAATGCTTTTTGCTAAGCACCCAAGTCTGGGATCTATATGTAAGTACTGGTATGACAATTGTCTTATACACCAGCAGCTTGGATGTTATGTTTAAATTCCTGGATTTGAAGAGTCTTGACAGACTAAAGTAGACTTTGTTGGCTTTGAGCAACCGTGCGCGTATTTCTGGTTTCCTGCTGTTATCGGCTGCTACAGTTGACCCGAGATAGTTAAAGGATTGCACTACTTCAAATTCTCGCTTCACTATTTTAATCGAAGGACCAATGTTAGATCTCCTACTCGCAGACGTGGCCACCATGTACTTTGTTTTGCTCTCATTTATGTGCAGCCCTAGATTTCGTGCCGCCTGCTCGATCTGGATGAAAGCTTTCTGTACAGCCATTTGGTTTTACCAACGATGTCGATGTCGTCTGCCTAGGCCAGTATCTGAATGTACTTATAGAATATTGTTCCTCTCGCCTTTATGTCACAGTCTCGGATCAATTTCTCCAACGCCAGGTTGAAGAGGACGCAGGCCAGTTCATCCCCTTGTCGGAGCCCGTTATAGATACTGAATGGGCTTGATAATGATCCGGATATTTTTACTTAGCTTATATGATTGGTCATGGTCAACCTACATATACGTGTCAGTTTATTTGGGATGCCGAATTCTCTAATGGCTTTATAAAGTTCTACTCTGGCTATGCTATCACAGGCGGCTTTAAAGTCTATAAAAATATGGTGTAGTGAGTTTTAAAACTCTAGACATTTTTCCATCTTCCTCTTTCTTTCTTTCCTTTACTCCGCGGGGGATCTCAAACGCCCGCCAACGAACTCAATTTAACGCCTGAGGTTTCAAGAGACGCCACTCGGTCCCCTGGGATCTTGCTTCCTCTTCAATTGTCCTTTTCCATGTCTTACTAGGACGGCCAACTCGACGGCTTCCTTGTGGATTCCAGTCGAGCGCTAGTTTCGTAATGTCTTTCGTAATGTCGTCAGCTGGCTTTCTCAAAGTGTGGCCAATCCAGCTCCATTTTCGTCGTCTGATGGTGAGCGCGATTGCTTCCTGCTGTGTTACTCTCCGCAAGTCTTGATTGGTGATAATGTCCGGCCTTCTTATTCTCAGTATCCTCCTTAAGCACTTGTTGACGAAGATTTGGAGGCGCCTCGCAATTGACTCTGTGACTTTCCACGTTTCGCAGCCATACAAGAGTACTGAGAGAACGTTAGATCTGAAGATCATTAGCTTTAGATTCCGGGAGATTTGCGAGGAGTTCCAGATATTATTTAGCATGCTATAGTCGCGCCTTGCTTACACGAGAGCACACATCCGAGTCAGCACCACCATTTTTTGACATCCAGCTGCCCAAATAACAAAACTTATCGACTTCCTCTATCTGATGTCCGTCAATCGAGAGATCACATGTTCCACTAGCGTTAACGCGAAGTAGTTTTGTTTTTGAGACGTTAATTTTTAAACCCACTTTGTTAGCGTGGAGTTCTAGTGAGTTTAATTTTCGCTCCATGTCACCTATCGATTGTGATAGGAGACAGATATCATCGGCATAGTCTAGGTCTTCCAGGCGGTGAAAAACATTCCATGGCATGGAGTACGGGTCACTATTTTCATCACCCAGTCGATAACAATTGTGAAAAGCAGTGGTGAGAGGGTGCAGCCTTGCTTGACTCCCGAATAGATGTTGAAAGGTAAGCCAAGATGACCGTTATGAATGACGCGGCATGTTGAGTCGCGGTACAGCTACTTAATGATGTTGATGATTTTTCCCGGAACACCATAACTAGACAAAATCTGCCACATCATGTTTCGGCCTACGCTATCGAAAGCGCGTTTAAAATCTACAAAAACCATATACAGAGGAGAGCGATGAGGTGTTAATTTGATCAGTACAAGAACGGTTTGGGCGAAATCCTGCTTGTTCATTTCTCAAGATTGGCTCCAACGCATTCTGTAAGCGCCTAACTATTATAGAGGAGATCACTTTGTTTATGGTGTTTAGCAGGGTTATTCCTCTCCAGTTTTCGCAATTGCTCAAATCACCTTTCTTGGGGAGTTTGACTATTAAGCCTTCTTTTATCGACGATAGAATGGATTCAGATTCCCAGATATCTTGATATATCGCATGCAATGTTCGCGTAGTTAACTCGACGTCGGCTTGGAAGAGTTCTGCGTAGATATTGTCGTTGCCTGCTGCTTTACCTGAACGTGAACGAATTGTTGTCCTATCTCATCCAACGAAGGAGTAGCGACGCTGATGTTAAGTAGCCTATTAGGGTGCATATGTGGGTTGATGGATGTGCCTGGCGAAGTACAATTCAAAACATTTTTAAAAGGCTCTGTCCAGCGATAAGGATCAAAGAGCCATCTATTACTTTAACAGGGTAGTTGGTGTTTCTTGTTGGTGAGCTTACAAGCGAGTTGGCAAACTGTGCTGTATTGTCTGCTATCAGCGGCTAGCTGTGCTTGTGTTGAGATGTCGCTTAGCCATGCTCGTTTGTCGTTCCTAGCTGAACAGCCAACTTGTCGGTCCAGATCCCTATACTTCCTCGCTAATGCGCTTCGCACGGCACCCGAGGCCGCGTTTAACTCTGCTTTGATGGATTGGCGTTCACGAATGGTGTTCCATGTGCTATCTGATATCCATTATTTTCTAGTTGTGTCGGGA
The DNA here is from genome assembly GCA_947095585.1 of Nephrocerus scutellatus. Classification (NCBI taxonomy): domain Eukaryota; kingdom Metazoa; phylum Arthropoda; class Insecta; order Diptera; family Pipunculidae; genus Nephrocerus; species Nephrocerus scutellatus. Next base: position 86,402,982 of record OX352761.1, on the reverse strand, counting down.
TAACCTAAAACGGATGAGGCTGCTTCCGTATACGCATTTACTGTTTTCTCCCATTTAGACTCTAGGGTTTGGGCCTGTATCTCAGAGAGAGACTGTTGTACGCGGGATACATATTGCAGTTTCACATCTGGGTCTTTCAGTGCTGCTACAGCTGGCTTTCTCGTTATTTGACTTCGTGTGACTGAGTGGACCACGAGCTTCAACCGCACACTGCCAACCACAAGGTGGTGGTCGCTGTAGATGTCGGCTGCTCTTCGGGTTCTAACGTCCAGCAAAGATAATCGGCAACTTGCGGCTTATAGCGATGTGATCAATCTGGTTGTTGTACATGTGATCGGGAGAGGTCCAGGTGGCTTTGTGGATGTTTTTGTGGGGAAAAATTGTGCCTCCAATGATTAGGTTGCGATCAGAACATAGATCAGCAAACCTTTCGCCGCTGTTATTCATAGAACCAAGGCCGTGTGTTCCCATTACATGTTCCCAATCACTGTTGTCGCTGCCTACCTTTGCGTTAAGGTCACCCATCAAAATAACGATGTCACTCTTCCGTAGTTGGTCTAATGAATTATTTAGACGCAAGTAAAACGAGTCTTTTTCTTCAGAGGTGGCTTGTTCCGTTGGTGCGTAAACTTGAACAAACACGACCTGTCGAACAGCAGATTTAAATCTTGCAGTAATAATTCTATCGGATATTGCTCGCCAGTCCTGTAACGATCTTCTCGCGGCTTTAGAGAGTAGAAATCCCACTCCATTTGCATGAGGCAGGCTTACCAGAAAAAATTAGAAACTCGCCGGTGGATGTTCGTTTTTCCCCTACTCCAGGCCATCTCACCTCACCTCACCTCACCAAGAATCTCTAGATGGTATTTACGAAAATCCTTTGTTAATTGAGCAAGCGTTGTTGTTTTGACGAGCGTGCGAATGTTCCAAGTTGCAAATCGTGTCCTTTTCCGTGAGCCAAAGGTCAATGTTGATAAATTCGATACGTATCCGAGGCTTGTATTAGTTTTAAGAATCAGTTAATTCAGTTGAGTGGTGATTGGCCAACCGCAACCTAGGGCGACATGAAGCGCCACCGACCAAGGCAAGTCCACCTTCTTATTTAGCCCCGACCCAAGCTAATACAAATCGGATTGGGTACCGAAATCGTTCACTTGATTTGGCAGCGTTTCCAGTGACGCGACGTGGACGTATAAGATAGGAGTTGTGATGCGAGAGGCTAAGGACATGACTGTCTATAATCGCGTCATCATCACCGTTTGTCACCAAACCATCACCTGGTGTAAATCTGATCAGTTGTTGATTTGCCTGGGATGAAGTCACACTGGTATGGACCAATGATGACTTTAGCGTATGGGGCTATCCTGTCTTGAAGGATAGAGGAGAAAATCTTATACGCGGTACTCAACAACGTTATACTACGATAATTGCTGCATTTTGTGATATCTCGCTTCTTATGTATGGGGCATAGGATGCCTCCTCGCCAGTCTTCTGGCATAGCTTCTTCCTCACATACTTGCACTATTATTTCATGAATTGCTTGGTGTAATGTGGGGCCTCCTATTTTTATCAGTTCCGTTGGGATCCCATCAGATCCCGGGGCCTTATTATTTTTGAACCGATATGTCGCTCTGCTAATTTCGTCTATGCTTGGTGGCGGCAGCATAGTATAATCTTCGGTCATTGGTGGAGCCTCCAATTCCTCAGTTAACTGGCCATTTAGGAACTTATGAAAGTGCTGTTTCAATCGCTCTAAGATACCTTTAAGTTGGGCGACCAGATTACCCTCTTTTTCCTTGCAGTATATGTAACGCGGTGTATACTGCGTCATACCGCGGACCCTTTGGTAGAACTACCGCGCCTGGTGCGGTCCTTACTGTTCTAGTTCACGGACGAGATTCTTCTGCCAGGCTGCTTCCTTTCTCCAGCAGCAGTACTAATGACAGTATTTTTAAGGCGTGTCCATTGCTCTTCCACGCCTGACATCTCATCCCCAGGACTTACTCTCCCATTTTGGGCGTATCCTATCGCTTGACCGTAATTGTTTCTGGTCTCTTCATTGCAAAGGGCAGCCGTGTTGACTCGAATCTGATTCGCGGATGCAGTATTTCGGGATGATGCAATCCGTGCTCGGAGCACCATACCAACAAGATAGTGGTCCGAGTCAACGTTGGCACCTCGGTACGCTCGTACCGTCATCAGGTTCGGGTTGTGACGGGGTCTATCAACACGTGGTCTATCTGGTTGCGAGGGGCTCCATCAGGAGATACCCAGGTGGCTTTGTGGATATTTTTACGCGTAAACGTTGTGCTCGCAACGACCAAATCATTGCTTGCTGCCATCTCTATGACTCGTTGTCCATTGCCATTAGTGTTCTCGTGTAAGTTGTGGGTGCCAATGTACTGCCTGAATACTGGCGCCCTACCTATTTTAGCATTCATATCCCCCAGAATGATTTTTAAATCATACTGAGTGCAGGCATGGGGATCCCGTTCGACTGATTCAAAGAATTCTTCTTTTTCATTATCTGGGGAATCCTCTGTAGGTGTGTGAATGTTTATGAGGCTTATGGTTTTAAATTTGCGCCGCACGCGAAGGTTGCATAGCCGTTTATTGCTTTAAAGGCGATAACGGTGGGTTTCATTCTTTTGCTGACTAGAAACCCCACCCTGAGCACATGATGTCTTGCATGACAGCTGTAATATATGTCATATTCTGATTTTTGTAAGACACCATTCCCCGTCCACCGCATCTCCTGGATTGCTGTTATGTCAGCCTTATATTTAGACAGGGTATCGTCCAGCTGCTGTGCAGTGCAGTGCAGTGTATTTTGGGTTTCGTAATAATAATTTTTACAGGCGAGGTTATCGCGCCAACCTTACTTTGAAGGGACTAGCCCGATCATTCAGCTTTTCCTGCATTGGAGGAAAATTACCGGCGGCCACCACCAGGCTTGATCGCAGTTCAACAAGTCCGAGATAGTTACGGCCACCTGCAATTCTAGAGCATTCTGTGTTGTTCCCTCTATTCTGCTGATGGCTGACCGCCATAGGCCATTTAGTTGGTTCTTAATTCCTTCAGTGGTACTGTAATGACCTGCGAAACAAATTAAGAGAGATCACCCACTCTTTGTTTCGCAATTTTATCTTAATTGCTGCCGTGCCAAAAGAGACCAAAATTCCCAACTCATACTCATTGACATCCTTTGACGGTTATCAAATCATTCGACACGAAAGATCCGATAGAGGCGGGGACTCGCTTTTATTCTTCACCAGAATGTATGTTACAAATACATCTGCCAGCAACCCTCCCTCGATCCTCATCTTGAGGCACAGCACACAGAACAGCTCCCCCGTAAACAACACAGTAAATGGTTATCAAATATCCATTCTCCAGGGTCTTTCTGGAAAATCCCAATCTCAGGGCCTAATTTCGATTACATTCACCACCAATATGACAGCAGTAAAGAATACGTGTCACATTTTTCACGACTATTCGTCGAACACCCGTCAGCTCACGAAAAGAACCATTCGTCCCGTTTTACGCAAACTAAAAGTTTTAAAATGCGACTCAAACCACCCTACCTTCACCGCCCTAGAGGTGCAAGACGCCATTAGGAAAGCTAAACCTTACAAGGCACTTGGTTCGGATGGAATTTCTATGTTTATGTTTCAGAAGCTACTTAACTCCAGCCTGGATTTTCTAGCAAAAATCTTCAAACTAACCATAGAAAACCTCACCATACCAAACGTATGGAAAACTGCTAGGATAGTCCCAGTTTTAAAACCTGGCAAACCCACCCACGACGAATTTCGCTGCTTTCTCTCAGAGCCAACATTTTAGGGACACTCCTCCTCCACAGGCTTCCTCAACATGTTAGTCTCGCTTCCCATCAACACGGCTTTAGGAAACACCGCAGCACTACAACTGCCTTAACGGAGCTGACGACCCACATTGCGGACGGTCTTAATCACCATCGCCCGCACTTGCGCACTGCTGTCGTTGTCCAAGGCTTTCGACACGGTTGACCATTCCTTCCTCTTACAGAATATACTGAGTTCCACTCTCCCCGACTCCATCAAAAGGTTTCTGTCAGCTTAAATGGCAGGAGCGCATGTGTGGAATTTAGAAATTCCTGCTCAAAGCATTGGAAACTCAAGATGGGACTCCCACAAGGAGGGGTTCTCTCTCCCATCTTATTCAATGTCTCGATGCTCCCTAGTCCCCCCACCGGCGTTAAGTTGATCACTTACGCTGATGATTGCTCTTTTGCTGCCTTCGGCGCAGATATAAACGAGGTCACAAGTAGGATAAACTCCTACCTTTTAAGAAAAGAAAACTCGACCTCGCCTTCCAAAAATCATCTGTTACGCTGTTCACCTCTTGGACAAAAGAAGTCAAGCTACCAAATAACATTCATATTAAAAACGAAATCATCCCTACAGTTAATGACCCCAAAATTTTATGAGTCATTTTCGACTACCTCTGTAGGCATGCAAAAAATATTTGCAGTAAAGTGAGGAGTCGTAATAGGGTTCTAGGAGCCCTACCCGGAACCGCTTTTAACTACCCCTTAACTTCCCCCATCTGGACGTCATTTTTAAGTGAAACGCAATGGAATAATATCCAGTCCAGACAAAACACAGCCCTTCGCATCGCAACTGGGTGCCACTCCATAACTAACCCCGATCATCTCCATGAAGAAACGTCCATGTTCTCCATTACACAACACAATGAACTCTTGTCACAGTTCTGTTGCCTGCCACAAGTGAGATGCCTCCGCGCTACATACGTCAAGCCATAAGGACGTGCAGAGACTGCATAAACCCAGTCATATCGGCCACCTGGAATCCCGCCACTGTCCGTTCAGCCTCTAATAGAATACACCATGAAACAGTCTCTGCAGCAGTCTCCTCTAACATGGTTAATAAGGTCCTTGGTCCTTTAGTTCATCTAATTAGTATAGGAACTTTTATTTTCTATTTGCTTTGCTTGCCATTTAGATAATTTAAGTACACTGCGAAATTAAATAGGTTTATCTGTACTGTGAATGAGAGTTTAATGTTTGGAGGGTTCCCGTTGATCTAATTTCAGGCCTGTAGTTGCTACAACAACATCAATAACGATTTCAGTGTAAGGATGTTGTATAACACTTCTTGAAATTGAATCACACAGTGCTTCAAATTCGTTATGAGTTAAATTACTGTAAGTGGGGGCTTCTATAAATTAAACAGTAGTGCATATTTCTCTTGCGCATTTGTACGTTCACTTTGTGCTATATGAAAATAAATTATAACAATTGAGGTAGAACTTGAAAAGCAACGTCGCTAAAGATAAAAATCGCGAGTCCGTGTCGGGAGAAAAATAAGTGCACTAAGTTATACCCAGGCAGATGTAATTCCGATGTATTGGAATTGTCACATATCTGCGTTTTACTCAATGCCAAAATTGTTAGACTATGTACATGGACGCAAAAAAATTCATTCTCAACCCAAGTATATCGCTACAAATCACAACAAAAACAAACACAAATCATCTGTTATTTATGTCGAACTGAGAAGTGGATGAATCGCAGTGGATTTTCAAAACAATTTGTCGCCAGCGTTATATCTTCGCGACAAGGACAAGTGTTTATCGATGGTTTACAAAATTCAGTCGTGGCCGCAATTCTCTCAACGACTAATTTCATGAAGGTCGTACAAAATCGGTTGTTGCTCCGGAAAACATTGATGCTGTTGATTAACTGGTACTGCAAGATCGTCACGTGACTTATCGTTAGATTGAGGCATCCTCACTTACTGGCATTAGTGGGACCAGTGTTACATAAAAATTTCCCTAAATTATCAAATACACAGAAAACCCAAATAATGAAATGTAGTTCACATATTTTTAGAACAAACATAAGCATAATATTCTTATCTAAAAAAGGGATGAATTGTTACCTAGAAACCTCCGGTATACAATATACCGAGGCATACACACAAGTGTATAGTCACACAACAAATATGCATTCCCACGCATCGCATCTATAATTAGACCAAAATAAATTAGACAAGTCGCCTAAGAAAACAAACTGCAAGTGATCGGTAGATAACGACACAGACAGTTTATAGGCGACAACGTAATTCATATAGAAGAAGTAGGGCATTTGCATTGTGCCTTATTCTAACTAATTCCAAGAACACATAATATAAGATATTTCATATAATTCATTTAGTTGTAAGAAATAGTATAAAAGGAGAAGATTTTTTTAAAATAAACGAGATTACTTTTCAAACGCAAAACTGAAGGTTTTCTCATTAGCAAAGCACTGCCTGTTGCCCTAGCAATAATAGCAGTGTGAGTATGGTTGCAGTCCCTGCATAGACTCACCTCTTACACCTTGTCTGTTAGGGTGTTGTTCCTCTCGTAATCAACGTTAACTTTACTGAGCAATTCTACTTTTACTCAGAACATCAACTTATCAAGGCTATCCTGCTATTTCTCAGCATCTAACCATTACATGACCATTAATCTTGCCATTATCCATCGTTAAATACTTACTGTGCTAAAATAGGCACATTGCAATACCTTTTATATATGTATATATGTCAATAGACAGTTGATAAAAATAACAATTTACAACAAACCATAGTTATTATAATAATAATAATAACATCATAACAACAATATCATAACAATAAAATCATAACCATTTCATAACAACTTTATAACAATTTCCAACAAAAGATAGTAGTTATAATATTATTATAATAATAAATTTATAACACCAGTATATATTCAATATAAGATGGCCGTGAAAAAGATTTGTTTGCGTTGGATCCCACTGACGGACGAATATGCGAGCTCTTACACATCGGAACAAACTACTTAATATTTGAATGCTATTAAGACTTCTTTTTATTCCCAAAAATCAAAAATAAATTGCGAGATCAACGTTTTTCGACACCTGTGGAAGGTCCAACACAAAAACAAATAAAACATATTTAACATTTAATAAGCACTTACCCCTTTCCTGACAGTTGCCGTCGACGCCGACGTCGACGCCGCTTCCACACAACTCACGCGTGTACGTTTGAAAAACAAAAGAAAAACCAAAAGCAAAAGGCGCGTCGTTAGGATATTAAATGTCACTTACCTGTTGATTTGGGTGGCGGTCCTACATGTTTCAGTTTTACTGATTCTTATCCAATGATAGTGTCAACAAATTATGATATTCTGGATTTTGATCGAGACAAGACTTTATCGTTAGTCTGTCATCATTGTCATCTAAAGCAAAAGAAGACTTCTATTCGGCCTAGGGCATTTGCTGTATCTGTATTGACTGGAATAATTGGAATGGCATAGGTTGGGGAAACATAGGTACATAATTAGAAATTTATCTTACTGGAAATTGGTTTAAGTGTTTGATGAGTGTATATTTATAAGTATAAGTGTTGTATGATCGTTATTCATGTTTAATGTTTATTTGTAATTGTGAATTTTAGTTAAAAAAAAGGACGGGATGATGGAATTGATTTTCACATTAGACAAAGGACAAAGATATAATAGAGATAAAAAGGTATAATAACTGACGTAAAGAAAAGGAAAAGCAAGAGGAATTTTTTTTCTAGAAGGTTCGGCAAAAAGAAAAGGTTTCTTCAGGCGGAGAGAGAATTTTAGAGTCAGTTGAAAATTGTTCAGCAACGGCGAGAGTTAATCCTGGTATTTAAAATCGAAGACGATATAAGAAAGTAATTTAAATTTCAAAGTTTAAAGAGTTGAAAACCTTTATAGGCGGAGATTTAAAAATTAGTTTAAAGTTTTATAAACGGAAAATAAGGCAGCACCATTTTTTTTAAAAAAGTTTGCAAGTGAGCTAAACACCATCGTTGTGAAATTCAAACAAATTGAAATTTTACATAAGTGAAAACACCATTTTATTTCAAAAAAAACAACCCATAAAAATTAAAATTTTTCTTGTAAATTCTCTAATCGGGGATACACACACACACACACACATGTGTGAAAAATTTAAAGAAAATCGGGTAAATTTTGTAAAATATTTGTATAAGAGCCCCCCGACTCCGCGGCCTGAGGGGCCTCAAATTTTAATAAAATAAAATAAATAAAAGTGTTGTCTTGGGAGATATACATGTGTGCAAAATTTCAATAAAATCGGGCTGTAGGAAGTGGGTTAAAAATTGATCACAAGATTTGGCCAGCCAGCCAGCCACGGGCAAGTGAAGTTAATATAGAGAATTTAAAAAGTAAAAGTAGTGCAAATGCGCTAGACGCCATTTTTGTGAAATTTAAACTAATTGAAATTTTCCATAAGTGAAAACACCATTTTATTTCAAGAAAGTAAAAGTAGTGCAAATGCGCTAAACACCACTTTTGTGAATGTCAAACTAATTGAAATCTTGAAATTTTCCATAAGTGGAAACTCCATTTCTTTTTGTTTGTGAAAAGGCGCAGCATATTGAATCGTCCAGTTACTTTCATAAAGAAATCAAATATACAAAAAAAAACATCTATCATCAGTGTAGTTAATATAAAAAAAAAACATCAGCAATCATCAGTGTAACTGAGCTCATCGTATTAGCTCATCAGAAACAAAACCCCCAAATCCTATTAAAAAGATTTCAGCAAACAGTGGATCGAGTTTCGTTTGTTTTAACAAAAAATTGAGTTTTAATTAAATCCAATTTAAAATTGAGTTTCTTTACCCTTTTTGAGTTTTTTTGTTGAATTTATTCAAATTGAGTTTTTCTATTTGATCTAAAATTGTTTTTTATAGAGTCATTAAAATTGAATCTTTAGTTAATTTAAAATTGAGTTTTATGGAACTTATTGGAAATTGAGTTTTCTTTCCTATTTCTGAGTTTTTTTATTTTAAATTACATTTACGTAATTCTGCTAAGTGTAAACTGCGTTTAGTAGTAGCCGATAATCTATTAACCCACTTTGCTACAGGTGATTCAACGACATCGTGCCGGCAGGATCTCTTTGAAATCCAAGTAAGTCATCATTGTATAATTTTTCTGAAAACACTATATTTACTACTAAGAGCAGTGAAAAGTATTTGATCATTCCTTTTTTTTTAAACTTTGATTTTTTTATTAAATTTCATTTTTCTATTAAATTCATTGCAAATGTTGCATCAACAATAAATTGATTTATTTTTTTTACAATTATAAACGAATTATAAATTCTTTTGAATATATACATACAAAATCAACAAGAACAATAAATTTTTTTTAAATAATCCTTTTTTAAATTCAAACCCAAATGAATAGTTAATTTACAATAAAGGTTTGTAACGAATTAAATGAAAAAAACTTGAATTTTAATTCTGTTTAACCTTTGGGTTGGTATTTAATTTTTTTTGCTCGTACATGATACTAGACATCATGAGTGAGTAAAGTACTTGGGCTAAAGGTGTGTGTTTTCTCCTTTCGCTTTTCACAGAATGACCTAACGAACTATGGACTGATAGACCGAGCTACGTCGACCACTTCCTTGACTATTTTGCGATGCCTCGGTGCAGATGTAGCCAGGTCATTCCTCCTAGAATAGAATTAGGTAGTAGATAAGTAAATTATTTAAGAAAATGAAATATTTTCTTAAAAGTTAAAGAAATAAATTTCTTTCACTTTTAGTTTTAATATAGGTAGGTTAATTTAGAGTAGTTTAGTCATAGGTTTAATGTTAAGAAAGGAAGGAACGACCTGACTGCAACTGGAATGAGAGGATATCATCCTTCCCTTTTCCTACCTACCCTTTCCCTTTTTTTATTCACCTTTTTATAAGTCGACACGACAACTTTTTTTTGTTCATGGAGAGATGTCACTGGTAAGTGACAAGGACCACCTGTCCGACGAGCTCAGCCGAGCAACCGCGAGCGTGTCGCGACGTCCTTGCTAGTAGCAGAACCGATGAACTTTTTACTAACACTATTTTTCGTACATTCCATTTATTTATTCCTAAAAAGAAGTTTCCGTATGGAAATAAGCCAGTTTGGTTCAACAAAAGTTTAAAAAGGTTAAAAAATATTTTAAATAAAATGCAAAAAAACAACCATTCCGGCAGTTCCTTGCGTATTTTCTGCGATTACGTAAGGAGTATGAATTCTTAAAAGAATTTACTTATAAACAATATCTTTTTTCTATAGAAAATAATATAAGGCTTAATCCAAAAAGTTTTTGGTCTTTTTTGAGTAGCAAAAAAAAGTACTTTGGCTTGCCATCTAATATGTCTTACAAAAATAATGTATCCAGCGATTTAAGTGTCCTATGTAATATGTTCGCATCTTATTTTCAGTCAAATAATGCTAACCCCAGTGTCGATTCCGATAATGTCGAATATCTCGGGCACCAAATAACAGATATTGGTCAGCTTTTTCTTACTGAGGAGGAGGACTTATATGAACTATCTAATCTAGATAATAATAGTAAAACTGGACCTGATTTAATTCTCGCCCTTTATATTAAAAGTTGTAAATTCAACGTCTTAAAGCCCTTATTACACATATTTAATTTGTCTTTAGCTAGCGGTGAATTCTTAAAAGATTGAAAATTTTCGTTTATAACTCCAATCCATAAAAATAGCCAACGCCAAAATATCGAGAATTATGGGCCTATATCTAAATTGCCGTTAGTTCCAAAAATCTTTGAAGCTATTGTTAAAAGAAAGTTTGCATCCTTTTTATCTAACAAGATATCAGAACTTCAACACGGCTTTGTAGGAGGCCGATCAACTGGATCCAATCTAGCCTTATTCTCAAATTACTGTTTATCACAGCTTGGAAACAATCACCAGGTTGACGTTGTTTACACTGACTTCTCGAAAGCTTTTGATCGAGTCCAACATGTTAACTTAATAAATAAAATGAAGTTAATGGGCTTTCATGGAAATTTTCGAAAATGGATATCCAACTACTTAACTGACAGGAGGCAAGTAGTTAAAATTGGCTCAGTTTATTCTAAAATAATCTACTCGATCTCTGGTGTCCCACAAGGAAGCCACCTAGGTCCCTTATTATTTATATTATTCATAAATTCATGTGAAGCTTTACTTTTCCATAGATTCAAGGATAGATTGCCTTAAATTGCAATTAGATATCAACAATGTTGTTAACTGGTGTAGCAAAAATTACTTACACTTTAATACAAATAAATCGAGAAAGACGCAGCTCATAATAAATGATTATTATATTAGTAATGTACCGCTCACCGAAGTTTCCAGCTTTTGTGATTTGGGGGTATACTTTGACTTTGATTTCCATCAGCATTATCAATATATTATTGCAAAAGCGAACAAAATGTTAGGATTCGTTAAACGAAATTCAAAAGATTTTCATGACCCTTACACGGTTAAATCGCTGTATATGTCATTGGTAAGACCTATATTGGAATATTATAGCATTATCTGGTCTCCTTATTATATATAATATATATAGTATATAATATATATATATAGATATATATATATATATAAATATATATATATATATAAATATATGTAATAATCTTATTTTTAAGTTATTTCCCTAAATGTTTGTAATGTAATCTTTAAGAGTCATTTCTCGGAAGATAAATAAATGAATAAATAAGTAAATAAAAAAAAAAAAGAACCCCTAGTGGGACCTCGCTCCATAACAAATGGCGCCCAACGTGGGGCCGGCTTTACCCATCGTTTCTTGAAGGACAGGAATTTCTGAAAGGAAGTTCCTGGCTTTCGATAAACGATGGTAGTATAGCATCTTTCTTTTTAATTCCTTTTTTAAATTCTCTATATTAACTTCGCGTGCACGTGGCTGGCTGGCTGGTCAGATTTTCTGATCAATTTTTAGCCCACTTTCCATGGCCCGATTTTATTGAAATTTTGCACACATGTATATTTCCGGTGACAATACTTTCTATTAATTTGAGGCCCCTCGGACCTCGTGTTCGGGGGGCTCTCATACAAATATTTTACAAAATTTACCCGATTTTCTTTAAATTTTGTACACATGTGTGTCTTCGATGGAAAACACTTTTTGTAAAAATTTGGAGCGATCGGCCCCTTGGGGACCCCAATATACAATTTTTAAATATCGCTATATCGCATCAGATCACGGCAAAGTCTGAGCTCTGTGCTTTGTGAGCAGCTCTGTTCGCTGCCGCTGCGTCATTTGTGAATGATTTTGCCACAAGCCGAGCACGCAGTGTGTGTGTGTGTGTGTGTGTGTGTGTGTATCTCCGATTAGAGAATTTACAAGAAAAATTTTAATTTTTATGGGTTGTTTTTTTTTAACGTAGCTAACATAAATTTAATCATATTCTTTTACTTTTAATTTTATTTTTTTTTCATAAATTCCCTTTTAATAAATAACCTTTTTAACTTCCATTTCCAAAACTACCCTTTATTCCCATTTTAATTCCCCATAATTCCCATTCCAAACTACCTTTTTACAGAAGACTAGACAAGATAATTTGGACGTCGACAGCTCTCCGAACAAGTTAACAATTCTGATTCAAGGATTTTAATAAATCCTGAATTTTGTGGTGTTGACTCGTTTGGAGACCAAAGTAGTCGACGTTAGTATTCGGTTAGGACATTGAACTAGGAGCCTGACTCCGGTTCGCTTGACTACCGAATAGACACAGACGTGACAGGGGTGCAGTGGGCAGCCCTAACCACAAGTACAACCAGTATAGGTAAATGTGGGTTCACTGCTCCCTTTGTCTGAAAGTAGAGGTTCTTCTCACTCTCGGCGAATCGGCCTCATCATAGAGGCTAATCGCCAGTGCTTTGAGCTGCGATTCGCCGGGTTAAGACGAAGCCTCTACTGACTTAGGACGACTTTTCGTAAAATCGTCAAGGAAACCGACTACGACTGGACTTACAAGACTAGGACAGACTACAATTTCTGAGCGTTGAGAACGATCATGGGAGAACTGACCCAGCCCCATCTGATTGTAAATTATAATATCAACTCAATAAACTCAATCTTTGAATTTTTGTTTGTTTACTAACATTTTCATAAAATCTTTTATACCAGAACTCAATTTTTTTGAAGAAGGAAAGAAAAATCCGCTTTAACGGATTTTAAAAAGACTGGTGCTGTCCCTAAAGTCTGCCCCAACAAGAGATATAGGGTTCAGACGAGGCAAAGCCAGAGAAAAGCTTCAGGAGGAGCCTTAATTAAAATTAGAGGGCAAAGTAATGCTCGTTCCACATCAGTAGACTTCGGCATTAATAAATTAAAGTCGAGTGTCTCTAATGAAGAAAGTAGCCATTCAAAAAAAGGTAGAGAAGAACGCTTTGATCAAGTGCTAAATAATATGAACCTAGATAGTAGTCGAGACAAGGAAGGAGTTGATAGTTTACTAGGTAGTGATCAAGGGGCAGTAGGGCCAAATCCTCCTCCTGAAGATAACCGCCTCCTAGACAGGATTCAGGAGGTAGTTTCTGGGGTGATCTAAAGAGATCAGCTGGCACTGGGATCACTTTTTACAAAGAAATTAGAAATGGTTTCTAGTACCCTAACAAGTCAGCTAGAAATGCTGTCACTAAAGGTGGAAATGCTGGAAGCACAGCAGGCAGGGGGAGGGTGCATACCTCAGAAGTCCACGCCGCTTCAGAGGTCTGAAGCTAGGGAAACAAGACCTATCGGCCGGCGACAGAATTCTTCACCGGCTCGACACAATCTTCCGATAGAAACCCAAGACTTCATCAACGCGACTTCACCACATGCCGGTGGAAAGTTTCATTTTCCGCATCGAAACGATGCAGCAGAGATTGAACGTCTGCGAGGAACATATATTTAACCAGTTCCACTACCTCCTTTCCGGAGTAGCCGAGAGGAGGTACTGGCAGTTCCTCGAAGAGCTGGTCGATGATAGCTTTCTGAACTACCATGACGTGAAGAGGGAACTGTTACGACAATTCCGTGCGGCAGACTCTGACCACGAAATCGTGAGAGATATCATGGAAAGAAAGCAGATGCCAGGTGAAAGCTGCGACGACTTTTTTTTCAAGTGTGAGGTCTCTGGTCTTCCAAATGTTACCGGAAGAAGAGCTTGTCACAATCCTGAAACAAAACCTCAGAGACAAGATAGGTACTTTAATTTTCGGCTGCTCTATCTTCTCTCTCTCCGACTTACGATCGGCTTGCCGTCGGGCAGAGAAGAACCTTAATGCAAGGGGAAAAATTTTTAAAAGAAAGCAAATTAACGAAATGTTGACGATGACGGAAGAGGACGAGTATAGTAACGAAAGTAGATACATGTTAACTGACAAAATAAGTGCTATCAGGAACAATTATCCCATGGACAAAATTAGACAAATGACAAATAAAAATAATACTGACGATAGAAAGGTTGTGTGCGGTGATGTTCAAAATCCATGTCCGTCTCATTTCCATTCACTTGTTTGTTTTCAATGTGGTAAACCCAATGTTCCCGTCCTATTATGTCCATCTTGCAAAAATAATCAGGAAAACCTGTTGAAGAGCGAAGATTCCGGGAGTGTTCGCTCAATAGAGAAGGTCCCGGAGAAACAGAACCAAAAGGAGTAAAATTTTTAAAAAGATAGTCATAAAACAAGACGAAAACAAAATTAGTCAAACGCTACCTGTAAGGAAAAGTCTCCACCAGCGTATCCTTGAATACAAAGAGGCACGTAAAAGGATTTTTACAAAAGATCCTGAAGAAAAAGAAATAAAGAAGAGGAACTTTATAAAGATAAAGAAATTGCGGGAAAAATTTGCAATGAAAAGAAGTAGGTTTAAGAACTTGGAAGGCACGGTTCTACAGACAGAAAATGACAATAGACCCTTCGCGAAGGTCAAATTAATAGACGATACGGTGTTAGGCCTTTTAGACAGTGGCGCGTCTGTAAGTTGTTTAGGAAAAGGGGCAATAAAGTTTATCGAAGACAATAGCCTTCAGATCAAAACGATCAACGATATTCGGACAGCGGACGGAATGAGACAAAAGATAATAGGCACAGTGACCATTCCAATATCTTGGAGGAACAGAACGAAAAATTTAGAATTTTATGTTGTTCGTTCCCTACAACAGACACTTTATCTCGGGGTGAATTTCTGGAAAACCTTTAAGGTTGCTCCGGATATCATCTCCGAGATAGATATACTAGACACGACGACCACAGACCCGACGATGCAGGTTCTCTCGCCAGCACAAACGGAGGCTTTACAGGCGGTGAAAAACAAGTACCCGTGCTACACGAGACTTGGCCTCGGTAGGACAAGCCTAGAGGAACATGTGATCGAGACCGCCGAAGTGGAGCCGATCAAACAGAGGCACTACCCAGTGTCTCCGGCGATCCAAAAGCTTCTCTTCGACGAGCTCGATCGAATGATTTCTCTGGGGGTGATCAAGGAGAGCCAGAGTGCGTGGAGCTCTCCGGTTGTGCTGGTGAGAAAACCTGGCAAAAATAGGCTCTGCCTGGACTCGCGCAAAGTCAATGTGGTGACGAAAAAGGACGCGTACCCGTTGCCCCACATAGAAGGGTTGTTGAGCCGCCTACAAGACACTCGATTCATTTCGGGGATCGACCTGAAGGACTCCTTCTGGCAAATCCCGTTGGAGGCGAAGTCCAGGGAGAAAACAGCTTTCACAGTCCCTGGGCGGCCACTGTATCAATTTACAGTGATGCCATTTGGACTGTGCAATGCTGCCCAGAGAATGTGTCGGCTTATGGACAGGTCAAGGCTCAAGGACAATGTTTTTGTGTACCTTGACGATCTCCTTGTCTGCTCTCCGGACTTCGAAAGCCATATGGGTTTGCTAGAGGACGTCGCGGGATGTCTTCGAGAGGCTGGCTTAACAATCAATGTAGAAAAGAGCAAATTTTGTTTCAAAGAAATAAAATACCTTGGATACATTGTGGGCGACGGGTGCCTTAGGACTGATCCGGGAAAGGTCGCGGCAGTGGAGCAGTTTCGGTTCCGAGGACTCGAAGCAACTTAGACGGTACTTAGGGATGACTGGATGGTATCGTCGGTTTATACCAAATTTTTCCACGGTTACTGCACCAATGACGGAATGTCTGAAAAAAGGCAAAGACTTTAAAATGACTGACGAGGCAATTAAATCATTTGAAGAGCTTAAACAGCTTCTGATTTCAGCGCCAATTTTCACGAAGCACTTTTACATCCAATGCGACGAATCAACAACAGGTGTCGGCAGTGTTCTCTTCCAGATCGATGCAGAGGGTAGGGAGAGGCCAGTAGCATATATTTCACAGAACCTGAATTCAGCTCAAAGAAATTAAAGCGTTACGGAGTTGGAATGCTATGCAGCTGTCCTTAGCGTCCAGAAGTTTCGGGCTTATGTCCGACCATGACCATGCTAGCCTGAAGTGGCTGATGTCTCAAAAGGACTTGTCGGGACGTCTGGCTAGATGGAACCTTAAGCTGTAGGCATTTAACTTTGCACCGAAAATGCACTCAGAATGTGGTACCAGATGCCCTTTCCCGCGTCCATATGGAGGAGATCACTGCTGACACAGAACGCCACGACGTTGATTTTAATTCGCCGCATTTTTCTCCGGAGGAGTATGAAAGCCTTCGTAAAACAATAAAAGAGAACGAGAATAAATTTCCAGATGTATGCATTTCAGACGGCTACGTTTATAAAAGGACAGATATACGTGCCGGGGATACCATACAGAAAGACAGAGCCTGGCAACTCTGGGTACCGTCTGAGTTGAGAAAGAGTCTTCTGATCTCGGCACATGACTCTCCAGCTGCGGGACATGGTGGGATTAATAAAACCCTCCATAAACTTCGACAGCAATATTTTTGGCCTGGAATGACTTTAGAATTTTAGATGTAAATGAATTTATTAAAAACTGTGATACTTGTATGTGCAATAAAAGCACGAATAGGACAAATAGACCACCAATGGGGGTACAAACAGTGACAGAACGACCATTTCAGCGCGTGTACATTGACTTTCTGGGACCCTATCCCAGATCCAAAAATGGCAACACCCAAATTTTTGTTGTGCTTGACACTTCAGCAAATTTGTCTTTCTTAAACCCATAAGGAAGGCAACTTCAGCTGCAGTGGTCCAGTACTTAGAGGAAGCCATTTTTCATGTCTTTGGGGTTCCAGAATATTTACACTCTGACAACTCTAGTTTTCTAAAGCGCTACGGGGTCAAGCACGTGAGGAATGCGGTATATTCTCCGCAGGCCAATGCCTCACCGTAGCGTACTGACAAAGATCCGTTCTTACCTTGGAAGTGACCAACGAGACTGGGACAAACATGTGAGTTTCGCGGCATTTTCCCTGCGAAGTGTCCCCCGTGATGCCACAGGCTTAGAGCCGTATTATGTTGTCTTCGGCTTCCACGTGGCACAGAACGGATCCGCTTTTGAAATCATACGACGGTTAAATCACATTAAAGAGCCAGACGTTAGGACCTTAGAAACAAAGGACAAACAACAAACTATACGGGATGAGGTATTTAAAAATTTAAGCAAGGCACATGACAAAGGCAAGAAAACATATGATTTAAGAAGCCGAGAAATAAAATATGATGTAGGACAAATTGTATATAGACGAAATTTTCGACAAAGTGACAAGGCAGCGGGCTATAATGCCAAACTTGGACCGAAAGCTATTAAAAGCATCATATTAAAGACTATAGGAATTTCCCTGTATGAAGTAGGAAATGTGAGTGGTAAGAAAGTAGTAGTATGCCAAAGACCTCTTTGCCTCTTAGTTTCAGGTACCTAGAAAACTGACGATATTTATTATTTATTATTTGTCATTTAATTATATAGTCTTATTTATTTTATTGACTGTATAATTTCTGTGATATTTAGGTTTACGGCTTATGTGCAATTATTAGGATTATGTGCAATATTTTATATTAGATTTAGATTTATCTGTGATATTTTATACAATATTTACATGTATTAAATTTTTATGGTTGACTATCTATATACTTTATACATTAGCATAAGCAGCATAAGCATAAGAAAAATTAGAGCATGATCTCAGAGAGTAGGCCCTTGCCCCACGTTAGGCAATACGCTCACGGAGACTCTTCTGGATGTATGCGTGTACTAAGCTTAAGACCGTTTGTTGTACGTTTCCTTTTTCTTACGTTATATTTTACTCGTGACCACTCATTAAATAGAGACGAGCCTGTTACGTCCACGTCCAATATGTAGTCACGTTCATGTCCTCGTCCAACACAAAAACAAATAAAACATATTTAACATTTAATAAGCACTTACCCCACTTTTCCTGACAGTTGCCGTCGACGTCGACGCCGCTTCCACACAACTCACGCGTGTACGTTTGAAAAACAAGAAAAACCAAAAGCAGAAGGCGCGTCGTTAGGATATTAAATTTCACTTACCTGTTGATTTTGGTGGCGGTCCTACATGTTTCAGTTTTACTGATTCTTATCCAATGATAGTGTCAACAAATTATGATATTCTGGATTTTGATCGAGACAAGACTTTATCGTTAGTCTGTCATTTGCTAAAGCAAAAGAAGATTTCTATTCGGCCTAGGGCATTTGCTGTAGCTAAAATTAGTACTTTGCCGTTTGTCTAATGCAACCATTTCATGTCCAAAATTGCGGCTATCTAGGGTATGAAGAGTTACTGCATTTATCATAGATTGTACGTAAATCCCTCACTATCTCACTTTAAATAATTGTTTTAAACAATTAATAGTTTTATGACACACACTTGTAAAACAAAAATAAACTTATCAACTCAAAGATATCAAAAAAAAGAACAATAGTTGATATAATGTTGACATAAATCAGCTGCTCAGATTTGACTGGAATAATTGGAATGGCATAGGTTGGGGAAACATAGGGATTTAGATTGGTTTGAGTGTTTGATGTGTGTATATTTATAATTGTTTAAGTGTTGTATGATCGTTATTCATGTTTAATGTTTATTAGTAATTGTGATTTTTAGTTTAAAAAAAAGGACGGGATGATGGAATTGATTTTCACATTAGACAAACAAAGATAGAATGTCTATTTTAGGGGAAAGGAATTTAGGCGCCAAAATTTAAATAAAATTTGTTAGCGATTTCGGACGGCCGACGAAAAGGACAAAGATATAATAGAGATAAAAAGGTATAACTGACGTAAAGAAAAGGAAAAGCAAGAGGAATTTTTTTTTCTAGAAGGTTCGGCAAAAAGAAAATGTTTCTTCAGGCGGAGAGAGAATTTTAGAGTCAGTTGAAAATTGTTCAGCAACGGCGAGAGTTAATTCTGGTAGTCAAAATCGAAGACGATATAAGAAAGTAATTTAAATTTCAAAGTTTAAAAAGTTGAGATTTAAAAATTAGTTTAAAGTTTTATGAACGGAAAATAAGGCAGCACCATTTTTTTTGAAAAAGTTTGCAAGTGAGCTAAACCCCATCGTTGTGAAATTCAAACAAATTGAAATTTTCCATAAGTGAAAACACCATTTTATTTCAAAAAAGTAAAAGTAGTGCAAATGCGCTAGACGCAATTTTTGTGAAATTTAAACTAATTGAAATTTTCCATAAGTGAAAACACCATTTTATTTCAAGAAAGTAAAAGTAGTGCAAATGCGCTAAACACCACTTTTGTGAATGTCAAACTAATTGAAATCTTGAAATTGAAAGCTAGTTAAAATCTTGAAATTTTCCATAAGTGGAAACTCCATTCCTTTTTGTTTGTGAAAAGGCGAAGAATATTGAATCGTCCAGTTACTTTCATAAAGAAATCAAATATACAAAAAAAAGTTAATATAAAAAAAAACTACATCAGCAATCATCAGTGTAGCTGATATAAAAACTACATCAACGACCATCAGTGTAGTTAATAGAAGAACTACAACGACAATCATCGTGCCAGCGACGGGGCTCGTATTAGCTCATCAGAAACAAAACCCCCAAATCCTATTAAAAAGATTTCAGCAAACAGTGGATCGAGTTTCGTTTGTTTTAACAAAAAATGGAGTTTTAATTAAATCCAATTTAAAATTGAGTTTCTTTACCCTTTTTGAGTTTTTTTGTTGAATTTATTCAAATTGAGTTTTTCTATTTGACCTAAAATTGTTTTTTTATAGAGTCATTAAAATTGAATCTTAAGTTAATTTAAAATTGAGTTTTATGGAACTTAATTGAAATTGAGTTTTCTTTCCTATTTCTGAGTTTTTTTATTTTAAATTACATTTACGTAATTCTGCTAAGTGTAAACTGCGTTTAGTAGTAGCCGATAATCTATTAACCCACTTTGCTACAGGTGATTCAACGACATCGTGCCGGCAGGATCTCTTTGAAATCCAAGTAAGTCATCATTGTATAATTTTTCTGAAAACACTATATTTACTACTAAGAGCAGTGAAAAGTATTTGATCATTCCTTTTTTTTTTAAACTTTGATTTTTTTATTAAATTTCATTTTTCTATTAAATTCATTGCAAATGTTGCATCAACAATAAATTGATTTATTTTTTTACAATTATAAACGAATTATAAATTCTTTTGAATATATACATACAAAATTAACATATAAAATAAGAACAATAAAATTTTTTTATATAATCCTTTTTTAAATTAAAACCCAAATGAATAGTTAATTTACAATAAAAGTTTGTAACGAATTAAATGAAAAAAACTTGAATTTTAATTCTGTTTAACCTTTGGGTTGGTATTTCATTTTTTTTGCTCGTACATGATACTAGACATCATGAGTGAGTAGAGTACTTGGGCTGAAGGTGTGTGGATGGGATCGATGATCCCGTGGTGGTTTTCTCCTTTCGCTTTTCAGAGAATGACCTGACGAACTATGGACTGATAGACTGAGCTACGTCGACCACTTCCTTGGATATTTTGCGATGCCCCGGTGCAGATGTAGCCAGGTCATTCCTCCTAGAATAGAATTAGGTAGTAGATAAGTAAATTATTTAAGGAAATGAAATATTTTCTTAAAAGTTAAAGAAATAAATTTCTTTCACTTTTAGTTTTAATATAGGTAGGTTAATATAGAGTAGTTTAGTCATAGGTTTAATGTTAAGAAAGGAAGGAACGACCTGACTGCAACTGGACTGAGAGGATATCCTTCCCTTTTCCTACCTACCCTTTCCCTTTTTTTATTCACCTTTTTATAAGTCGACACGACAACAACTTTTTTTTGTTCATGGAGAGATGTCACTGTAATGTGTAATGTAATGACAAGGACAACCCGTCCGACGAGCTCAGCCGAGCGATCGCGAGCGTGTCGGGACGTCCTTGCCAGTGGCAGAACCCCTAGTGGGACCTCGCTCCATAACAGGTATGCCTTCAAAATTCATGTTTTGTCAGTATCGGTGTTGCAATGGTCAGAACCATTAACTCCAACTCGGAGGACACCGGGATCGATTCCCGGCGCGTCCAAAAAAAAACGAATTTGTCTTACCGCATTGATCATCAAGATTACAAGTACACATGATACGATGCTTTGCATGACATATACAGTTGCCGTATACTGCTGTATTCACATGTACGGTTGAGTTAATTTATGAAGTAATATAAATGTAGAGCCATCAATGTGGGTTTATGAGCACAATATTCTAGTATGTGACTGCTCGGGTGTGAACTCAACTCCACCCACCACAACACTTTCCTTCTTTTCTATCTAAAATATTTCTAAGCCTACGTTGTGCCTAGGCATTATAAGAGTGCAAATCTCTTGAATCGAGCGCTAATTATAAAAAATAAACCTCAATCGCAGTGGAAAAATTGGTTCAAACGCATGCAAAAGTTTCTTGATCTTTATGGGAAATATTTCGAAAAACAATAAAGCCATTTTCGATAAATAAATATTTGTTGTTGTTCTCTAATCCCGAAATATTAAAGGCAACCATCGTACTATAGCCTAAAACCTTCCCTCGCGTGCCAATAATATATATTAAAAATTTCATAAAAATCGGTTTGTATATTTTCGACCACAAGGGAGGGGAAATGGAGTGTACTATAGCCTATAACCTTCCTCCACCTTCCAATAATATGCATTGGCAAATGTAAGTTTCCATAAATACTCGTAACAACCACACAAAATTTTATTTTTTATTTGTATAGATAAAATAAGATAATGTATTAAATAATTCGTTTTATTTATTAAAAATTGTATTTGGACCGACCTACACTAGTCCATTTATCGAGAATATTTATTTATTTTCAGCTTATTTAATAACTCGATACTAATTTAAATTAAATATTTTCAGGGTGCTGGAAACTTGAGCTACAACGCGATTACTTCGGCTGAGATAAGTTCAATTATGAATACTGCTACCGATCTATTTACTAAAGCTTTAGAAAGTGAAATTCAGGAGAAAGTGCTTTGCCACACTTTAGATATGTTTAGTCTCTGGTCTATCAATTTCACTGGAGAACTTCCTAAAAGAGTCTCAGATCTTTTCAAGAGAGGGCTAGAACTGAAGTCCACAACACAATCAGTTCGCGTCTCATATTTGCAATGGCTTCTTGCATGTCTACAGAATGCGCATCTTAGTCTGGATGTAGACTTCACCTCATTGCTGTTGAAGACAGTCGAAAAAGCAAATCAAAATTCGACGCAAATACCATTGGTGTCCGAAGCTGTTTGTGCTGCATGTCTTATTTTAAAAACTGAGAATATGACTAGTGACCCGAAAATTAATTCGTTTTGGAACGTGATTTTTGACATGAATAAACAAATTTTTCTCTCGGAGCGATATGTTACCTCTGCGCCCAGTGATAGTTTATGCTATGTAACACTAATGGCTGAAATATTGCTTACACAGCATTTTACCAAGTTGAAGGGTTCACCGTATCTACTTTTTAGAGCAATTGTCTACAGCATAACATCGTGTTCCAGTAAGGTACGTAACTATTGTTTAGAAGTGGTCCCAAAAGTATTACGACATGACGATGGTGTCATATATGCAAAGCATATGCTAACCGAGCTTAAAAACTATATTGACACAGCGAAAATACAGTATGATGGAGAAACGAATGCTGATGATAATGCCATTCCTTCATATGCGTTTGTTGACGCAATTCAAAAAATATGCGAGTTTGACAACATATCATGTGCTGATGCCCAAGTCCTAGCGATCCAGTTAATACTATGCTGCCACCATCCTGCAGTCGTTTCAAATGATCCCGAACTTTGGGAGAGCATTCTGAAGTATAATTTCGAACTTGACCCGAAGTCATTCATTTCTTTAAATGTAAAGCAAATTACTGAGATGCTTATTGATAATTATAAAGCTAATAAAATGTACGAGAATGCTGTTGCATCTATTACACGTCTTAGTCCAGATGTAGTACTCCCCATCTTAATTACAAAAGTAACAACAGACCTGAATGATGCCAATATGTGCAGTGTTACCGACGAAGAATATTTTACGTACCTTACGCCGGACGGGGAACTTTATGACAAAAGCGTGATTCCTAACAGTGATGATATCTACACAACAGTAGGTCTTAAACGTGAAAACAAAGTCTATAGTTACAAAGAACAGTTGGAGGAACTGCAACTACGTCGGGAAATTGAAGAAAAAAGGCGTAAAGAGGGAAAAGCGAAACCACCGCAATTAACACCGAAGCAACAGGAAGGTATTAAGAATCAAACTGAGAAAGAAAAAGCAATAAAATTGCGCCTAAAAGTCCTCAGCGAAAAACTAGATTCTCTTATATCTATTCTGCATGCAGCCTGTGCTGGAAACGCTAAACAAGTTTCTCTGCATTTTTCAAAGCTTCTTAGTTCTATTTTAAGAGTTCTTCAAACTCCATTAGCTGCAGCACCAGTCACTGAGTTGTTTTATCATCTACGAAATACATGTTTTACAGGCGAGCTAAGCGAGTTGGGGCATAATCTCGCAACAACTATTTTGCGGTTATCAAAACCGCATTGTGATCTTAAGGAAAAATGGATTAAACAAGATTTGGGCGAGGCACTTGTGGAAACATTAGTAAAGTTGCATGAAACAACTGTGGCTCAAATGGATGATATAAATGAAGTAGATGTCGAGGAAGAAAATCCTCTTTTAGATGCGCCAGCTTTTTGCTATGCATTTGAATTCCTTAAACGGGCATTGATTTTCAAATGTATATCTAGTAATGAGGAATTTCTTCTTATGGGGATTCAATTAATAGAGAATCATGCCCAAGTTAAAGGTGATTCAGTTAACGGTGAACTCTCTGACTACAGGCATCCAAAATATATGCCGCGCCTTGAAATGTTCCGTTTGCTCTTGCATCTAATTTCCTCTCACCGTGGCCGAATTCAAACGCAAGCCGTTGCAAGTCTTCTTGAAGTAGCTAGGACCAGTTCTGGTGATGATTACTGTGCACTTGCCGGCAAGGAAGAAATTGAACTTTTTTTAACAGCACTTCAAAGTAATTTAGAAGCAACACGTGACGTTGCGCTTCGAGCTCTTTCTATAATTGTTAAAGCTCTGCCTAAAAAGCAAAGTGGTAATCAAGATCTTTGTCGAAGAATAATTCGGCGTTTCTGGGTGGCTAAATACGATGTTTCCGAAGAAAACAGGCTTCTCGCCAATGATTTATGGGAAAAGGCCAAGTTGGAACTATCTGCTGTAGATATTACCGAGCTGATGAGCGATGTCATTCATCCAGAATCGTGCATTCAAAAAGCGGTTGCGAGATCATTTGTACCCATTCTAAAGGATAATAAAGAGTTGGCACAAAATTTGCTAAGCCAACTTTTGGCTGTGTACCAAGAGAAGCTAACTATGATTCCGCCGAAACTAGATAAGTTTAATAGGGAGATTGAGCCTGCCATTGATCAATGGGGTCCAAGACGTGGTGTGGCAATTGCCATATCTCAAGTGGCTCAATTCTTTTCTTTGGAAGATGTAAACCGAGTGATGCAGTTTATGGTTTCACAAGGCCTTGGCGATCGTGAAGAAATTGTTCATAAGGAAATGCTCGCTGCTGCGTTAACAATTGTAGATTTGCATGGAAAAGAAACTATTATTAATTTACTTCCCGTATTTGAAGATTTTCTAGATAAAGCACCAAAATCACAAAATTTTGACAACATTCGACAGGCAGTTGTAATTCTTATGGGGTCATTAGCGCGTCATTTGGAAAAAGAAGACAATCGAATCGAACCAATCGTCAAACGATTATTAGCTGCACTTTCCACACCATCTCAACAAGTGCAGGAAGCTGTGGCGAACTGCTTGCCACATCTTATGCCATCTGTTAAAGTAGAGGCACCAGCCATGGTTAAGCGCTTGCTTCAATTGTTGGTAAAGTCAGACAGATATGGTGAAAGGCGTGGGGCTGCTTACGGGATCGCTGGAATAGTTAAGGGACTAGGAATTTTGTCTCTTAAACAGCTTGATATTATGTCCAAGTTGACAACGTACATACAAGAAAAGAAAAACTACAAGTCTAGAGAAGGCGCTTTGTTTGCCTTCGAAGTTCTCTGTACGACATTAGGTCGATTATTTGAACCTTATATTGTCCACGTTTTACCTCACTTATTACAGTGCTTCGGAGATTCTTCTCAATACGTTCGGCAAGCTGCTGATGACACTGCAAAGGTAGTAATGGGAAAACTATCGGCCCATGGTGTGAAACTAGTACTACCCTCACTGTTAGACGCATTAGACGAAGATTCTTGGAGAACAAAAACCGCTTCCGTTGAATTGTTGGGTGCCATGGCATTCTGCGCTCCTAAGCAGCTTTCCTCCTGCTTGCCAAGTATTGTGCCCAAACTTATTGAAGTTCTTGGAGATTCGCACACAAAGGTGCAAGAGGCGGGATCTGGAGCTCTAAAAGTGATTGGTTCAGTAATTAAAAATCCTGAAATCCAAGCAATAGTGCCAGTGTTACTAAAAGCCCTAGAGGATCCATCAAAGAATACTTCAATTTGTCTACATAGTTTGTTGCAAACAAAATTTGTCCATTTTATTGATGCTCCATCGTTGGCTCTTATTATGCCAGTCGTGCAGAGGGCGTTTATGGATCGTTCTACGGAGACACGAAAAATGGCCGCACAAATTATTGGGAACATGTACTCACTTACGGATCAGAAGGATTTAACACCATATCTTCCCAATATTATTCCAGGTCTTAAAATGTCACTGCTTGATCCTGTACCAGAAGTTCGAGCTGTTTCTGCCAGAGCGTTGGGTGCAATGGTACGGGGTATGGGGGAGTCTTCGTTCGAAGATTTACTGCCATGGTTAATGCAGACATTAACATCGGAGACAAGCAGCGTTGATCGTAGTGGAGCTGCACAAGGTCTTTCTGAAGTAGTTGGCGGATTAGGTGTTGAGAAACTGCACAAACTGATGCCTGAGATTATAGCCACAGCTGAGCGTACAGATATTGCACCGCACGTAAAGGATGGTTATATTATGATGTTTATTTATATGCCAGGAGCCTTCTCAAAGGAATTTACACCATATATTGGTCAAATTATTAATCCAATTCTCAAAGCATTGGCCGATGAAAACGAATATGTAAGGGACACTGCCCTTAAAGCCGGTCAACGTATTGTAAATCTTTATGCCGAGTCAGCAGTAACACTATTGCTTCCAGAATTAGAAAAGGGCTTATTTGACGATAATTGGAGGATTCGTTTTAGTTCGGTCCAACTTTTAGGAGATCTTCTGTACAGGATTTCTGGAGTTTCTGGTAAGATGACTACAGAAACGGCAAGCGAAGACGATAACTTTGGGACAGAGCAATCACATACCGCCATTATTCGATTTTTGGGCGCTGAGCGACGAAATCGCGTTTTAGCTGGTTTGTACATGGGGCGCAGTGATGTGTCTTTAATGGTCCGGCAAGCGGCTTTACATGTGTGGAAGGTTGTAGTCACCAATACACCGCGAACTCTGCGAGAAATTTTACCGACGCTCTTTAGCCTGTTACTGGGTTGCTTGGCTAGTACCAGTTATGACAAGCGTCAAGTTGCGGCACGTACATTGGGCGATCTTGTTCGCAAACTTGGCGAACGCGTCTTGCCAGAAATTATCCCAATTCTTGAGCGGGGACTGAATTCCGACCAAGCCGACCAACGACAAGGCGTTTGTATAGGATTGTCTGAAATTATGGGATCCACTTCAAAAGACATGGTTTTGACCTTCGTAAATAGTTTGGTGCCAACTGTACGTAAAGCTCTTTCGGATCCCTTGCCTGAGGTACGTGAAGCTGCTGCTAAAACTTTTGAGTCCTTACATTCTACTGTAGGATCGCGTGCTTTAGATGATATTCTGCCTTCGATGTTAGATGGATTATCCGATCCTGATCCGGAAGTTGCTGAAAATACATTAGATGGTCTTCGCCAAGTTATGTCCATTAAATCACGAGTAGTTTTGCCATACTTGGTGCCACAGTTAACATCACCTCCTGTGAATACTAAGGCTCTTTCCGTCCTTGTCTCAGTTGCAGGCGAGGCACATACTAAATATCTTCCTAAAATATTATCGGCTTTACTACAGGCTCTCTCGAATGCCCAAGGAACAACGAATGAAAATCAGGAACTGGAATATTGTCAAGCTGTAATTCTTTCTGTTAGCGACGAAGTCGGTATACGCACTATAATGGATACATTAATGAGTTCTTCAAAATCGGACCATTTAGCGACACGCAACTCAGCTGCCAGTTTGCTTTCTGCTTTCTGCACTCATTCACCTGGAGATTACTCTCAATATGTCCCACAGTTGCTACGTTGTTTATTAAGACTTTTAGCTGACGGAGATAGAGACATTTTGCAGAGGTCTTGGGATGCTCTTAATGCAGTAATTAAAGGGCTCGATTCAGCTCAACAAATAGCTGCTGTTTCAGACGTTCGTCAAGCAGTTCGTTTTGCAGCTAGCGACCTAAAGGGAGGCGAGCTACCTGGATTCTGCTTACCAAAAGGGATAACACCATTGCTACCAGTTTTTCGTGAGTCTATTTTAAATGGTCTACCGGAGGAAAAGGAGAATGCTGCACAAGGTTTGGGTGAGATAATTTTTCTAACAAGTCCACAGTCTCTGCAGCCATCTGTCGTACATATTACTGGCCCTCTGATTCGTATTTTGGGTGATCGTTTTAACGCCGGCGTGAAGGCAGCTGTCCTTGAGACATTGGCTATTTTGTTGCACAAGGTCGGTGTTATGCTAAAGCAGTTCTTGCCACAATTACAGACAACTTTTCTAAAGGCTTTACACGATCCAAATCGTGCTGTGCGCATGAAGGCTGGTCAAGCGTTGGCCGAATTGGTTGTCATTCATATGAGAGCCGATCCACTTTTTACCGAAATGCACAATGGTATAAAGAACAGCGATGACTCGGCAGTGAGAGAGACGATGCTTCAAGCTCTCCGTGGCATCATCACACCAGCTGGAGACAAAATGTCTGAACCTTTAAAGAAACAAATCTATGGAACTCTTATTTCTATGCTTGGCCATCCAGAAGACGTTACACGCAGTGCGGTTTCTGGCTGTCTTGGAGCCTTATGTAAATATTTATCGAATGACCAACTGGATGACCTTCTTAAAAATCACGTGCTTAACGAAGATTTTGGAGATGATTTGACCTTGCGCCATGGCCGGACTGTGGTACTATTTGTAGCACTTAAAGAATGCCCCGCGTCCATTTATACTTGCAACTACGAGACTAAGATAGCTAAAAATATTGTTTCGTGCATTGCATCAGATAAAGTACCAATTGCGAGTAACGGTGTTCGTGCTTCAGCATATCTCTTGCAGTATTGCCTATTAAAAAATATTTCATGCCCCCAGGCAGTTGTCGTTCCATTTGTTCGTGCAATGAATCACAATAGCAACGAGGTTAAACAAATTGTTGCCAAGAGCTGTAATCATTTGGCTAAAGTTATTCCTGCCGAAAAAACTACACCTGAGTTGATGAAATCACTTATACCAATGTTGGTTAATGGTACCAAAGAAAAAAATGGTTACGTTAAATCGAATTCTGAGATTGCTCTTGTTTCAATACTAAGACTGCGAAATGGCGAAGATACTTATCAAAAATGTATTTTGCTTTTGGAATCAGGAGCGAAAGACTCACTAAGTGAGGTAGTAAGTAAGGTTTTAAGGAAAGTCGTCATTCAACCCGTCGGTAAAGAAGAGGAACTTGACGATACACTCCTGTCTTGATTTCCAAGCGAAGTAAATTTCGACGTCTATCATCAAATACTAATTAAAAATATTTCAACTTCAACTAGTTTGCATTTTATACTTTGCACTCAAAAATCAACTATGCAAATCGACTTCGCAAAATATTTTTTGTTAAATGTCTTCAGGACCATTAGAAATTCATTTAAATTTTGCACTGCTGGCTATACACGTTTAACTTGGAACTCAAATCCAAAACAACCCGTCGTAATGTTCAAGTATACGAAAAAAATAATAACTGGTATTAGAACGTCCTCTAATTACTTTATTATATTTTATATCATGTTCATTTTAGCGTTTTGTTATTGTGAAAATGAATTTGCTTTAATATATGTTTTGTATAAAATATGATGGCAGGAGTTTTTATTTTTATTTAATATTTGCGGAAATACCCGGCGCTACCCGTCTGCCCCAATGACTCCCATCCAACTGACCCCCTACACCCACGAACCACCCAACAACCACTACTCCAACCACTAACCTCGCTTTAGCCACTGACCACCACCCAGTTCATCATGACCACCACCTAGTGTTTGCTGCAGTTCTTTCGATCGTCGGTGGTATGTTTATGGAACCTAGTAATGGTTCGTTTGTTTACAACGACAACACAATGTCACTAATTTTTTTTATTTTTTTCATCTATATACCTATATAAAATAGAGAATTTATTTGTATATATATTTGCGCCTAACTAGCTCTGGAACGCCTTGACCAATTTCAACCAAACTTGGTATGCATATATGGAATACTATATGGAATCAAATATAGGCACGTTTTTTGGCTGTGGGTGGCTGCTGGATGAGTTTTGTATCGTCGCAGGTTGGTGGGTGACCGATATTAGTGTCGATTCTATGGTTTTCGAGGTCGCTGAGTTGAATGGTGATGGTAAGACAGCTCTAGTGAGACGGGGGTCGATAACTGAGGCGGGGGGTGACCGATATTAGTGTCGATTCTATGGTTTTTTCGGGGTCGCCGAGTTGAATGGTGATGGTAAGACAGCACTAGGGGGATGGGGGTGACCGATATTAGTGCTGATTCCATGGTTTTCGGGGTCGCTGAGTTGAATGGTGATGGTAAGACAGCTCTAGGGGGATGGAGTTGTTGCGTATGCCCACAAACACACTACTCCGTATGTACCTGTCTGCATCTGCACTACTCCAACTGCACCTGAAATAAACAAAAGGAAACAAACAGTACCAAATCTAAAATAAACAATTATATCGAGACGCGATCCCCCCTTTTAGTAAACATATTACATTTAATAAAAAAAGGAAGGATACACGTCTCTGGGAAAAAAAATTTACACTCACCTGTATAGTATGTTGTTTTATCAACAAAAAAACAACAACAAAAATTGAAGAAACTCTGCCACCTCCGCTGGAAAGCTGCGGAGTTTCGAAATCCAATTTGTCAAAGACGAGGGGCTGGATTGACACCCAATCTTCTCGACACACGGAAACGATTAAGAACGTTCCATTCACTCGCGACCGAATACAAAAATTGCTTAAATTTATGCAATAAAAAAATAAAGGAGAAAGCAAACACGCGACCGACCAAAATATGACACATTGACGTAATTTCTTGTATCGGGTGTTTCAACAGGTGCGCTTCAACTTTTCTCCGATAGGGACGGCGAACGACGCCATATTTTTTATTGTTCTTTTGTCATTTGGAAACTTCATTAGTATACATTTCACCATGGAACGCTACACATGTGAACAGCGATTGCAAATCGTGCAAATTTTTTATCAAAATAATCGTTCTGTTGCCGCTACTTTAAGAGCACATTTTCACCGAAAAATCATCTTCAGCGATGAGGCTCACTTTTGGCTAGATGGATTTGTCAACAAGCAAAATATGCGTTACTGGGCAGAAAGCAACCCACACGTGATTCATGAAGCACCGTTGCATCCCGAAAAAGTCACTGTTTGGTGCGGATTACATGCCGGCGGCGTCATTGGGCCATATTTTTTCATCGACGATAACGATCGCCACGTTACTGTTAATGGAAATCGGTACCGCGATATGATAAACGATTTTTTTTGGCCGCAATTGAATGGAATGGACTTGGACGACATGTGGTTTCAGCAGGACGGGGCCACATGCCACACAGCACACGATACAATCGCGTTATTGAAGACTAAGTTCGATGAGCGTGTTATTTCGCGAAATGGGCCCGTCCAGTGGCCGCCGCGCTCGTGTGATTTGACACCTCTAGATTATTTTCTTTGGGGTTATATGAAGTCATTGGTCTATGCCAATAAGCCGGCGACGTTGCAAGAGCTCAGAGCCAATATTGAACGTGAAATGGCTGGAATTTCGGCCGATTTATGCGAAAGAGTGGTCGAAAATTGGGTTCAAATATTGGACTTCGTAAAACGTGCACGCGGTGGTCATGCAAAAGAAATCGAGTTTCATACTTAAATGTATCATATGTATATGTTCAAATTCGTTAATAAAAAAAAGTTAGTTCAAAAGTCGAACAGTTTGTGTTTTATTCAAAAAAAAAGTTGAAGTGCTCTTATTGAAAAACCCTGTACATAATATGTGACCAAATCAGCTGATTGCAGCACCAGTATTCACAATGAACACACAATTAATAAATCTTGAATTCACCATGCTTGTTGTAATTCAGATGGGGCTGCAGGACGTCACTATAAACTAAGAGCTTTATACCTACTTATTATGGTCGCTAAGGTTTGAGTATTCGAAGACCATTCATAGGAATGTGTGTGCAAAAAGATCGTTATTGGTGTTGTAACATTTATGCAAAATCCATGTTCGGTGTTTAAATGTAAATGTAACGACATTTTTAAAAAAAAAAAAAAGGGACGGAGAGAAGGAATTAGATTTTATTAGAAAAGGAAAAATAGGAAAAAGAGAAGAGAAGAAGAGAAAAGAAAAGATTTTCGCGCTAAGTTTATAAGTCTTTTCTAGAAAATTCTTGGAATGATTAGCAAATTTTGGCGAGTAGAAAAAGAAGGAAGAGTCGCGGTCGAGTCAGTCGAAAGTGAACCATCGATGTAAGAAGTCCGATTTGGAGTTGAGACCAAGGAACTTGTGAAGACAAAATTTTTAAACTTTTTTTTGATTGTGAATTTAAAGCAGAGTATTACAAAAAGTGTGGCATTGCCATTTTCTTTTAAAAACTAATAAATTTAAAGAAAAAGTAAAAGCAGTGCATAAAAACAACAAAAAAAAAACGATAAAGTAGCCCGCATAGCAGAACAGTGAAATTGTGCTAATACGCCATAGGGCAAAAGATCCAGTACCAATTTTAAAAGAGTGGCGGAGATTTAATGCCTTTACTGCAATTATTATTAATGTGTGAACACTGTGAAAAAGTGCAAAAAGTATATATGAGAACAATTATAAACGAATATACAAGAAGAAACATATTTTAAATATGGACGCCTAAAAATATGCGAAGACTGGGCCAGCAGATAAGTTTTTTTTGAAGAAATAATTGATTATCATCGCAGTTTATGGGAAAGTTCTTTTCCCCTTGTTTCGGAGTGCTTCCTAAGATTACACAATTTGTTCGTAGTTTCTTAAAGTACAGAAAGCAGTGGTTGTAAAACTTTCACCTTCTTTTTTGGAAGAACAAATTTTAACTTGAAATATTTTGCCATATTTCCTTTTTTTTTGAATTTGAAAAGAATTTCAATTTTAATTTTTCTTATTAATTTAATTTGAAAGTAATTATAAATTACGCTTTTTTTCATTACATTCCTTTTTAATAATATTCCATTTTGAAAAATTTCATTCGATTTGAATTACATATACTGTAAACTGCGTTTAGTAGTATCAGGCTTAGCAGCTGGGCTTTTAAACTTTGGTTATTCCTTTAAACTAATTAATAGGAAATTTACAAGTTTGGAAGTGACTTCAACCGGTGGGACCCACATTCAAAAAAGGAGGAAATACAGGTAAATTACTTTTATAAAAAAAAAAAAAAAAAAAAACTACACATAAAAATTAAAATTTTTCTTGTAAATTCTCTAATCGGGGATACACACACACACTGCGTGCTCGTTTTGTAGCAAAAAAAATCATCCACCAAATGACGCAGCGGCAGCGAACAGCGCTGCTCACAAAGCACAGAGCTCAGACTTTGCCGTGATCTGATGCGATATAGCGATATTTAAAAATTATACAATGGGGTCGCCAAGGGGAACCCGCGGCCCAAAGGGCCTTAAATAGAAAGTGTTGTCATGGTAGATATACCTGTGTGCAAAATTTCAATAAAATCGGGCTGTAGGAAGTGGGTTAAAAATTGATCACAAGATTTGGCCAGCCAGCCAGCCGAGGGCAAGTGAAGTTAATATATAGAATTTAAAAACAGCCTAGCATTATATTTGGTTCGGCTACTAAAAGCAGTGCATTTTGAATAGTTTATTCTGGTGTTCTAATTTTGTTTGAATACTTACTCAACAAAAAACAAAAAACATAATTTTAAATTTAAAGCTATAAAATCTATTAAAGAAATTTTACTACAGAAAAATTTATAACGTTAACGTGAATTTTCTTCACGATTTCAATTTTTTGGTATTGTATTCATTATAGCGTTGCTTCAATTAACACAGTCAATTCGTTAAAGAAACCAAGTTAAATAAAATTTTATAACGCCGATGAAAAAGAGCTGAAATCTTTTATTGCCTTTGCCCTGCAGGGCTGGAGGATTTTTTTTTTTGTTTCTTGTTTTGAAATAAAATATGGCTGAGTAGAAGTAACCGGCCAAGGTGTGTGGTTGGAATGGCGATTCCAAGTGAGAAGCTCTTTCCGAATGAAAAGGATTAACGTGACGAGGACTTTACTTAACGATGACTTAATGACGGACGGGTAACTGGACTTTCCCTCGACGGGTTTTTTTTTTTGCGAGGTCCCAAGTGCAGATTCGACTGGGTCAAATTGGCATTTTAGTTTTAGTTTAGTTTGTAAGTCATTTTTTTAAATCAAAAGATAGCTCTTTTGAAAACGTTAATTTTAAGTTAGTTATAATGTGATTTGAATTAAGCTATGCCAATGACACACTTGCACCAGGACATGGAGACCTTCCACTACCATCCATTCTTTTACTTCTTTTCCTTTTTTTATACGACACAAACTTTTTTGTTTATGAGGAGGTGTCACTGGAGGGTGACAAGAACCGCCCATCCGATGAGCTAGGCTGGGGCAAGTACAAGGTGTCGTCGTCTCCTTCCAGTGGCAGGACCCCAAGTGGGAACCTTCAACCGTAACAAATGGCGCCCAACGTGATGCTTAACCAAATTATTGTTTCTCATAAGGCAGGTATTTCTACATGAAATTCCTGGTTTTTGATTAACAATAATATCATTTAATTACTATCTACTATTATAAATTTCACATTTTACATCCTTTTTTTTAAACCCTATTTTCATTTTTTTCATTTTCTTTCCTTTTTAACCTTTTTCTATATGCCTTTTTATTTCGACTTTTGATCTTCTAAGGACAGTTCAGACATCGAATTCTCTCTCAAAACAGGCTAGCAGTTCTAATGCAATAGATTTTGCAATCCTGCATTTTGTGATGCTGACTTGTTCGAGGTCCAAGTATTCGGTCTCTATATTTGGTTTGTGTGCAGTTGACTGGAGTTATACTCTGCTCAGCTTGACTACCAAAATTTATGAGGAAAGTGACAAGGATACGACAGCCGTCGCGAAAGTATTAACGTACAAGCAATTGTGTGTCCGACGTATCCTTTTACCTGAAGTAGAGGTCTCCCATTGTGGCAGGTCGGCCTCATCACATACGCTTCCCGCTGTGAACCGAGTTGCGAGCTGCTACGATGAGACAACCTCTGCTGACTTTAGACGATAACCGAAAAGCTTCGAGGAAACTGACTGACTTTACAGACATGACTGACATTTTGGAACTGAAGCATAATACAAGGATCGACATTTGACCACACACCGGCCTAATTTGATTTTAAACAACAATTTTTATTCAAACCAAAAATTACAAAATTAAATATACATTTAAATTCTTCTTGTTTTGGATTACCGACAAGTAAAAAAGAAAATAAATTGAATTTCATTCACAACAACAATTTTAAAAAGGGAATTTTTAAGCATTTTGGCATTTCAATTTCGAAAATAAATTCACGTGGAAATTATATGCTATATATAGCATATAATTGTGTTTATATTTATATATACAGGGTGTACAAGAATTCGTGGCACAAACGAAGCAGGGTAATAGTGGAGGTCATTTCCAACCAAAATAGCCAAATGAAGTTTTATCGAATTGTTGATGGTTAAAAAGTTATTCCATTTTTAGTATTTTTGGGTAAAATCGCATACGCCGCCGCTAAAAAATTAATTTAAAAAAAAACCAACAGTTCTTTTGTTTATGTTTATTTTTTAATACGATCTGGAAGAGTGTGCCTTTTCAATAAAGTCATTTTTATAAACTTTATTATCTTCTGTCAAATTAAAACAATAGATTTGTGATGTCTTTTTGTTTCCCAAAATTTTTTGATTGATTTTTAAGTAGCTCTGGCGGAAAAACAATGTACTACAGAAAGTTGAACGACTATCAGAAAAAGTTGCGACATTAATGCAGATTCTTAAATGGTATCACACATAGGAATATTCAAAACAGAATGGTTTTTATCAATTGTTTTGTGGTGTACGTAGAGTTTTAAAACAGAGATACGTACTTTTGACCTTACATCACTTTACACACTGTAACCCTTGAACAAGCTACAATATCACTGTTGGTCTATTTTGATAGAAAACTAAATCTTTAAGGTCAAACATTTTTTTTTTAAATTCTTAAAACCATTACCGATATAAACGTCGTCAAAGTCAAACAAAGAAAGGTTTTTTTACAATTTCTATGTTTAATATAAATTTTGACTTTGACGATCTTCATATCGGTATGGCTTAAATAATTTAAAAAATGTACATTTCTTAATCTTAAAAATTTAATTCAAAATTCAAAAAAGATTAACAGTAATCTTGTAGCTGGAAGTGTTCAAGTTTTATAGGGTGTAAAGCATGTAAGATCAAAAGTACGTTTTTAATCATTTCACAAACTTTCAATTTTAATCCTGTTTCTTCTGACCTATTGAAGAAATATTATGAGGTGAAGTTGTAGAAAATTCAATGGGCTTTAATACTGCATTTGTCAAAAAAAAAATTATCCAAGATCATTTTTCGAAATAATCGCGTTTGAAAATAAAATTTTAAAAAAACCTTTCTTTTTTTGACTTCGACGACTTTAGCGGCGGCGTATGCGATTTTACCCAAAAATACTAAAAATGGAATAACTTTTTAACCATCAACAATTCGATAAAACTTCATTTGGCTATTTTGGTTGGAAATGACCTCCGCTATTACCCTGCTTCGTTTGTGCCACGAATTCTTGTACACCCTGTATAAGAAGAGTCAGATTTTCATTTTCGCTATCTGAAAAAAAGGAGAAATATTAATAACAATACATAAATTTTGGTGTTTTGACACGTCAGAAACTTTCCTTCTAACATCTCTATCTATATAACATCTACTGGATTTCACTTCCATAAGCTTTAAGCATAAACCAAGTGGCGAACAGCTAAAATAAAAGAAAAGAAAGTTAGAAATTGTTAATAATTTCCCAAATACGCGTGGGTATATTAGTACCTAAAAGTAAAAATATCTAAGCATCGCACCTAATGTAACCATTGGACAAACAACAGGACAACAGGACAAACGTGGTATAATGCCTGTAGAAAGGTCACCTAATCGGGGGAATCCGATGTCCAACCGGGACGAAGAGAAAGGTGGTGTCCAAGGAGACACAGTTGCGGAAGGTGCAGACGGAGCTACATCGTACCAAATTTCAGGCCAGGCAAACAGACAAG
Source organism: Nephrocerus scutellatus (assembly GCA_947095585.1). Lineage (NCBI taxonomy): Eukaryota > Metazoa > Arthropoda > Insecta > Diptera > Pipunculidae > Nephrocerus > Nephrocerus scutellatus. The sequence goes on along the minus strand of OX352761.1, from coordinate 86,365,989 downwards.
CTCTAGAAGACAATCGTGAGCTCGTAAATTTTATGAACAGCATAGTAACTACTGCTGTTCAGAAGAATCAGGCTGACCTTATGTCAACCTTCGCAAAAAACATGGGCGAAATAATGTCTATCTTCAAAACAAGTCTAGACAATCTAGGTAATAGACTTGATAATATTGAGAAACAATCGGGCTCATCAATAGAAGACAAGACCAAGACAAATAGACATACTACGGAACCGACTTCAACGCCGACTGCAGACAACACGGGTAACAAGCCAAACATATTAACGTCACCAACTGGACCTAACGAGACGTTACGTAACGACTTAGGACGTAAGGACACGATTAACAGTATGCCCACATTTCGCGACAGCGAATTAGGCATAAAAAGATTCTGCGACATACACAAGTGGAGGATAAAATTTGACGGCACCCCCAAGACCATGACGGTCGAAAGCTTTATTTTCCGAATAGAGACAATACAGACGAAAAAGGGCTATACAAAAGCCCAACTATTTGACAACATTCACCAACTGTTGTCAGGAGCAGCCGAGCGTTGGTATTGGCAATTTATGGAAGAAAGGGGAAACGATGAGCTGCTAAACTACCAAGACATAAAAACGGAACTAATAAGAAATTTCAAGACTGCAGACTCACACCATGACCTCATGAGAAAAATACTCGACCGTAAACAGTAACCGAACGAGGACTTTGACGATTACTGCTCATACGTACGAGCTTTGAATCTCCAAATGAAAAATAGAATGTCTGAGAGGGATCTCGTCAAAATCCTCAGAGACAACATGAAAGATAGGATGAGTCCCTGATGTTTGGATGCACCCTGGATACCCTGTATGAATTAAGGGAAAAATACAGGGAAGGCGAAAAATTATTCCAAACTCAGGTTACGAGATTTCCCAGACATGTTAACGAAATTGACACAGACGAAATGGACGAAATATCAAGAAGAGAATGTGACTCAGAGAACGTAGGGGAGGCATGCGCTCTAAGTGGCAGTGTAAATCGTAACAGCAATGGAGGTAATAGGTTTTACAAACATGACCGTAATAACGCCAATGTTGGTACGAAGGCAAATCCGGGTATTTTAATGAAAAGCGGCTTGTTGTCCGTCCCATTTCCATCAAATGGTTTGTTTCAGATGCGGGCAACAAAATATGCTATGTCGGCCGGACAGAATCTGAAACAAACAGAAAAATAAAATATTAAAAAGACCAGACAATATAAAAGACAGTAAAGAGGTACCACCCAAAGATCAGCACACCAAAAGTCTACACCAACGCCTTCTAGATTACGAAGCAGCTAGAAATAGGATCTTTGCCGAAGGATTAGCCACTAAAAAGAAAGAAAGAAATTATAAAAAAAATAATGCGATTACGAGAACGGTTTAAGATTAGAAAAATTACCAGGCGTGAACTAGAGGCTACCATACTAACGATGGACGACGACAACAGGCCTTATGCGAAAGTCCGTTTAGATGGTGTTGGAATGCTTGGACTGTTAGATAGCGGCACTTCAGTGAGTTGTCTAGGCCAAGGGGCAGTGCAATTCATAAAAGAAAGAAATTTTAAAATGACAAAGATTGAAAAATACATAAAAACAGCTGACGGAAACTCACAGGAAGTAAAAGGACGTATAAAAATAATAATATGACAGAGGACTTGGACTTCTATATAGTCCCAACTTTAAAACAGACGCTCTACGTAGGTGTCAATTTTTGGAAATGTTTCCAAGTAGCCCCAAAAGTCATAGGGGAAATAAATATCGCTTCAGACTGTTAAGTCGGCTGCAGGAAACAAGATTTTTTTCCGGAATAGATCTTAAGGATGCCTTCTGGCAGATACCTTTGGAGCCGAAGTCTAGAGAGAAGACAGCCTGGACCCTTGTACCAGTATACGGTTATGCCGTTTGGCTTGTGCAATGCCGCTCAGATGTTTACGAGAAGCCGGCTTAACTATAAATGTTGAGAAGAGTAAGTTTTGCCAAAAGGAAATAAGATATCTAGGTTACATAGTAGGAGACGGGTGTCTACGGACCGACAAAGACAAGGTAGCTGCCATAGAGCAATTTCCGACACCTAAGACTACAAAACAGGTTAGGAGATTTCTAGGGATGACTGGATGGTACCGGCGGTTCATCCCAAATTTTTCGGGGACATCGGCCCCATTGACAAATTGCCTGAAAAAGGGCCGACAGTTTGTGTTGACCGACGAAGCGCTTGAATCATTTTTAAAGCACTTTTGACGTCAGCTACAATATTGACAAACCCCAACTTCAAAACGCATTTCTATATCCAGTGCGACGCTAGTTCTACGGGCGTAGGAAGCGTCTTATTCCAGAAGGATGATGATGGTGCTGAACGACCCATAGCATTCCTATCGCAAAAGCTGAATAAAGCTCAGCGAAATTATAGCGTGACTGAGCTTGAATGCTATGCTGCCGTGATCAGCGTGATGAAATTTCGAATATATGTGGAAGGATTACCCTTCACTATCATAACAGACCATGCCAGTCTTAAGTGGCTAATGTCCCAAAAGGATTTAGCAGGCAGATTGGCGAGATGGAGCCTTAAACTTCAGGCTTTCGATTTCAATATCGAACACCGAAAAGGTGTTCAAAATGTCGTTCCTGATGTTCTTTCGAGAGTACACATGGATGCAATTGAGCAGGGGCCAGACTTCATTGAGGCCCCCCTTAATTCACCATGCTTTACCTCGAAGGAGTATCTAGACCTCAAAAAGACTGTCGAGGAACGTGAAGCCACCTTACCGGATCTCTGTGTATCGGACGGTTTTGTGTACAAACGTACTGAAGTCCGCACAGGAGATCTTATTCAAGAAGACCGTGCCTGGAAGCTCTGGGTGCCAACTGACTTGCGGGAGAGTTTGCTTGCCACAGCTCACCATGCAGAAGAATCCGAACATGGCGGAATCCACAAGACACTACAAAAACTACGACAAAAATATTATTGGCCTAACATGATAGGGGACGTGCAAAAGTTTGTTAAAAACTGTGATATTTGTAAAAGTACAAATAGACCACCCATGGGCAAGCAGACAGAAACAGAACGATCTTTCAAAGACTTTACATTGACTTCTTAGGACCATACCCCCGGACGAAGAACGGAAACACTCAAATTTTTATAGTACTTGACCATAATTCCAAATATGTATTTTTAAAACCCCTAAGAAAGGCAACAGCTGAAGCAGTAGTTGACTTTTTGAAAAAAAAAACATTTTTCATATACTAGGTGTACCTGAATTTTTACATTCAGACAATGCTAAACAATTTACCTCAGAATTGTTTACCGGCTTTTTAAAGACTTACGGTGTCAAACATATAAGGACTGCGGTGAATTCGCCACAAGCGAATGCCTCAGAGCGAGTCAACCGCTCTGTATTATCAAAGATCAGGTTATACATAGGCAATGATCAACGTAACTGGGACAGGCATGTTAGCCATGCAGCCTTTTCACTTAATAGTGTAGCCCACGAAGCTACCAAACTGGAACCATACTATTTAGTATGTGGTTTCCACATGGCACAACATGGAAATGCATATGACGTAATATACGAAAACTCACGACCGTAAAAGACGCAGACATACTATTAATTGATACCAAGGACAAGCAACAATTGATGCGTTTGATAAACTCAAGAAAGCACATGAAAAAGCTGAAAAGGTATATAACACCAGATGCCGCGACATAAAATACAAAGTAGGACAGATCGTTTATCGACGAAATTTCCGACAAAGGAATAAAGCCCTTAATTATAATGCCAAGCTAGCTCCTAAGGCCATCCAAAGTGTGGTGCTTAAGTGCATAGGCAACTCACTTTATGAGATTGGCAATACTTCAGGTGAAAAAGTAGGCGTGTTTCACGCAAAGGATTTATTTGCTGCCTAATTGTCCTACTGTTACTTCTGCTGTTATCGCCAAGTATATGTGGACGTTTGCATTGTATTGTATTGTAGTATTTATTAATTTTATTTATCTTTTTTTTTACTGACCTAAAGTATCTATTTATTTATATATTTATTTATTAGGATATGTTTGTTAATTAAACTGATTAACCCTATTCAATTCACCCTGTGCAATTTTTACATTCAAATAACCTGACTAACCTGTGCAATATTTTCATTTAAGGTAACCTTATTAACCTGTGCAATATTTTTAGTTAATGACCCTTTACTAATCTATGCAATATTTTTTAACTATGTCTGTGATATTAGACTACTAAAATCATTAGTAATTAATAAGTAATAAATAAATTGACTTAAACGACACAATCACATGGACCATCTGGCTCAACTTATGCATGTAGCCCGGCTGGTTCTCGCTAGAGACTTAAAAACTCAGGGAGTGGGCCCTTGCCACACGTTGAATTATTTCAAAGGAATCTATGAGGGTAGAAAAAAAAAAAAGCAAAAGTTAGGTATTTTGAAAAGACGAATATGTATGCGTGCTTACCTTATTTTTACACGACATTTTACTCGCGACTACTCACAAAATGTATGCGAGCCTGTTGCGTATGCCCACATACACACTACTCCGTCTGTACCTGTCTGCATCTGCACTACTCCAACTGCACCTGAAATAAACAAAAGGAAACAAACAGTACCAAATCTAAAATAAACAATTATATCGAGACGCAATCCCCCTTTTAGTAAACATATTACATTTAATAAAAAAAGGAAGAATACACGTCTCTGGGAAAAAAAAATTTGCACTAACCTGTATAGTATGTTGTTTTATCAACAAAAAAAACCACAACAAAAATTGCAGAAACTCTGCCACTGCCGCTGGAAAGCTGCGGAGTTTCGAAATCCAATTTGTCAAAGACGAGGGGCTGGATTGACCCCCAATCTTCTCTACACACGGAAACGATTAAGAACGTTCCATTCACTCGCGACCGAATACAAAAATTGCTTAAATTTATGCAATAAAAAAAAAACAACCCATAAAAATTAAAATTTTTCATCGAAATTCTCTAATCGCAGTAATTGATATGGGACCCCTCGATTCTGGAACATTTTTTTTTATTGTATTAGAAAATCATCGAAAGAGACATTTGATATCAGATGTCAAATTTGAAAATGCTCCGATCATTTTATTCTGAGCCCTTAGAGCACGCTCATACTCTGAGCAATTAAGAAACACGAGCATTTTTCTTGAGAACTCTTTGACTGCTCTGAACTAATTTATGAAAACGCGAAATGACAGAATATTGTGAAAACTTGTTGTTCTATCTGTAAGTTGATATCGACAACAAAAAACGACATCAATAAAAATTCAATTCAGTAAATAAGTAAATCAGTTGAATTAAGCATAAAACATTTATGTCTCGTTTCATTTGCTGGGTTCATTTGTGGTTGAGCTAAGATTTCTCTCTCGTGGTTTCAGTTTAACGTTGCATTTGCGAACTGTGCCCGAAGTACGGTTTGATTTTATGTACCTTTGTTTTGTAACCGATAATTGCTGCGCTGCTTTGGCTAATCCAGCTTGGCTTGCAACAAAATCGCATAAGCATAAAGCCGAAAATAAATCCAAAAAGTTTTTAGGATTTATAACTAAAGCCATTTTTTAGTTATAGCGCTCACCGTAAGGCGGTGTTTTGTTTAACACACATAACAAATAAAATGCATCGAACATTTAGAGCCCATTTAAAGCCAAAATCTGTTGCTTTTGTAAAGCCAAGCTGGATTAGCCAAAGCAACGCAGCAAATGTTACTTTGCTACCCGTCGGCAATCGGGTACATCGGGCACTCACCTCGTTCACCTCGAAAACTCCGTCACTTTAAAAGCTAGCCTATGGATATGGTTTCGGATACGGTTTGTGCAATTGGAAAGAGACATTAGTAAACAAAATACATACATATTACTTAAAGATAAAATTGAATGTTCATAATCGATTCGACTTTTATACTATTACGAAAATTCATGGTACTTTCTGAAATGGCATTATTCGGATCGTATATTGTAAATTGGAGTAATGTATATTGATGCTTGAGAAATGATGTGAAACTAAAATTTTCTGTTTTCGTTCATTATTAGAAATAATGACATTATTAATAACCGTGTAAGTTCCGAGTTAAAAATATGGCGACGCAAACTCGTAGTGCTGCCATGAACAGGCAGAATAGATTTTGCAATCAAAATCCACCAAATCAAGCTGCGCAGCCGACTGCGCAGCACACACCGCACAGGGTCGTTGAAGTGCGACGGTATTTAAAAAAATAAGGGCCTTGCGGCCGAACCCGGGGCCCGATCACTACCAAATGTTAGAAAAAGTATTGTTTATTAATTATACACATGTGTGTTAAATTTGAAAAAATCGGATAACTTTTTTTATAAATTTGTGTGGGAGCCCCACGAACCCGGGGCCCGATAACTTCCAAATGTTAAAGGAAAGTATTGTCACCGGAAATAAACATGTGTACAAAATTTCAGGAAAATCGGACTTTAGAAAGTGCGTTAAAAATTGATAATTAAAAAAAAAATGTATGGGAGCCCCCCGACCCCGGGGCCCGATCGCTTCAAAAATTTTACAAAAAATTTTGTCCATAGGAGATACATGCGTATAAAATTTGAAGAAAATCGCGAACTTTTTTCATAAAATTTGTATGGGTGCCCCCGACCCAGGGGCCCGATCACTTCATAATTTTTACAGAAAGTGTTGTCCATCAAAGATACACATGCGTACAAAATTTGAAGAGAATCGGGTAAATTTTTTAAAAATTTTGTATGGGAGCCCCCCGACCCCGAGGTCCGAGGGGCCTAAAATTTTAATAGAAAGTATTGTCACCGGAAATATACATGTCGGACCATGGGAAGTGGGTTTAAAATTGATCAGAAAAATTGATACAAAGTAGGACAGATCGTTTATCGACGAAATTTCCGACAAAGGAATAAAGACCTTAATTATAATGCCAAGCTAGCTCCTAAGGCCATCCAAAGTGTGGTGCTTAAGTGCATAGGCAACTCACTTTATGAGATTGGCAATACTTCAGGTGAAAAAGTAGGCGTGTTTCACGCAAAGGATTTATTTGCTGCCTAATTGTCATACTGTTACTTCTGCTGTTATCGCCAAGTATATGTGGACGTTTGCATTGTAATTGTATTGTAGTATTTATTTATTTTATTTATCTTTTTTTTTACTGACCTTATCTATCTTAAGTATCTATTTATTTATTAGGATATGTTTGTTAATTAAACTGATTAACCCTATTAACCTGTGCAATTTTTACATTCAAATAACCTGACTAACCTGTGCAATATTTTCATTTAAGGTAACCTTATTAACCTGTGCAATATTTTTAGTTAATGACCCTTTACTAATCTATGCAATATTTTTTAACTATGAACTAATTTTTGTGTCTGTGATATTAGACTACTAAAATAATTAGTAATAAATAAGTAATAAATAAATTGACTTACACGACACAATCACATGGACCATCTGGCTCAAAATTGCCCGACTGACTCTTATGCATGTAGCCCGGCTGGTTCTCGCTAGAGACTTAAAAACTCAGGGAGTGGGCCCTTGCCACACGTTGAATTATTTCAAAGGAATCTATGAGGGTAGAAAAAAAAGCAAAAGTTAGGTATTTTGAAAAGACGAATATGTATGCGTGCTTACCTTATTTTTACGCGACATTTTACTCGCGACCACTCACAAAATGTATGCGAGCCTGTTGCGTATGCCCACATACACACTACTCCGTCTGTACCTGTCTGCATTTGCACTACTCCAACTGCACCTGAAATAAACAAAAGGAAACAAACAGTACCAAATCTAAAATAAACAATTATATCGAGACGCAATCCCCCTTTTAGTAAACATATTACATTTAATAAAAAAAGGAAGAATACACGTCTCTGGGAAAAAAAAATTTGCACTAACCTGTATAGTATGTTGTTTTATCAACAAAAAAAACCACAACAAAAATTGCAGAAACTCTGCCACTGCCGCTGGAAAGCTGCGGAGTTTCGAAATCCAATTTGTCAAAGACGAGGGGCTGGATTGACCCCCAATCTTCTCTACACACGGAAACGATTAAGAACGTTCCATTCACTCGCGACCGAATACAAAAATTGCTTAAATTTATGCAATAAAAAAAAAACAACCCATAAAAATTAAAATTTTTCATCGAAATTCTCTAATCGCAGTAATTGATATGGGACCCCTCGATTCTGGAACATTTTTTTTTATTGTATTAGAAAATCATCGAAAGAGACATTTGACATCAGATGTCAAATTTGAAAATGCTCAGATCATTTTATTCTGAGCCCTTAGAGCACGCTCATACTCTGAGCAATTAAGAAACACAAGCATTTTTCTTGAGAACTCTTTGACTGCTCTGAACTAATTTATGAAAACGCGAAATGACAGAATATTGTGAAAACTTGTTGTTCTATCTGTAAGTTGATATCGACAACAAAAAACGACATCAATAAAAATTCAATTCAGTAAATAAGTAAATCAGTTGAATTAAGCATAAAACATTTATGTCTCGTTTCATTTTCTGGGTTCATTTGCGGGTGAGCTAAGATTTCTCTCTCGTGGTTTCAGTTTAACGTTGCATTTGCGAACTGTGCCCGGAGTACGGTTTGATTTTATGTACCTTTGTTTTTTAACCGATAATTGCTGCGCTGCTTTGGCTAATCCAGCTTGGCTTGCAACAAAATCGCATAAGCATAAAGCCGAAAATAAATCCAAAAAGTTTTTAGGATTTATAACTAAAGCCATTTTTTAGTTATAGCGCTCACCGTAAGGCGGTGTTTTGTTTAACACACATAACAAATAAAATGCATCGAACATTTAGAGCCCATTTAAAGCCAAAAGCTGTTGCTTTTGTAAAGCCAAGCTGGATTAGCCAAAGCAACGCAGCAAATGTTACTTTGCTACCCGTCGGCAATCGGGTACATCGGGCACTCACCTCGTTCACCTCGAAAACTCCGTCACTTTAAAAGCTAGCCTATGGATATGGTTTCGGATACGGTTTGTGCAATTCGAAAGAGAAATTAGTAAACAAAATACATACATATTACTTAAAGATGAAATTGAATGTTCATAATCGATTCGACTTTTATACTATTACGAACATTCATGGTACTTTCTGAAATGGCATTAATAATGATTGTGTAAGTCGGAGTAATGTATATTGATGCTTAAGAAATGATGTGAAACCGAAATTTTCTGTTTTCGTTCATTATTAGAAATAATGACATTATTAATAACCATGTAAGTGCCGAGTTAAAAATATGGCGACGCAAACTAGTAGTGCTGCCATGAACAGGCAGAATAGATTTTGCAATCAAAATCCACCAAATCAAGCAGCGCAGCCGACTGCGCAGCACACACCGCACAGAGTCGTTGAAGTGCGACGGTATTTAAAAAAATAAGGGCCTTGCGGCCGAACCCGGCCTGATCACTACCAAATTTTAGAAAAAGTATTGTTTATTAATTATACACATGTGTGTAAAATTTGAAAAAATCGGGTAACTTTTTTTATAAATTTGTGTGGGAGCCCCACGAACCCGGGGCCCGATAACTTCCAAATTTTAAAGGAAAGTATTGTCACCGGAAATAAACATGTGTACAAAATTTCAGGAAAATCGGACTTTAGAAAGTGCGTTAAAAATTGATCAAAAATTTTACAAAAATTTGGTCCAGCGGAGATATACATGCGTATATAATTTGAAGAAAATCGCGAACTTTTTTCATAAAATTTGTATGGGTGCCCCCGACCCAGGGGCCCGATCACTTCATAATTTTTACAGAAAGTGTTGTCCATCAAAGATACACATGCGTACAAAATTTGAAGAGAATCGGGTAAATTTTTTAAAAATGTTGTATGGGAAATTTTCAAATTTTAATAGAAAGTATTGTCACCGGAAATATACATGTGTGCAAAATTTCAATAAAATCGGGCCAGATCTGACCAGCCAGCCAGCCAGCCAACCAGCCAGCCACGTGCACGCTAAGTTAATATAGAGAATTTAAAAATAAAGTCAGCAAGAAAAACAAACACGCGACCGACCAAAATATGACACATTGACATAATTTCTTGTACATAATATCTGACCAAATCAGCTGATTGCGGCACCAGTATTCACAATGAACACACAATGAATAAATTTTGAATTCACCATGCTTGTTGTAATTCTATTAAATTACAGATGGGGCTGCAGGACGTTCTGGAATGATTAGCGAATTTTGGCGAGTAGAAAAAGAAGGAAGAGTCGCGGTCGAGTCAGTCGAAAGTGAACCATCGATGTGAGAAGTCCGATTTGGAGTTGAGACCAAGGAACTTGTGAAGACAAAATTTTTGAACTTTTTTTTGATTGTGAATTTAAAGCAAAGTATTACAAAAAGTGTAGCCTTGCCATTTTCTTTTAAAAACTAATAAATTTAAAGAAAAAGTAAAAGCAGTGCAAAAAAACAACAAAAAAAAAAGTCAAGTTAAGCACTCCGGGAGTGCCGACAGAAGTGAAAATTCATAAGCAGGGAGAATATGCGCATGCGCTGAATTTTTAAGTTCCCCAAAATGCCAACATGCAAAATGCCTACTAGATGTCTAACGCATATGGGGCAATGCTATGTTCACAAATTAATTTTCTGTATTTATAAGCCATCCATCTACTGTCAAGTTAGGTACTACTGAACTAGTCCTATACAAAAAACTCAAATTCGACTGAACACCACACAATGCACGCAGCAGAGGCAAAACACAGACACAGACTCTACCTACCTCTATCTCTGCGATACAGTTTTTTTTTATGCCTCAATCAAGTTGGTTTGTGCGTTAACTACAAATAACTATGTGCTACCATCTACTATTGTTTTTGATTGTGTCCTTACTACCAGAAAATAGCACTATACTGCCATCTTCTTATTTTTCATTTGAGTGAGTTAGTTGGTTTGTGTATTAACTACAGTATACACACTATATAGCTGCGTCTCGTAACCATGTCGCGAGTTCAGAGATTTTATCTCATCTAAAGAAGTTTTCACTTAAAAAAAAACGATAAAGTAGCCCGCATAGCAGAACAGTGAAATTGTGCTAATACGCCATTGGCCAAAAGATCCAGTACCAATTTTAAAAGACTGGCGGAGATTTACTGTAATTATTATTAATTACTAAAATAAACACTGTGAAAAAGTGCAAAACGTATATAGATATGAGAACAATTATAAACGAATAATACAACGATAATATACCACAATATATAAGAATTACATCGCATGCAAGAAGAAACAGATTTTAAAGATGGACGCCTAAAAATATGCGAAGCCTGGGCCAGCAGATTAGTTTTTTTTAAGAAATAATTGATTATCATAGCAGTTTATGGGAAAGTTCTTTTCCACTTGTTTCGGAGTGCTTCCTAAGATTACACAATTTGTTCGTAGTTTCTTAAAGTACAGAAAGCAGTGGTTGTAAAACTTTCACCTTTTTTTTGGAAGAACAAATTTTAACTTGAAATATTTTGCCATATTTCCTTTTTTTGAATTTGAAAAGAATTTTAATATTTTTCTTATTAATTTAATTGAAAAGTTATAATAAATTACGCTTTTTTTTCATTAGATTCCTTTTTAATAATATTCTATTTTGAAGAATTTCATTCGATTTGAATTACATATACTGTAAACTGCGTTTAGTAGTATCAGGCTTAGCGGCTGGGCCTTTAAACTTTGGTTATTCCTTTAAACTAATTAATAGGAAATTTACATGTTTGGAAGTGACTTCTACCGGTGGGACCCACATTCAAAAAAGGAGGAAATCCAGGTAAATTACTTTTATCAAAACAAAAAAACAGCCTAGCATTTTATTTGGTTCGGCTACTAAAAGCAGTGCATTTTGAATAGTTTATTCTTGTATTCTAATTTTGTTCGAATACTTACTCAACAAAAAAACATAATTTTAAATTTAAAGCTATAAAATCTATTAAAGAAATTTTACTACAGAAAAATTTATAACGTTAACGTGAATTTTCTTCACGATTTCCATTTTTTGGTATTGTATTCATTATATCGTTGCTTCAATTAACACAGTCAATTCGTTAAAGAAACCAAGTTAAATAAAATTTTATAACGTCGATGAAAAAGAGCTGAAATCTTTTATTGCCTTTGCCCTGCAGGGCTGGAGGTGTTACTTTTACAGTTTTTGTTTGGTTTCTTGTTTTGAAATAAAATATGGCTGAGTAGAAGTAACCGGCCAAGGTGTGTGATTGGAATGGCGATTCCAAGTGAGAAGCTCTTTCCGAATGAAAAGGATTAACGTGACGAGGACTTTACTTTACTTAACGATGACTTAATGACGGACGGGTAACTGGACTTTCCCTCGACGGATTTTTTTTTTGCGAGGTCCCAAGTGCAGATGCGACTGGGTCAAATTGGCATTTTAGTTTAGTTTGTAAGTCATTTTTTTTAAATCAAAAGATAGCTCTTTTGAAAACGTTAATTTTAAGTTAGTTATAATGTGATTTGAATTAAGCTATGCCAATGACCCACTTGCACATGGACATGGAGACCTTCCACTACCATCCATTCTTTTACTTCTTTTCCTTTTTTTTACGACACAAACTTTTTTGTTTATGAGGAGGTGTCACTGGAGGGTGACAAGAACCGCCCATCCGATGAGCTAGGCTAGGGCAACTACAAGGTGTCGTCGTCTCCTTCCAGTGGCAGGACCCCAAGTGGGAACCTTCAACCGTAACAGGGTCGATAACGGAGGGGGGGGGGGGGGGTGTGGCCGATATTAGTGCTGATTCTATGGTTTTCGGGGTCGCTGAGTTGAATGGTGATGGTAAGACAGATCTAGGGGCATAGGGTCGATAACTGACCGGGTGACCGGTATTAGTGCTGATTCTGTAATTTTCGGGGACGTTGAGTTGAATGGTGATAGTAAGACAGCTCTAAGGGGATGGATTCGATAGCTGTGGTGGGGGGAGGTGACCGATATTAGTGTCAATTCTACGGTTTTTGGGGTCGCTGAGTTGAATGGTGAAGGTAAGGCAGCTCTAGATGCATGTGGTCGATAACTGACCGGGGTGACCGATATTAGTGTCGATTCTATACTTTTTGGGGTCGCTGAGTTGAATGGTGATGGTAAGACAACTCTAGGGGAATTGGGTCGATAACTGAGGGGGGTGACCGATATTATTGTCTATTCTATAGTTTTTGGGATCGCTGAGTGGAATAGTGATGCTGAGACAGCCCTAGAGGGATGGGGTAGATAAGTGAAGTGTATGACCGATATTAGTGTCCATTCTATAGTTCTCGGGGTCAACTTTTTTTGCTTGCTCTAGGGTGGGTTCCAACCAACCCAGTTTTGTTTAAAATTTATATTATTTTTTAATTTCTCTATATTAACTTCGCGTGCCCGTGTGTTTGTTTGTCGTGGAATCTTGCGTTCAATTTTTAACCCACTTCCCAAAGTCCTATTTCATTGAAATAGATGACAACACTATCTATTGAAATTTGGGGGGCCTCGGGGTCGGGATCATGAAGCCCTATACAGACGCCGGGGTCGTGGGGCCTCATACAAATTTAAAATAAAAATTAAACCGATTTTCTTAAAAAATTTATATACATGTGTATCTCCGATGGACAACAACAACACTTTTTGTAAAAATTATATTCTGTGCGGAGGATCAGGATGCATGCTGCCTAGGTGCTAAGAGAAGTGGTCGCTCTGTTCCATGCTAATCACGTCTGGTCATCTCTTATGGGTGAACAGACGTAATTTGCAAACCAACTCTGAGACCACCCCCTCTCCCACATACATGAGGCACCATACAAAATTTTTAAAAAAATTAACCCTCCGTCAAGACTGGATTGGATTAGAATAGTATGGCTATGTAGAACTTATTTTTACCTTTTTATTTGATACCAATATTTAGGCCCACCCACTTTTAAACACGCCCCCTGCTGAACTTCCAATTTTTGGCTCTTACTCTGTTGACTGGGGTTGGATTGGATCCAACTTTTTATAAGATAAAAGGTAATTTTATTGCCTTTTATACGATACTAAATAACCCCCTAACATCCATCAAAAGACTCAAAATTTTTTCAAAAAAAATCATTGATATATCACTTAAGAACGATATTCTTGGAATATATACAATAAGCAAGAAGGGTTAATAAAAGCATCTCTTATAATACTGAAAGCAAGTATATACTTTACATAAAAATATATTAACCAAATTTTTAGTTATAATTCCCACCACCAGAGTCGACTTTTAAAAATTATATATGGATAAGTTGGCAAACACATGAAACAAAAAATTGACCAATTGATTTGTTTAGTTTTTGCTGTTGCTTTGATCAGCCGTTAACCACAAAAAATACCTAACTCATTTTGTTGAAAGCAATATAGCAAATGTTATTAGGAAGATTGATTTCCTTCTGCATTAATAGCTGCATTTTATTTTGCCCAGCGAGTTCGGAATTCGAATGTCAAAACCAGCCAAACAGCAGGTTTTCACAATTCCAAAGAAGGCATTCGACAGTGCAATTGTTGTTGTTCCTCGGCAAATAAAATACGGCTGTTATTCGTTTCGTGAATAGTAACGTCATCATTAAATATTTGCTATATTGCTTTCAACAAGAAAATAAAAATTACAACAACAAACACCTTGGATAGAACAGAAAGTGGTTAAGCATTAACCAAAAAAAAAGGGGTTAAGAAATATTTAACCTAATTTTTATTTACAATTCCCACACCCAGAGTCGACTTTTAAAAATTATATATGTATAAGTTGGCAAACACATGAAACAAAAAATTTACCAAAATTTGGTTAGTTTTTGCTGTTGCATTTGATCAGCCGTTAACCACAAAAAATACCTAACTCATTTGTTGAAAGCAATATAGCAATTGTGACAATAGGCTTGTGGTACTTTAAATACGATACGTGAACGTCGGAATTTACATGAGTTACGAATCCTGAAAACATCGCATCAATGGTTGTACCATATCTAGTCATCCCCAGTGTTCTACCAGAAACTAAATCTAAATTAAGTTTTTTTTTTTGAGAAATCCTAAGCGCAATCCGTCATCTTTATCGAAGTGAATATTGAAATCGCCACCAAGTATGAGCGGAAGTGCATGATAACGATTCTTCAACAGTTTTGAACCCCCTTCAGTATATGCTAACAATGCCTCATGCAGAAAATCTCTTATGTTTTTAACGTTCTGATTGACTGAAATATAAACTGTGACCATTACAATTTGTTTACCGTTAAGCAAAGTGCATATCGTGGCGCGTATGTCCCCAAAAGCAGATTTGGGTTGACTAACGTGCTGGGAATTTGTTCTCAGGTAAGCATCATCACAGATAGTAAAAGTCGTATTGCGAATCGCCAACATTTTGTTAGATGCCGAATTTTCTTTTCTCTCTTTTCTCCGCTCCATTATCATATCTGTCAGAACATCTGTTTCTTCAATCCTAAAAGGGATATGTAAAATAAACATTTCCCTCTTATATTCTGTTATAAGAATATGAATATGTGTGTTAGAAGCTTGAAGAAAAAGACGCTAGCCGAGTGCGGCAATCTAACGAGCACGATAAGCACTTTTAAGCGAGTAACACGACCAAACCCGGTTCTTCTGCTAAACCGGTTATGCCCAATGCAAAATTACTCTGGGAATGTGTGTTCGCTGTGCCTGCAGTAAATAACAAAAGTGTTTTTTATGTTAACACACTAGTGTGCATAATGCCTACTTTCGAGGGTTGGGTATAGCGTAGGAAAAGGTCACTTTCGTCTATGGTCGTGTGAAAATTATTTTCCCAGATCATAATTTCTGTATCTTATAATTTTTTGAATTTTCCGTTCTTTCACCCCCCCCCCCTCACACTCTTTAGCAGTGACATATCAAAAAACAAACTGGGATAGAGTGACGTCATCAAGTTCAATGGGTCTTTTTTCATACTTGTCATCATCATCAAGTTGTGCCAGTTCTTTTAAAAAATTTCTGATTCGCTCTCGCTGTTTTGGCCAGTAAGTAGGTATATAAACAACAGTCAGCGACGCCTTCCACATTGGTTCACGCAATAGAAATCAAGCAGCTTCTTGACTTGACATTTCAACCGTATTGAGTACGTTGACACTAAATTTCTTTGAAGCAGCGACAATATCGAAGTCTAAATTCTCAATCGTAATCTCGACGAGTTTCTGTTGTAAATTGCTGATTCCTCTGTTAGTCGTATTGATGTAATCGACGACGTACTGGGCGCATGAATATTCTTTAGTGATGAATGGGAAATCCATGTTGGACTCAACCAGGTTTAATATAAAAGGATTGAAAAAATTGTGCCATTTTTCTGAAGGTTGCCGTTTCGGTCGAGTTATCTCAGCTCGTTGAATGTTGACATAATCCTCATCCGATAGTATGATAAAAGTGCTCAATTTGGTTGTAGTCATTATCTTCTAGATTTTTCCGTATATCTTTGTACCGGGATTTGAGTGTTTTCAACTTTGGATTTTCCTTCTCTAGAGGTACCAGAATGACAGTTTTAGGGATAGGCATGGAAGGGGCCTTGAACAGACACATGTGAATGTGTTCCTATGTGTTTGAAGTTTTATGTATCCAGAAGCGTCTGATGAACCCTCTGAAATGAGAGTACGAATCAATCACTTCTTTATAATAGGTCCCCAACGCATCCCTTGGTGCATTATCCAACCATAATAGTAAATGGGCGTGTTGAGTACCATTGTGTTGGAATTCAATTTGTTTGAATTAATTAAGTACTCTATATTTTCCAAAACAACTTAATCTCTTTGATTGTAAATTAAGCATGATGACATTAGCCAATTTATTGAAGTAAATTGTGCAATTCATTGACAAAAGTAGTTTTTTCTAAATTATTTAATGCTTCAATCTGCTCATCTGTCAGCACTCCTACCTGATTTTTGAATTTATCTAGAACCCTAAGAACATTCGGCCACCCTATTTCGTTATCACTGATCGTCAAAAACATGGTTGGTCTTCTTAACTGGCGCATCATTGCAAATAGATCTCACTAACATGCAGACCAATAAGCTGCAGAACTCGGTATTGACTTCATGAAAGCCACGTTGATCTCTAAACAGGTGTTTATATAATCTTCAGATAATATGTGCTCCTTAGTTATATCGTTATTCGTTTTGTTTGTTGATTTGCATTAGCGTTTTAAACTTTCGTTTGAATTCAAAGTGTTTGTATTTTAGGGTGTCACAAATTACGTCATCGCAAGCCGACCGCTAACCAATTGTTTTCAAAAAAGTCTCATCAATTTCTGACTAGTAGAAGCCGATATGTACCAGTTCCACTTTTCTATGCATAACACGCGCCACACACGACGCGCGAAACGCGTCACACGCAGAATATCAAAAATGCTGGGTGAGATTTAGTTGATCAAAAAATTTCACCTCTCTGTGTCGTGTGAAAGGTAAAAAACTAACGAATTCACTTTTTGTTAACGCTTAACAAAAGTTAACATTCGATTTCACTCCCCATAAAATGTCTGTAATGTAATGTTGTTAAGGAGTAAATTCCAAAAACGGCTGTGTAGAAGTAATTCAAACAATCATACCAATTAACCCCCTAACATCCATCAAACAACTTAGAAAAATGAATTTTTCAAAAACCAACTCAAAACTTTCGAAGCCTCTCTCTCTTAAAGGGGCCGTCTCCCCCAAACAAGATTGCTGTTTGAGAGTTCTGCTCAATGAGGGATTTTAGGAAAATGGTGTCCGGGAGCCCTAACTGAGTAAAAGCTATAACGCACTTTAGCCTGAAACTGATTTAAACAAAAACATATGTAAACAAAAGAAGGATGTCAAATCATTGGCTAATCATTGAACTAAAAAACAATAAATTCACAGAAATAATAAAATAAATAAATAAATAATATACTTATACAGGAAATAAAAAGTA
This sequence comes from Nephrocerus scutellatus, assembly GCA_947095585.1. NCBI lineage: Eukaryota > Metazoa > Arthropoda > Insecta > Diptera > Pipunculidae > Nephrocerus > Nephrocerus scutellatus. The sequence goes on along the minus strand of OX352761.1, from coordinate 86,348,058 downwards.
ACTGAATTGCAACTATCCATATAGCGAGTTGAGAATCTCCATTTTTCTATCTTTTTTTTAATGTTGACTTTTAGCAGAAAAATGTTAAAAAAACTCTTAAATTTTTAGTTCAAACACATTTTCGTTTGCATAAAAATTGCTGATTGAGATTTTTTCCAAAGTTGCATGAGGCTGCTACTGAAAAAGGTAAACAATGAGAAAAAATGAGATAGCATTAGTAGATTGAACTAGTTGTACTTTTTGGATACATGGCAAAATAATTTCAATTAATTTTCATGTTTCATTGGTACGTAAAATTCGTATTTGTAAAATATCCAATAGAAAGCACTATTAATTTTAAAATCAATGAAGAACTAAGGAAATTTGGCATCACTAACAAAAAAATTTATTTCTTATCATCACAGTTAATAGTTATAACCATTATTATGCAGCCGGTATTTTAATGGGATACGTGTCATTCATTAGCCTTGGTTCATCTTCATAGCGTTCGTGGAAAAAAAACTAGTTAAGGTAGATCAAAAATTTTGAAGCAGTGCTTTTTCTATGTAATGTCAAATTTTTACCGAAAATATAAATAATATTTTTTATATAATTAGTGTTCAAAACTACAATGAATCGACACACGAAGTTGCTAAGTCGTAAAACAGCCGGCTACAGCAGCCTCATCACGTTCGCGGTGCTGCTCATTGCATGGCTTTCAGGGTTTGCTTCCAGATTGTTTGCCGTCATCCGCTTCGAATCGATTATACACGAATTCGATCCGTGGTTCAATTATCGTGCCACAGCGTACATGGTGCAACATGGTTACTATCAATTCCTAAACTGGTTCGATGAACGCGCATGGTACCCTCTGGGTCGTATTGTAGGAGGCACTGTATATCCTGGTCTAATGATAACCTCGGGTAGCATACACTTTTTGCTTCACGCTCTTAATATTCCCATACATATTCGGGATATTTGCGTTTTTTTGGCACCAGTCTTCAGTGGATTAACATCTATTTCCACGTACTTGCTGACAAAGGAACTATGGTCACCCGGCGCAGGATTATTCGCGGCAAGTTTTATTGCGATCGTTCCCGGATACATAAGTAGATCTGTTGCCGGGTCGTATGACAATGAAGGCATTGCGATATTTGCTTTACAATTTACATACTTCCTGTGGGTGAAATCGGTAAAAACAGGATCCATGTTCTGGTCGGCCATGACCGCCCTGTCATACTTTTATATGGTGTCGGCATGGGGAGGATATGTGTTTATTATAAACCTGATTCCATTACATGTATTTGTTTTACTAATAATGGGACGTTATTCGCCACGTCTTCTTACGAGCTATGCAACATTTTATATCTTGGGTTTGTTGTTCTCAATGCAAATACCATTTGTGGGATTTCAACCTATTCGTACAAGTGAGCACATGGCTGCAATGGGAGTGTTCGTACTACTGCTTGCCGTCGCATCACTTAAGTATTTGCAGACTGTTATGTCTAAAACGGAATTTAAAAAACTTTTTATTGTTGGAGGATTGGTAGCTGCTGGTGCCGTCTTTGTAGCAGTTGTTTTGCTGACGATGATGGGTGTGATCGCACCTTGGAGCGGTCGTTTCTACTCTCTTTGGGACACTGGCTATGCAAAGATTCACATTCCTATAATTGCTTCCGTGTCGGAACATCAACCGACAACGTGGTTTTCATTCTTTTTTGATTTGCACATTTTGGTTTGTGTATTTCCGGTTGGTGTGTGGTACTGCATTAAGAAAATTAACGACGAGCGAGTTTTTGTAGTACTCTACGCAATAAGCGCCGTATACTTTGCTGGTGTAATGGTTCGTTTAATGCTTACCTTGACGCCTGTTGTGTGCATGTTAGCTGGCATTGCATTCTCATGCCTTTTGGAAGTATTTCTCAAGGAAGATAATACACAAAATAAGCCATCAGTATCTAGTGGTTCGACCGAGGAAAACGAAGAAAGTTCTTTTGAAAAAAAGAACATGTATGACAAGGTATGTTAAAAGCTGCTCTAAGATTGATCTAGTTTAATATGATATAATTATACAGGCAGGTAAATTAAAACATCGACCAAAACATGACCCTACACATGAAAGCGCAAGCGGTATTGGCTCTAATTTAAAGAGCATTGTAATATTGGCAATTCTCATGCTTTTGATGATGTTTGCTGTTCATTGCACCTGGGTAACGAGCAATGCCTATTCTAGCCCTTCAATTGTTCTTGCTTTTCATAATAGTCAGGACGGGTAAGTTATCTTGCATTTTTAAAAGACACATTTTTTTTTATATTCCCGCAGTCGCATAAAGCAAATTAGTTTGAACTATAAGTAATGTTTATACTTTATGGTAACAGTTCCCGCAACATTCTCGATGATTTCCGTGAAGCTTACTATTGGCTTTCACAAAATACTCCCAATGATGCTCGCATTATGTCTTGGTGGGATTACGGATATCAAATAGCTGGAATGGCTAATCGAACTACATTAGTTGATAATAATACATGGAATAACAGTCACATAGCACTCGTTGGCAAGGCCATGTCGTCAACAGAAGAAAAGTCTTATGAAATTATGACCTCGCTAGATGTTGACTATGTTTTAGTAATATTTGGAGGTGTTATTGGTTACTCCGGTGATGACATAAACAAATTCCTGTGGATGGTTCGTATTGCTGAGGGTGAACATCCCAAGGATATTAGGGAGAGTGACTTTTTCACAGATCGGGGTGAATTTCGTGTCGACGCCGAAGGTGCTCCAGCTTTGCTGAATTGCTTGATGTACAAACTTAGTTATTATCGATTTGGAGAACTAAAGCTTGATTATAGGTTTGTGACTACTTTTTTATTAGCTAATGCGAAAAAAATAATTGAAATTGTGTGTTTCTGCTGCATATTTCTAGAGGACCTGCAGGATTTGATAGAACTCGAAATGCTGTAATCGGTAACAAGGATTTTGATCTTACTTTCTTAGAGGAGGCTTACACAACTGAACACTGGCTAGTTCGTATATATCGAGTAAAGAAGCCGCAAGAATTTAACAGACCTGCATTAAAGCCAACAGATAGATCGGTGACTACCGGCACTTACGTTTCACGAAAGGTACACAATGTTCAATTATATAACGCCTCAAAATTTTTGGGTGGAACAAATAACAATTGAATTACTTAATTTTCATTTCATTTTAGAACTCTAAGAGGAGAAAAGGCTATATAAAGAACCGTCCTGTGGTAGTTAAGGGAAAAAGAACTCTCAAATAAGTCGATTAAAATAAAAGAAAACTAACTGTAAACAGGAGAAAACAAGGTTTTATTAATTAACAAATCTAATTTAAAAGAAATAAAAAATTTATAAATTACGTAAAAAAAATATAATTATAAATAAAAAATTTTGTTTGCATTACATCCACCTTAAATCCCAATTGAACTTAAAAATAATTCAAGGTTTTTTTTTTATATATAAAACTATGTTGTAGCTAAAGTCAAAACATCTTTGGCGTCGAACCTTAACCAAGCATTTTAACTATTACTGTTTAAATTAGAAAAAAAACAACCTATAAAAATTAAAATTTTTCATTTAAATTCTCTAATCGCTGAATGATATGGATGTTTTTTATATTGTAGGAGTTATCGAAAGAGACATTTGACATCAGATGTTAAAATTGAAAATGCTCAGATCATTTTATTCTGAGCACTTAGAGCATGCTCATACTCTGAGCAAATAAGAAACACGAGAATTTTTCTTGAGAACTCTTTGACTGCTCTGAACTAATTTATGAAAACGCCAAATGACAGAATATTGTGAAAACTTGTTGTTTTATCTGTAAGTTGATATCGACAACAAAAAACGACATCAATAAGAATACAATTTAGTAAATAAGTAAGTAAGTTGAATTAAGCATAAAACATTTATGTCTAGTTTCATTTGCTGTGTTCATTTGTGCGTGAGCTAAGATTTCTCTATCTCTCCACCGCCAAAACCATGCAGCGCAGCCGACTGCGCAGCACACACCGCACACAGTCATTAAAGTGCGACGGTATCTGATGCACTATAAGAAATTAAAAAAATGTATAAGGGCCTTGCGGCCGAACCCGGGGCCCGATCACTACCAAATTTTAGAAACAGTATTGTTTATTGGGTAAACACATGTGTGTAAAATTTGAAAAAAATCGGGTAATTTTTATTTTAAATTTGTATGGGAGCCCCACGAACCCGGGGCCCGATCCCTTCCAAAGAAAGTATTGTGACTGGAAATACACATGTGTACAAAATTTCAGGAAAATCGGGTCTTAGGAAGTGCGTTAAAAATTGATAATTAAAAAAAAATTGTATTGGCCCCGGGGGCCCGATCGCTTCAAAAATTTTACAAAAAGTTTTGTACATCTGTCCACATGCGTATAAAATTTGAAGAAAATCGGGAACTTTTTTCATAAAACTTGTATGGGTGCCCCCCCGGCCCAGGGGCCCGATCACTTCCAAATTTTTACAGAAAGTGTTGTCTATCAAAGATACACATGCGTATAAAATTTGAAGAAAAAAATTTTTTTTAAAAATTTTGTATGGGAGCTCCCCGACCCCGCGGCCCGGGGGGCCTCAAATATAATGTGCTGTTTTCGGAAATACACATGTGTGCAAAATTTCAATAAAATCGGGCCTTGGGAAGTGGGTTAAAAATTGATCGCCAGATTCCACGACAAACAAAGCCACAAATCCACAAACACACGGGCACGCGAAGTTAATATAGAGAATTTAATAATTATAATTTCAACTATTGTACATCATCTTATATAAAAAAAACATTTTTATACATATCTTTGACTGGTATTACACGGCGCGTGAATGTAATGCAAAATTTACATTTGAGGCGTGCGAGACAAAGTGAGGGGGCCAACTATAGTTAACGAATGTTATAGTTATTTTATAGTAACATTATGGTAACATTGAAAAATATACTTCATACTTCTAAGTAGATTAGTTAGATGAGCTAGATGAGTTATTTTAATATTTGATTAATAAAATATAGATGAGCTTACACCATATAGATGATCAATAGACAACTCCCAATATATATGTTTCTTTACTCGGGTTTTCTATATTTTTTTATTATTTTTATTGTTTCATAAAAACACTCCTACTCCAACTACTCACCCCATCACGTGATTTCCCACAAGACTCAGCAAGCCTATTGAAGAGGCCCCGTGGTGGGGGCCGAAAACGCGTTCTAGGCTACCATTTTTAACCCTACACTGGTTGCAGCCTGCCAAACTCTCGCATGACATGGCTTCGTTCTCTTCTCCAATTTATAGGTTATAATTTATAGCTTATCTTTTATTATAGATTTCTGGTGTGGGTTTTTTATCTTATATAATCATTTTTATTTTTATTAAATTATATTATATTTTTATTGAACTATATTATATTCTAATTAACAGATTTTTTTCGGAGTTCCGGGTGTCAATACGACGGTCTGTCAGGTTGCTCGGGGATAAATTCCACCGGTCATCCAGAATGGGACCCTATCGAACCTCAGAAACTCTGTGGCAAAGCCTCAGGGTTCGAGAGGGTGTTGACTTAGGTCTTCGCCAACTTGTACACCTGGGGCTGCTGGTCACATCGGCGCGTTAACCGGTCGATGGTGTAGGGAGCTGTCAGGCACTCGAGGACTCCTTCCACAAAAAGATATGCCGGGCAACTCGAGAAGCATTTAAGTGTGTATTTCCACCTTCTTTTACCCCCTTTACAATCTTACAGGGAAAATTAAATTTAATTTACTTTAATGGATAAATTAATTTAAGGGATAATTCAGTTAAACTTATCTTAATGGATACGATTACGTCGTGGTAATGTTGTTGCTTCTTTTATTTTTCCTCTCTCTTCTTCCAATTTCACTTTTATTTTTTGCACGTTCAATTTAGCTGCCGTCTGCCTGCTTTGTAGCGTCTTCTTCTGGTTTTTCATACAGTTATTTTACGCATTTATAATTCGCGCAATCGCACTCAATAAAATCGTTTAATCCCGGTTGAGCCCCAACATTGTGGGAATAATATGTAAAATGTTAGAACAAAACAAACAATTTCAATTTATTAATTTTATTTTATTGAAGAGAGGGAAAAAGAGAATCCATTGTTTAGTCCTTGTCTGTGTGTTCTGTCTGCGGCTGTGTGTTTCGTCTGTGTCTGTCTGTCCAAGTCGTGCATTACTGCCTGATGATAAGTTTTTAGTTAATAAAGTTGAGGTTTGGCGTTTCTACGGTATCCGTAAAAACTGTATTTTTGCCCCACCCCCGGAGCACCGCCCCGCCCACCACCTACCTCCCACAAATGGGTGGGGCGTGAAGGCGACGCCCCCTTTTGGTGGGAGGAGCATCCAAAGTTTTGAGTTTTTTTTTCTTCAGAAAAATTCATTTTTCTAAGTTCTTATAGGGAGGTGTGGGGGTTAATTGGTATCATACGAAAGGTTGTTGCCGATATTACGATTAATCCAGACCCTATTGGCCATATCTCCATATCTTCCATAGGAACAAGTCTTATAGTCGCATATTAGTCCTACATTCCGAGTTTCATACAAATCCCTTGAGAAATGGCTTAGTTCCAAAAATCCCAGACCCTATTGGCCAGATCCCAGAATTTCCATAGGAACAAGTCTTATAGTCGCATATTAGTCCTACATTCCGAGTTTCATACGAATCCCTTGAGAAATGGCTTGGTTCCCAAAATGCCAGACCCTATTGGCCAGATCCCAGAATTTCCATAGGAACAAGTCTTATAGTATCATATTAGTCCTACATTCCGAGTTTCATACGAATCCCTTGAGAAATGGCTTAGTTCCAAAAATCCCAGACCCTATTGGCCAGATCCCAGAATTTCCATAGGAACAAGTCTTATAGTCGCATATTAGTCCTACATTCCGAGTTTCATTCGAATCCCTTGAGAAATGGCTTAGTTCCAAAAATCCCAGACCCTATTGGCCAGATCCCAGAATTTCCATAGAAACAAGTCTTATAGTCGCATATTAGTCCTACATTCCGAGTTTTATACGAATCCCTTGAGAAATGGCTTAGTTCCAAAAATCCCAGACCCTATTGGCCAGATCCCAGAATTTCCATAGGAACAAGTCTTATAGTCGCATATTAGTCCTACATTCCGAGTTTCATACTAATCCCTTGAGAAATGGCTTGGTTCCCAAAATTCCAGACCCTATTGGCCAGATCCCAGAATTTCTATATGAATAAGTCTTATAGTCGCATATTAGTCCTACATTCCGAGTTTCATACGAATCCCTTGAGAAATGGCTTAGTTCCAAAACTCCCAGACCCTATTGGCCAGATCCCAGAATTTCCATGGGAACAAGTCTTATAGTCGCATATTAGTCCTGCATTCCAAGTTTCATACGAATCCCTTGAGAAATGGCTTAGTTCCAAAAATCCCAGACCCTATTGGCCAGATCCCAGAATTTCCATAGGAACAAGTCTTATAGTCGCATATTAGTCCTACATTCCGAGTTTCATACGAATCCCTTGAGAAATGGCTTGGTTCCCAAAATTCCAGACCCTATTGGCCAGATCCCAGAATTTCCATAGGAACAAGTCTTATAGTCGCATATTAGTCCTACATTCCGAGTTTCATACGAATCCCTTGAGAAATGGCTTGGTTCCCAAAATTCCAGACCCTATTGGCCAGATCCCAGAATTTCCATAGGAACAAGTCTTATAGTCGCATATTAGTCCTACATTCCGAGTTTCATACGAATCACTTGAGAAATGGCTTAGTTCCAAAAATCCCAGACCCTATTGGCCAGATCCCAGAATTTCGATAGGAACAAGTCTTATAGTCGCATATTAGTCCTACATTCCGAGTTTCATACGAATCCCTTGAGAAATGGCTTAGTTCCAAAAATTCCAGACCCTATTGGCCAGATACCAGAATTTCCATAGGAACAAGTCTTATAGTCGCATATTAGTCCTACATTCCGAGTTTCATACGAATCCCTTGAGAAATGGCTTAGTTCCAAAAATCCCAGACCCTATTGGCCAGATCCCAAAATTTCCATAGGAACAAGTCTTATAGTTGCATATTAGTCCTACATTCCGAGTTTCATACGAATCCTTTGAGAAATGGCTTAGTTCCAAAAATCCCAGACCCTATTGACCAGATCCCAGAATTTCCATAGGAACAAGTCTTATAGTCGCATATTAGTCCTACATTCCGAGTTTCATACTAATCCCTTGAGAAATGGCTTAGTTCCCATAATTCAATTATACGACACAAAAACGTTACACAAAAAGGGAACACCAAATCCGAACACAAAATCCGAACACAAAAACGTAACACAATTTTATTTTTATACTCTACTAAATTTTCTCCTTACCGTCGCTAAAGTAGTTTCACTTCAAAAACTTTATCTAAAAATGCTTAGCCCATACCATATGCTGGCCGATACCATATTATGCTTACCCCATACAAAACCTAAAGAAATCTATTTTGTTGTAGAGGGGGGGGATGTGAAAATCGCCATCGTTTTTTAAAAGGAAAAACACCTATCTGAACATAAATGAATTGAGCGCAGAGCATTTTACAGTGTGTCACCGGTTTTGTATGGGGTAAGCATAATTTGGTATCGGCCAGCATATGGTATGGGGTAAGATTTTTAGATAAAGTTGCATATAAACGCAATATAAATTGATTGCGATTCTGCTATAATTGAGCCACGCCCTTAAGAATAGTATGGCTGTGTAGACCTAATTATCACCTTTTATTTGATACCAATATTTTGGCCCACCCACTTCTAAGCACGCCCCTTTTTACACTTTTATGGAAAAGTCTGTTTTTTACTCTAACTCCGTCGAGGGGGGGTTCCATTGGCCCCATTTTTTTAAATGGAAGGTATTTTTATTGCCTTTCGTAAGATACCAATTAACCCCCATACCTCCTTCTAAATACAATTAGGGCTTTCCGGAGAGGGGTATAAAGAAGCCCAAATCAAAAATTACGTTTAGCCGTGGTTTTTTTTTATCTTAATATATAAAAGCGTTGGTGCGTATGCATATCCGACTATGCGCCTGAACCGCTGAAGCTTTTCAACTTATACTCACACCATATGTTCGTGTGGTGCTCCGGATGGTTTTTGTTTGTGGTAGACCCCACTAGGTGGCGCTGGGGTGAAAATGTAGTTTTCCCTGTTATAAAGGTTTTTATATAACGACGGGTATTTTCGCTAGTATTTATATAAACGTATTGGCAAGCGAGAGCTCCCTGAATGACTTGCGCCTTTGTAATAAGGTTGGCTATGTACTTTTTGGGGGCTGCGTGACAGGGTGTATAAAATTAAAGACAAAAAGAGAGTAACTCTACGTGCGGCTTTATTTATTCAACGCTAGACTGATCTAACTCTATCACAGGTACAATATGATTACACGGTGAAATGGCACGCGTACAATAGTGTGCGTGAGAGATTCTAATCCATATTTATTTTAGTGTGCTAGTGCCTTTGGATATTCAATTGTTTATTCAATATGAAAGTGTTGGTATAATCATTGTGAACATACCTTAAATGTCAACTTCATCAATTGTCAAATTGAAATGTCAAGACCTTCTGTCTAGCCTTTTTCTTTTTCCGATCTGAGTAACTAAGGAAGTCAAATAAAGTAATCTATTTATTTTTAATAAATTGTTCGTTTTTATCAACAGATTATGGGGTCAGGGCATTCCAATTAATCTAAAACATATCAAGGATTTGATATTTCATAAAAATTTCGACCCAGATTTTTCATTAAAAATTTCCTCGCTCAAACTTCACATCACAACCTCAAACAATGAGCACGAATATGCTAGGGCGCATTCAACTGTTTAATGGAGAGAAATTTGCTTCTTGCAAGCCACAAATGGAAGCAATCCTCCATAAAGCGAGATTAACTGGCTACGTTTATGGAATGATACAACGACCGCAGGTTGCAGAAAATCCACAGAGTTGGGACGACAAAGACATGGATGCAAGGGCGGAGCTGCTCTTAGCAATAGAACCAAGTATCGTGTCACTGGTAAAGGACAAAAAATTGTCCAAAGATATTTGGAACTTCCATGGACGAATTCATTCGTGAATTTAAGATGACAGTCAACAAACTGCAGGAAATGGAGGCGACACTTGATAAGGATTTATTGGTGGTAGTACTCATCGACGGACTGTCTGATGATTACAAAGATGTCCAAGCTGCGTTCGACGCCCAAAGCAACTATCCAGAGGTGGACATTGTGTGTACAATTTGAAGGTGAGTGAGCGAAAAAAAGATGGAAATGGACAACCTAGCACAGCGTTATACACCAAGTTGAAAAATAAACATAGAAAACCCACAAACTACAACAACAGAGGTAACTTCTTTCCATATAACTGCCGCGTATGTGGAAAAAAGGGCCACATGCCGAAGGACTGCTACCAGAATAAAGAAAAGGCAAAAACAGTTCAATCGGGCACCACAGACGAAGCTTTATATGGCTTTATAGTAACAGAGGAGTCTGCATTTAAATCGTCTGCTGACAATATCGCCTGGTGTCTTGACTCCGGAGCTATTTCGCATATGTGCTCGACGAAATCCTTGTTCAAAAGTCTAAAAATGTGCGAACAGGATTCCTATGTTACTTTAGCAAATGGACAGCGAATACAAATGGTCGGAATCGGAACCACAGTATTGCCATCACACCTAAGCAATATTGAGAAGGATATTAAATTATTTAGCACACTGTATATTCCGAATCTTAAAAAAACCTCATCTCGGAAAGCAAAGCGACATGTCACAACTTAAAGGTCGTTTTTGAGGGTGATCCCGCGAAATTATACACCAAGACTGACACGTTGTTGATCACAGCTGTTCAAAGACATGGTCTATATATCGTTTCTGGATATCATAGAGCCATGATAACAAATGGAAATAATAATTCGCAGAGGCTGCGGCATCGAAGGATGAAAAGGAAGGATGTCACCTCAACATAACCTCATTGAAACAACTTCAGTCAACAGGAATGGTGACTGGCTTACCAGATAAGTTCAGATCCGATGAAAGCAGTTATGTTTCGGGCATTTGTGCTAAACAATCGACCAAACCATTTGGTGTGTGTGAAAACAAGAAGACGAATATGAGATTGGAGTTAATACACTCGGATTTGTGTGGTGCCATGCGCACCCAATCGTTGAGCAAAGCACTATATTTTATCACATTCATAGACGATTATTCACGACGCATGTTTGTATACTTCATGCAAAAGAAAAGCGAAGCCCTAGACAAATTTAAAGTCTTCAGGGCATTCGCAGAAAAACAAACAGGGGAATCAATCAAATCGCTAAGAACTGATAACGGGACGGAGTATACAAATTCAAAATTCGAAGAATTCTTAGAACAAAATGGAATAGACCATGAATTTTTTGCACCACACACGCCACAACAAAATGGTATAGCAGAGAGGGCCTATCGGATCCTACTGGAAATGGCGAGATGTTTGAAGCTGGAAACGAAATTACCTGATTACCTGTGGGCAGAACTAGTGTGCACAGCAGCTTTTATCCGCAATATATGTCCAACATAGATAAATGGCCAAATTACTCCAGAAGAATTGTGGACGGGCAGGAAACCGGACGTGTCATCTTTCAAGTGCATCGGGACAAGGGCATATGCAATGGACAAAGGGAACAACCTAGGGAAATTCGAGTAAATTCGATGAAAAGTAATGTGCATTTAGTTGTGGGATATAGCAATGAACATGGCATATACCGACTCTGGAAGCCTGTAATGCAGAAGGAGTTCTGTCAAATGTCTATGCCTTCGATTTTATCCCACCAGACAGTAAAAGCGAAGATCCGAAACATCTACTGCCTAACCAAACTACCGAAAAGGGCAGCTTAGAGGAATGTAATAATGGAGATACTGACAAGACATTAGTGGAATCTATTGTACAAGTACCAGGTAATAAAGAAGAAGTTTACAGCATTAGTGTTGACCCTGTGAACGTGAAACGGCTGGAAAGCAATGAAAATCGAAACGAATGGTATAAGGCCATGCAAGAAGAGTACGAATCCCTTATTCGAAACGGAACTTGGACGTTGATGGAAAGGTCAACTGACCGGCAAGTAATTAATTCAATTTGACTCACTTTGGCAATAGCGGCAGAACATAACTTGAAGTTACACCATCTTGACGTCTCCACAGCGTTCCTAACTGGAGCAACCAGATATTTTCGCGAAGGACGCTGTAAATAAGGTGTGTCTGTTAAAAAGGGCAAAATATGGCCTTAAGCAGTCAGGCCGCCAGTGGAACCTCAAGTTGGACAAGACTCTAAAGAATCTTGGATATACGCGGTCGTCTTAAGATAAGTGCTAGGTTTTAAAGTGCTACTACAAGGTCTTAAAGAAAAACATCACAATCATCACCGTCAATGTCGATGACCTTCTTTTGGCCACAAACGATTCTGAAGACTACTCAATGGTTCATATAACACTATCGAAGGAGTTCGATATTCACGATTTGGGTGAACCAAAGTTATGCGTAGGTCTTGAAATCACGATGGGCAACAAGAAGATCTGCGTAAGACAAATGGGATACATTAACAGTCTAATAAAGTCATACAATTTAGACAAAGCGAAACCATTACGTTTACCTTCACAAGTCAAACTCAACATTGAAAAGGAACCAACTATCAAAGGCGAAAGCGGGAGAGTTGATAATCATGTCGATTATCGACGGATTTACTGCGGCGGGAGGTCCTTCAATCTGCATTCGATCCGCATTTGAAATTTTATGTATTATAGAATTCGCCGGAAAACTGCATTATCAATCCGCAATAATCTGCAATTTCGACAGCTGTCGAAATGTTGACAGTTTAAATTAAATTAAATGTAGTGTTTTTTTTTTCGAATTACAACTGTTTTCAATTCCCAAAAATTTAAAAAAGTGAAATGGACACAATTAACCTTTTATTATATTTGAACGAAGAAGAAGAATCATCGAATAGAAAAGAATGCAGAAAAGCAGTTCGTAATTTGTGCCAAGACATATTCCAATTATCAAACACTCAGTTAGTAGAAATGATTCTGAATTTGTGATTAAGATTAAAACTTTAATTTATTTTTTAGATTTATTAAAAACTTAAGGCTAAATAGAGCTGCGTTTAAATATGTTTAAATGAATAAAACCAAATCTGGACAAAATAAGTGCCATTAAAAATTACCCAATTCCAAAAAACCAAAAAGAGATCAAAGACTTCTTAGGTCTGCTTGGCTATTATAGAAATTTTATTAGGGACTTCGCCAATATAGTTAAACCCCTTACGGAATGTTTAAAAAAGGGAAAACTCGTGAAACTAACTGAAAAATACGTAAAGGCATTCGAACATTGCAAAAACTTACTAACAAATGATCCTTTACTGCAGTATCCTGACTTCGGTAGGCCTTTTGTATTTACCATAGATGCAAGCAACGTGGCTTTAGATGGAGTTCTCTATAGGAAAAGATAAACCTATTTGTTTCGCATGTAGGACACTCTCTGACTCCGAGACGAATTACTCAACAATTGAAAAAGAGCTAGTTGCCATTTTTTGGGCTACTAAATATTTCCGACCATATCTCTATGGCCGCAAGTTTGCTATAGTCACCGACCATAGGCCGCTAACGTGGCTCATGAGCCTCAAAGAGCCAAATTCTAAGCTTATTAGGTGGAAACAAACCAAACAATGCACAGCAATAGATTCGGCCCCGAAGGATCTAGTGATATGCACAATTTAAACTGCACAGATAATTCCCCTCGCGAAACTCACGCTGAAGGAGATTTATGTAATATCGAAGACTCTTCAAATTTTCAGATATACGACTCGAAAAACCAACGGGATATATAGAAATTACGACACTCCCCTTCATTAACATAAGCTCCCCATTTAGTAGGAACTTTAGATTTCTAATAGATACCGGAGCATCTTCTTCCTTCCTGAATCCAAAATTCATAAACACTGAGAAGCATCACAATGCCAGCCTATAAACATAAAAACAACCCTAAAAAATGTTCAAATCGATAAAAAAAATCATTTTGCCAACATTCGTCGAATTTAAACAAGAAGGAACCTAAAATTTTGGCTATTTCAATTTCACAACTATTTTGATGAGTAAATTCTATTAGATATCCCAAAGCAATTAAACGCAAAAATCGACATTGAAAACCAACAACTCACAACCACAAACTCGATCATCCTAATACAATTAAAACCCAATTTAACATCTGAAAAACACGTCATTCCTGCGTTGTCCAAGGTACTCATTAAATTCCCCGTAGATACAATTATAGGCGATGAATACATAAGCCCAGTCGAGCTAGCCCCCAACTTATTTAATTCCAAGGGAATTTATAAAGCAGATAATTGGTTCAGCACAATTGAGGTCTGTAACCGGTCCAACGAAAACATCGAACTATTCGTAGAACAACCACTCAAAACAGACACGTTTAACCAATCCGAATATATCGAATTAAATAACTTAAACCCTCAAATGTCATTAGAACTTCGCACTTGAACATTGAGGAAAAGAAATCACTAATCAAACTTTGCATAGACTACTCAGACATATTTTATAAAGACGGAGACAAACTAACATTCACAAATATATTAAAACACAGTATTATCAAGAGTGACGAAATACCGATCCATACAAAATCATACAGGTATCCTTATGTCCACAAACAAGAAGTTCACAGATAAATCGAAGATATGCTAGGGCAACGTATCATCCAACATAGCTACTCCCCTTGGAGCTCACCAGATGGAAGGTCCCAAAAAAAAAGGGACTCCGGCAAAAAGCAAAAGTGGAGGCTCGTTATAGATTACAGGCAGTTAAACAAAAAGACGATATCCGATCGTTATCCGATCCTAAACATCTCAGAGATACTTGATAAGCTAGGGAAATGTCTCTATTCACAACACTCGATTTAGCTAGCGGGTTCCACCAGATTGAAATGGACCCAAGAGACGTGCAAAATGCAGCATATACGGTAGAAGGAGTCCACTACGATTATAAACGTATGCCTTTCGGATTACAAAATCAACGTTTTAAAGAGTTATGGACTACGTGTTAAAAGATCTAGTAGGGAAGAATTGCTTGGTATACCTAGACGATATCATCATCTTTTCAACGTCACTAGACAAACATATCCTAAATATTTGATAAGTTCTTAAGTGCAACCAAATCCGGACAAAATAAGTGCGATTAAAAATTACCCAATTCCAAAAAACCAAAAAGAGATCAAAGGCTTCTCTTACGTCTGCTTGGCTATTACACAAAATTTATTAGGGACTTCGCCACTATAGTTAAATCCCTTACGGAATGTTTAAAAAAGGGAAAACTCGTGAAACTAACCGGAAAATACGTAAAGGCATTCGAACATTGTAAAAACTTACTAACAAATGATCCTTTACTCCAGTATCTACCATACCATACCTCTATGGCTGCAAATTTGTTATAGTCACCGACCATAGGCCGCTAACGTGGCTCATGAGCCTCAAAGAGCCAAATTCTAAGATCATTAGGTGGAAACTAAAGCTCGAAGAATTCGATTACGAAATTGTCGACAAAAAAGGAAAGTGCAACACCAACGCTGATGCATTGAGCCATATAAAACTCGACGAAACAATACCAAATACTGGTATGGAAATAAACATAAACGATTCTGCATCCATCGCGGCTACCCAAGGTTCGACATTCCTCCGACGAAAACCTTGATGATGGTATATACATCTCCGAACGCCGACTCAACGATTTCAGTATTCAAATTATTCTAGAAAAATCCAACAATTTAAGCATGACCCTCGAGACCATATTTAGAAACAAACAAAGGAGGACTATAAAACGAGAACAGTTTAGCGAAGCTAAAATAACATCCATTTTCAAAAATTTCCTTCCACCCAATAAGCTCTGTGTAATTTATACAGATGACGAAACATTCAAAATATTACAATCTACATATTCCAAACTCTTTTAAAACAGGCATCTTCAGGATTTCGAGATGCACTGCACTGCTCGAGGATATAACAAACAACGATGAACAAGACCAAACAATTAGAGACTAGCACGTAAACAGTAATCATAGAGGTATCACTAAAAACTTTCCATCACCTAAGAAGAGAATTCTATATCCCCTTCATTAAAAATAAAATTTCACAAATAATTAACAACTGCGAAAAGTGCACAACCCTCAAATACAATAGGCACCCCCAGAAACCTAAATTCAAGGAAACAGAAACTCCCCTCAAACCCCTAGACATTGTCCACAACGACATATACTCCATGAACCACAAACAGAAATTAATAATAGCCGATAAATTCTCGAAATTCGCCTCAGCATACACGTCATCAGACAGATCAAGTCTATCGGCCCTAAAATCTCTTAAGCATTTCTTAACCCACTTAAGCCTTTTCCTTAAAAAACTAGTCTGCGATCAAGGTGCCGAGTTTTCAAGCATAATATTTACAGACTTATGCAAACAATTTACTATGTTACAACACACTACCTCATTTCAGCAATCCACAAGCAAGGCACCACTTGAGAGATTGCATTCCACCCTAACCGAAATCTACCGCCTCATATTAGCAAAAAGAAAAGAAGAAAAACTAGACCTCGATCATGACGAAATTTTGACCGAAACACTAATAACATACAATAATTCAATACATTCAGCAACGAGACATACTCCTTTTGAACTCTTTCATGGCAGAACATACAAATTCGAAACCAATATACAATACAACGGCGAGCACGAGTATCTAAAAAAACTTAACGAATTTCAAGAAAAATTCTATCTAGCGATAAAACAAAAATTAGACGACGACACGACTGAAAGATAGA
Organism: Nephrocerus scutellatus; assembly: GCA_947095585.1. NCBI lineage: Eukaryota > Metazoa > Arthropoda > Insecta > Diptera > Pipunculidae > Nephrocerus > Nephrocerus scutellatus. The sequence goes on along the minus strand of OX352761.1, from coordinate 86,331,191 downwards.
ATCAACCTAGACAGACAAGAACCGGAACAAACAAAAAAAAAATGATGTAGCATTTAGAAAAGACAGTAGGAGAAATAAAATAACTGCAAGATTTTCAAAACATAAGGTTAAAGACGATAACGATATTACTCTCCAAACTACTACCGACCAAAAAATCTATAAAGCTAGGATTAAGAAAAAACGTAAATTCATTTGAAATTCCACGGTATCATTCTAGGTAAACAGCCACAACAGCACAACTACTACATACACAAAATTTGAACGAGAACCAAGGCTTTTTACCCCTCCAAGAAGGCGCCGCAAAAATAATAACAATCCAAAAAAATATCATAGACCCAAATATCCCAATATCCCAAAAAAAATCTAGACGCATATGGGTCAAACATTTTAAGGATCCAAAATACTCTTTAAGCCTTCGAAAAAAACCGAATCATTAGTAAACACAGTTAGCATAACGCAACTAAAGTTGACAGAATTAGAGGAGAAATACCGATTACTATTACCAATAAAAAGACAGAAATCTTCAACGGACTAGGTACAGCCATCAAGACAATAACAGGTAACATGGACGCACACGACGCATACGAACTTAACGAACAGATCAAGAAAATGCAAGAAAGTAAAGAAAAGCTTAACGCTGCTCTAGATAACCAACTAACTTCTAGCGTAGGCTTGGCCGGCCTCGCTGTCGTGTTTCATAAATCCTACCGCAAAGGACTTTCCGAGCAGGATCCTCTTTGCTCATGCGAGCTAGGTGTCCTACCCACCGGGGCCTACCGAGCTTAATTTTCTTCACGATGTCGACATCGCGGTAACGCTCGTAGATCTCATAATTATAGAGTCTCCGGAATCGTCCTTCCTCACATACGGGACCAACAATTCTCCGTAAGACTTTTCTCTCGAACGCGGCTAAGAGGTCAGAAAGCTTTTTGCTAAGCACCCAAGTCTCGGATCCATATGTAAGTACTGGTATGACCATTGTCTTATATATCAGCAGCTTGGATGTTACGGTTAAGTTCCTGGATTTGAAGAGTCTTGACAGGCTATAGTAGGCTTTGTTGGCTTTAAGCAACCGTGCGCGTATTTCTGGTTCCATGCTGTTATCGGCTGCTATAGTTGACCCCAGATAGTTAAAGGATTGCACTACTTCAAATTCGCGCTCCACTATCTGAATTGAGGGACCAATGTTGGATCTTCTACTCGGAGACGTGGCCACCATGTACTTTGTTTTGCTCTCATTTATGTGCAGCCCCAGATTTCATGCCGCCTGCTATATCTGGATGAAAGCTTCCTGTACAGCTCTTTGGTTTCTACCAACGATGTCAATATCGTCTGCGTAAGCCAGTATCTGAATAGACTTATAGATGATTGTTCCTCTCGCCGTTACGTCAGAGTCTCGGATCACTTTCTCCAACGCCAGGTTAAAGAGGACGCAGGCCAGTCCATCCGTTTCTCGGAGCCCGTTATAGATGTTGAATGGGCTTGATAGTGATCCGGATATTTTTACTTGGCTTATAACATTGGTCATGGTCAACCTACATAGTCGTGTCAAGTTATTTGGGATGCCGAATTCTCTCATGGCTTAATAAAGTTCTACTCTGGCTATGCTATCATAGGCGGCTTTAAAGTCTATAAAAAGATGGTGTAGTGAGTTTTGAAACTCTAGACATTTTTCCATCACCTGCCTTAGGGTGTAAATCTGATCAGTTGTTGATTTGCCTGGGATGAAGCCACACTGGTATGGACCAATGATGACTTTAGCGTATGGGGCTATCCTGTCTTGAAGGATAGAGGAGAAAATCTTATACGCGGTACTCAACAACGTTATACCACGATAATTGCTGCATTTTGTGATATCTCGCTTCTTATGTTTGGGGCACAGGATGCCTCTTCGCCAGTCTTCTGGCATAACTTCTTCTTCCCATACTTGCACTATTATTTCATGAATTGCTTGGTGTAATGTGGGGCCTCCTATTTTTATCAGTTCCGCTGGGATCCCATCAGATCCCGGGGCCTTATTATTTTTGAGCCGATATATCGCTCTGCTAACTTCGACTATGCTTGGTGGCGGCAGCATAGTATGATCCTCGGTCATTGGTGGAGCCTCCAAATCCTCAGTTAGCTGGCCATTTAGCAACTCATGAAAGTGCTCTTCCCATCGCTCTAAGATACCTTTAAGATCAGCGATCAGATTACCCTCTTTGTCGTTGCAGTATCTGCAACGCGGTGTATATTGCGTCATACCGCGGACCCTTTGGTAGAACTTCCGCGCCTGGTGTGGTCCTTGCTCTCTGTACTGTTCCAGTTCATGGACGAGATTCTTCTCCCAGGCTGCTTTCTTTCGCCGGTGAACTGTTTTTTCATATCTTCTGAGCTCTATACGAAAAGTAGTTAGTAGCTTATATAATAGAATTCAAATCATAAAATAAATTCCAATGTAAATACTGCATACTAAAAATAAACACTTTCATGTTGCATAGTTTTAGGCTCTAACACTCTTCGATTATTTGAAATTTGAAATGTAACCGCCTGCAAGTTTGAATCATTGTGTACTGATCAAACAAGTAGTCAAACCGGTTTGTGCGGTTTGCCCGGTTTTTGTAAAAGAACATGATTGAACATGTAGTCTATTTTTAGGAGATGACTCATTGCATATAAGTATCGTTAGTTGTAAATAAGGAAATAAGGCTACAATTTTCTGGATATTTCTGTCTACAACATTGGAAGTTTCTGGAAGCTTTTGATTGAGTATAAATAGAGGCGTTAGTTCCCAGGAGCTTAAAGAACAGCTTGGACGGCGAGGTCTAAGTACTGCGGGAAATAAGCAGGAGTTATTTCTCCGTTTACAACAAGTCGTCAAAGGGGAAAAGCACCAGGCTGCTGAAGTGCTTTCAATCGAGACGGAGTTAGTGGAGCGAAAAACGCCTACTAGAGAGAATACTCAACAAAGCAGTACCAGAGTAATTGCAGAATTTCTAGCAACCAGAAATGAATTTTAAAGCCACCTGCGTTCGATGGCGAAACAGCTTTCGAAAATTTCAAAGTCCAGTTTGGAGCTGCGGTACAACACAATGGATGGGATGCTGAAGAGCAACTAAATTCTCTAATCCTAGCATTGAGGGGCAAGGCGGCTGATGTTTTGCAAATGATTCCAAATGCCGAGATGAGTTCCGGAAGAATATTGAAAGAGTTGGACTTTCGTTATGGACAGTCTCAACCATAGGAGTTAAGCAAAATACAGCTCCAGATGAAGAAACAACAGCGAGGAGAACGACTTCAAGAATTAGAACGGGAAATAACCAAGTTAGCACGACAAGCCGGATTGGCAGTTGACGCGTTCATCAATGCTATTCGAGATGAACAGTTGAAGTTTCATTTGAGAACAACATCGAGAGGAAAAATAATAAATCAAGTATTAGCATCGGCTTTGGAGTAGGAAGCAGCTAAAGCCAGTGTGTCTTCGAATTTTGTTGGGCTACGCAAAATAGAAACGGAGGACGTCGCACAAACAAAAGCTCTGGTTGGAGAGAAGATCCAAAAATCAACCACTGGTCGCTTTCAAAACGAGAGAAGTAGCAGATTCGATTCTACATTAAGGTGTTTTAGATAATCTGGAGAGATTATGGCGGATAGATGCACAACATTTGAATAAGGTGGAGCGATTGGCTTGTACCAGATTTGCAGGGCAAAAGCTGAAGAAGACAAGGGAATATCCCAGGCTCACAATACGCAGTACAAATCTTGGCAGTGATTGCAACAGTCTGGTTGTTAATGGCGTATTGGAGAGAAGACCTTGCGATTTTATTCTAGACACAGGAGCTTCCAGATCAATTGTGAGTCCTGAAATGGTGTCTGGAGAGCAAGTAAACAGAGTGCATCACTACAAGTTGAGGACAGCTACAGGACAGGCCGCAGCAGTTCAGGATGAACGTTTCCTTACAGTCGAGTTTGGAGGATTAAGGTTGCGACATCGCCGATGGTCGGTATTACAAATCAAAAGTAGTGTTACCAACGAATTTTGTGAACACAGTTCTTCACGATGCACACAGTGGAACATCAGGCAAACATTTGGGAGATAAGAGGACACTAGATGAAGTAAGAATTCGATTCTTTTGGGCCAATTCTCGCTGAGATGTTGAAAACTGGTGCCGAACGTGTGCGAAATGTGCTGCAAGAATAAAACTGCAACAAAGAGCTAGAGGGAAAACACATCGATACAAAGTTGTACCGCCAATAGTTGGGCAAGATGCAAAGGATTCCGATCGAAGACCAATGGTGATCAATGTCCATAGATCAGTAAAGAACAACGTCGTGAATGGTAACGAAGGAATAAAAACACAGAATCACCTACGCGCGAACTATGAAAAGTTGCGGGAAGAAGACTTCGTTTGGCTATACAATTCCAAGACAAGACAAGGGTGTTTACAGAAAACCACAGCAAATTGGGAAGAAACCTACAAGAGGAACAACGACGCAGTATATCAGATTAAACAAAACCCCAGATGTCAAAAGGAAGTTGTCCGCATCAACAGATTGACAAGGTACAACATCAGAAGGAGTGCTGAATCTTTTCGGGATGAACAGAATTAAGGTGGGGGTAATGTTACGAAAATTAGCTCATATAATAGAATTCAAATCCTAAAATAAATCCCAATGTAAATACTACATACTAAAAACACTTTCATGTTGCATACTTTTAGGCTCTAAGACTATTAGATTATTGGAAATTTAAAATGTAACTGCCTGCAAGTTTGAATCATTGTGTACTGGTCAAACAAGTAGTCAAACCGGTTTGTGCGGTTTGCCCGGTTTTTGTACTGTTGTTCATTAAAGTTGTTATTTGTAAATTAATAAACTTGTGTGGTGTTTTTTTTTTTGCAAAATCATTTACGAACTCGAAAGCCTGAATTTCGCAACAATATCCACGTCTACGGGTGCGTTTTCGGGATTGTCTTCGCTGAACTGCACTTCAAAATTTCTTGGGGAAGTAGTGTCTTCCACAAGACTTTCGACCTGCTCTACGAATTCCGGAAGATGAGTTGGTGGTCGGTCTGTAAAGCTCCTTTCGAAATGATAGGAAAAGGCTTCGGCTTTTTCAACAGAACTGGATGCTACTTGCTCTCCAAACGTGATACTTTCTCGAATAGAAATACGTTTTCCGGGCCTGGTTTGATGTTCTGAAGTCGTTTGGTCAGTTCATCTTCCTGGTAACTTCGCACAGCCTGACGAAGCATGGTTACTGTACAACGCAGTTGCGAAAATACAGACTGATATTCGTCATTAACAGTTTTGAGAGTCCTGCTGAAGATCCTCTGAAGGCGTTTCCTTAGCCTTTACTTGTGAGCATATATTGCCTGAATATTCTCAGGTAGATGTTGAAAGCGATTCCAGCTGGAGCGAACAGTTTTCTGCCGATCTATGGGTGTGTTTACTGAAGTCTCGAAATTTCTGATAGCATCATCAATTTCACTATTCTCCAAATTTCTACATGCCGCTTGAATTTGAAGTCCAGCTTCGACTTCTGATCTAAGCCGGTTCCAGTTTATTTTCGTAAAGTTGATGTGTTTTTCAGGTGTTGGGGTAACTTGGTGAATTCCCTGATTCAACTTCACTTGAAGCTCTATGGCCAAATGATCCGAATCACTATCATGTGCAAAACAGGAATAATTCCTTAATTCTGGCAGAATGATGACGAAATTTGTCGTTGCCAAAAAGAAATCCAGCGTGGAAGGTGTCCGAGGATATGTCTTCTGGGACTGTGAAACAACAGCCATGGTATGCTGCTGAGGATTTGAATCCAGCCAATCTGCAATGGCCTTTCCTTGATTGTTGCATACTTCATCTTGCCATCGGGTGTGCCTAGCGTTAAAATCCCCTCCAACCACACAGTAAGTGTGCCCAGAGGAGATGCCGCAGACAGTTTGCAGATCCCGTTGAATGTTTTCCCTCGTTGCATTACAGTGATTGTACACTGATATTACCAACAAGGTTGACTTTGATGCTGACAGCTGTTGCTTCCATGCTACGCAAACCACTGATTTGCACAACCTTTCGCCTGCCGTAGTGTTCCTGATAGGGACCGCCGTCCCAGAGCAATCACTGCTTTTGTCGACTTGAGATTAGTTTCCTGTAAAAGAAGAATGTTTATTAGTTTTAATAAAGAATTTTAGTGTGATACGCCTAGCTAACGAATAAATAGAGTTCACATTTTATGAAAATATACTTATCCTGCTTATTGTGAACATAATTCACAAATAAGTCGACCCAAAACGGTTGTTTTGGACCTGCTATAATTAGCAAGCACGACTTCTCTTGCTTCTGCAAAATTATGAAAAGGTCTGCTCCAAATAGCCTTTCCGTATCGTCGAAGATGTTAGATTTTCCAGTAGAAGGTGCCGGTTTGGAGCTTGCTTACTTACTGGTTTTTTGCTTGCTTGGATGGTTGGTGGTGGTTTGTTGATTGTTGTTGGCTTGCTAGCAGTCCCCATAGCAGCTATACTAGCAAAGCTAACTCCTTTAACTTTTTACAGCAGATTTCTGGGCGAACTTATGCTGCTCCATCTTCTCTTGGGCGGTTTTTACTTTTTCCGCCATTTTTTCTTTATATTTATGTCATCCTCGATAGTTTGCAGGATGTCCAGTTTTTTTGCAATTTGTGCAGAAAACGTTGTCGTCCTTCTTGTTGCCTACATTTCTCGGGCATTGGCCAGGTAAGTGTTCGTCCTTGCACTTAACGCATCTGTATTTCATGCCGCAATTGCTTGCGACATGTCCAAACTTTTGGCAGTTTCTGCACTGCGTAATGCCTGCCGATTTAAGTTTTTCCCAATGCATTAACTGGTTCATCAGGAGGGTTTTTGAGCAAACTGCTGCTTTATCGCAGTTCTTCTCAAGTTCGACAATGAAATTGTTAAATTTCCTGTCGGTTCTCTGAGATTTGAAGGGTTTGACCTCCAGTACAGGGACACCCTCTGCCGATAATGCATCACCACCATGGGTGGAGACTTCTTATCTGATTAAGGCTAATACCTCATTAACCTTTTCCTTTCGTTTTTGTTTTTTCCCCATTTTATAGGGCTGAAAATGAAAAAACTTTATCTGAAATTAAATAACTATTAATTATAAATATGTGCCTGAAATTAAAAAAGTAATTAGTGAAATATGTTAAAAAGTCGCAGGTAGCGAAATGCTCGCCTTTTGGTGTGAGGGTTTTTTTTTCCGTAGCCGGTAGTAGGTAGCTGAGCGATCTGGTGCGGGATCTCAATAAGATGTGCGCGTGTTGAGCGCTCGATGCTGACTGATTGATAGCTGACGCATTCACGAAGCAACTACCGTCAAAAACGCATTACTAACATTTCACCGACATGGGTATGAAATTCAAAGGTTTAACGTAAAATTAGTAATATAACATGTATTATTTTGAACTCGAATTTACACAAAGATTGGACAATTTTCCTTTAACAGGCGGATAGTTGACAAATATGAATTTTAGCGGGGGTGTTGGTGTAATCATTGTGAACATACCTTAAATGTCAACTTCATCAATTGTAAAATTGAAATGTCAAGACCTTCTGTCTACCCTTTTTCTTTTTCCGATCTGAGCAACTAAGGAAGTCAAATAAAGTAATCTATTTATTTTTAATAAATCTCTCGTTTTTTATCAACAGTAAGCAATGAAATTAAATAAAATAGAATGTAAATAATGAAAAAGATAATTTACTTGAAATTTAAAATGAAGTATTTATTGGATCTGATGATGCCATAATTACTTCCCTCGTAGTGTTTAGGATATCGTGAGGAAGTCTGAACACGACATCCGGATCTCGCAGTTACTATTTTTTGAACTCGTCGTTTTGGTTTATCTGATACGTTTTATCCGATGTTGATTTTTCGATGACTTGTTTGTTGGTTGATTGTTTTTCGTCGTCCTCAGTTTGGGGCAAGAATGCTGGTTGGTTGTTTTTCATCGTCCTCATTTTGGGGCAAAAATGCTGCTTTAAGGCGATCGATTGAGATTTTTGCTGTTCTATTGTTTTTTAAATATGTTAACATGTACAAATTTTTGTTCCGGTGTGATGAATTCGGAAATTGGCGTTTTGTTGTCACAGTGAATTTTTGACTTTTGACATTTAATGCAAGTACGAACAAATTCATTGCAATCTTTGCTTTGTGTCGTAACAATTTGCTCGTTGCTCTCGATCCAGGATGCGACAATTTAGTAATTTTGCCATAATTTGTTTTCAGAACTTTTCAGTCAGAAACGGGTCTGATAGTTGTGTTTTTGACATCACAAATGAGCGGTTCTTCTGATCCAGGAATGGCAATGGGTTTTAGAATGCTGTTTGAATTTTTACCTGCTAACAGTACTTTCACTTCTGCGTCATTTTTCTGCGCCTCTGCTATTTTGTTGAAGTCGATACGTTGATTTGATGTCTGTACAGACTCGTTTGGTTGTAGTTGATCAAGGATGAACTTTAGCTATTATCAAGCACATAAACTTGATAATACTTGGTTGTACAACAAGCACTTGAACTTGTTGTATATATGAATAATAAAGATAATTAACAGACGTATTTTCCACGGTCTAAAATACCTAGCATTAGCAACTTACATTTAATAACAAAACTAAACGTAAACAAAAGTAAAGAACATTAAAAAAGTTGTAAATATGCTGCGTCGTCAATGCAGTATGTTACCCCAAATAAAATTGAAAATGTGCACATATGCTGCATCGTCAATAAAGTTTGTTACCCCAAACCAACGAGCTGAATCCAGGTCAACTGCTAGATCAGCAACAAAGTTCGTTGACTTCAGTGACCGAACTGCAGTGTGTCAGCATACCTGCATATCTCTTGACGTCACTAACATTCTCCCCCGTTAAATAATAATTTAACTATTCATTAAACGTAACTGTGAATGCTGACTCTTCCACCTGATATCGGGGCTTCGGCTGAGGTTTGTGTGTAGGTTTGCGTGTTATGTTTTTCCAGGTGACGTAGATCATTAGCGAGATCGAAAATGTTAGTGCGAGGTATCCAATGGTCAGATGTTAATAACAGTGTGCTTCAAGCTTATGAGGCAACTGCAACACCTTCTGCTGTGCAATCATATTATGAAGGTCCGTTAGATTTTTAAGTTGACTTTCGTAATTACTGGCGTTAAAATCCTTGAGTAGCGGCTTGATTTTCGTTATTACCGCGAATTCTGACACCGTTGCAAAATTTGTGTATGATGTTCTTATGGTGCTGGAGAACAATTGATGCCCATGAATGGTGATGAAATTGTGTCTTAGAATACATTCGCCATTGCCTCTTCGAACCCTTTTCTCAAACAGTGTTGATATTTCCGAATAATATTCTTTCGTGAAATATTCGTGATCAGTGGAAACATTCGCAAGCAGGTTTATTTTTCTATCTGCTTATGCGAATTTTCCCCAGTTATCTTGCAGCCGGTGCAATCGCTGCTCGAAATAAAACTTCTTGGTTTTTCTATCTGGGGAGTCGTTTTCAAAATTGGCTATAACTCTCTGGATCTCTTGGCCAATTGCCAATTGTCCCACGACGAGTTCTTCGAATGTGGTCATGACAAGTGTTCTTGTTCAATTTACAGTGAAGTATTACAGATGTAGGTTATGCCGATGTCGGGATTAAAATTATCGCGTATTTATGTTGGTACCAGTATAAGGCTTCGGTACACGCCAAAGTATTTTTAAAAGATTGCAAGTTAAGTACGCACCAGTGTATAGCCATGTTCCACGCTTTGAACACGTCGTGGTCACCAAAATATACAGACTCGTTTGTCTGTAGTTGATCAAGGATAATCTTTAGCTATTATCAAGCACACAAACTTAATAATACTTGGTTGTTCAACAAGCACTTGAACTTGTTGTACTCGGAGTGGATAATAAAGAAAATTAACACACGTATTTTCCACGGTCTAATTAACAACAACAACTTTATTTTAATTAATAGCTTCTTATATACTAGTACAATATCGAAAAATAGCTAGCGTTAGCAACTTACAATTAATAACAAAACTAAACGTAAACAAAAGTAAAGATCATTAAAAAAGTTTTAAATATGCTGCGTCGTCAATGCAGTTCGTTACCCCAAATAGAATTGAAAATGTGCACATATGCTGCATTGTCAATACAGCTTCTTACTCCAAACTAACGAGCTGAATCCAGGTCAACTAAGGTCAACCTAAAAGGAAAGCTCCTCGCTGACCTCTGTTCTGTACGAACAATTTTTGACAATAACAATCAAGTTCTTGAGTTATCACACTCAACTTATTATTATTACTAGTATAGCAGAATAGCGGCGTCGCAGAACTCGATATTCTTGCTGTATTAGTGCTAATATAGCAAAATAACGGCGTCACAGCACTCGGTATTTTGCCAAACTATTTCCAATATAACAGGGTAGAGGCGTCGCAGCACTCGATATCTTGTCATATTGTACGGCGCCGTTCCCCCGAACACTGCTCCTGTGCTCCATTTGTATGGTAGCAACGAAAAGGCAGAAGTCGCCCATCGTCCCCTTTCGCAGGCTATGCCGGCGTCGCAGCTCTCAGTATTAGCCTAGAAAGTAACCGAAACCCCGCTGGTTTCTCCGCATTTGATGCGCCCAAAACCTGAGTATTCTAAGTATTATCATAAGTATCATTAAGTAAGAGCCGAATATTATAATGAATAAATAAAACTATTATAATGAACAACTCAAGAAATTTTTAGCAGCCGAAATACCCACGTTTGAAAAGCTGAAAGGGCCAACCGTCATCACCGAACTTGAAATCCGACTCAAGCATCAACGACCCTTTAAGCAACGATAAATGCCAAGGAATCCAGCCATGCAAGCAATTATCAATGCGGAAATAGACCAGTTGCTGGCAGAGAATAAGATCGAACCGTCAAATAGCCCCTATAGCTCTCCGATAGTTCTAGTTAAGAAAAAAACAAGGCACGTGGAGGCTATGCGTTGACTACCGTCAATTGAACGAACTCTCTGTCAAAGATGCCTACCCTCTACCGCAAATCAACCACGTATTGGACAAACTGAAGGGAGCCAAATATATTTCAACAATCGATCTGAAACACGGCTATTGGCAGATACCACTGAAGCCAACCAGTCGACCGTGTACAGCATTTACCGTTCCTGGGAGAGGACTTTTCCAATGGAAAGTCATGCCGTTTCGACTCCACTCCGCCCCCGCCACTTTCCAGCGATCTCTTATCAAGTTGGCGTTGAGACCCCTATAATCACCACAAATTCTTGGGAACCATATGCAATCGACTTGCCCAGCTGCTTTTTGAATCATTAAATATTGAAATTTGACTTTCGCTACCTCCTAGATCTTGCACAGACTGGTGGACCTTTCGTTGGTATGAAATGTGTTGTCATGCAGTTTTTGTGTTGTTTTGCATTCTCGAATACCGTGACTTTGGATACACTTTCAATAAGTCAGAAAATTCACAATTAATGCGTTTTTACCTGAAGCTCCAGCGTGGATGCAATTGATTCAATTAGCTTGGACATTCTGGTATTATTGTCCATTAGTCGGGCATTCTTGATATCGACTAACAACTCAATCCGGAGTGAGAAATCTGCTGCTGGAATTGGCTGTTTTACATCTGCAATTATGAAATTCCAGGCAAAATTACGTCGCAATCCTAACGACAGCGTGATTCGCTTGTTGCCATATGTTTTAATCGGCTTCCATTTGCTGCAAATAATTGAGTGTCAGTTGGTGGTTGGCGTCGTTCGTTGATTGTAGGCGAAAATACCGAAACGTCTGCAGCTGTGTCTACTAAACTTTTTTATTTTGTTGTGTCGTTACCCGTTACCGGGTTAATCTTGTTACCGTTTTGCCAACGTCGTCCGCTCCTGACGATTGGCAATTAAGTTTTTTGAGATTTTTGAGCACGGCTCACGGCATTTTGTAGCCTTTATGCCGTAGCATCGATGATACCAGCATAATTCGTTGTTATTTGAGAGTTTTGAGATTGGTTCCGTGAACGACTTCGAATACGACCACGTTGATTATTTCTTTGCGAGCTTAATTGCTCAACTTTTTTTCGTTAAAACTTCAATTTGCTTCGTCAATTCATCGATTTGTTTGGACGCATACGATTAAGTGAGATTGCTGTCACTGTAGTCATTTTGAATTAGATTTGATCCATATATTCAATCGCTTTCCATATTGTTTCCTTTTTTTTTATTAACACTAACAACAGTAGTCATTTTACTTTGGCATGTGGTACCCTTGCGCAAAAGACATACAATTTTGTTTACTAAAATCGGCAGGCGCCATCTTTCTTGCTCACGATTTTTTGGAGCGAAAATAAATAAATATATGTGTTTTGTTAACATAACATATATTTATCATTCATTATCTGAAAAAACACTTATCCAATTCAGACGGCGTAGAATAGAAATAATTAAAATTAATAAGGAGAGGTGTTGCTGTCATAGATCAAAAAAAAAGGAGAAAAAAACGCTTTAAGTATTAATACGCAAATAAAATACAGCTGTTATCAAGATAACAACTTTTAATACTTAAAATAAAAAGGTTCTTCTGTCGTGATCTGGCGTTGGGATTTAGAAGTAAAGAATAAGAAATAATAAGAAAATAAGAATAAAGAAATAATTAATAATTTTGTAATTTGAATTAATTACTGGATTTATCTAATGCTATTGGTGTTGTGACTTTTGTGGTTTTATAAAAAAAATCTGAGTTCTAAGAAAGCGATCTCAAACTTTTTGATTCGTATATAAAAATTACAACATTTTAATTATTTGGCACGTGAGCCAATCGAACACGTTGTTAGTTTTTAGAAGTATCTCGTAGTTGTTAGAAAGAATTTGAAGTTATTTTGTTCGGTTAGAATACGACTGAAACCTGACATCTGACAAATTGAATATATCTACGAATATCAATTTCAATTCCATTAGGAGAAATAAGTAATCTAATCAAAAACTAAAATACACAATATGACATCACAATATAAATTAACAAAAAAAACGTACACTCAAAACGATTTACGCAGGCTAATGCAGGAGCGGAAATCTAAGTCACGACAACAACGAAATTCTGACCAGCAGAAAATCGACTCTCCTCTGGTAAAATATCCTTTTGAAAATGAAGTTAATTGCAAAAAAATATCTATAGATTAGTTCTTAAAAACAAAAAAACATTTTCCTTAATAATTTACGTTTTCGATTAATCACATATAACGATTTAGGACAGTTTACTTGCGCTTTGTGCAAAAGTGTCGTCAAATCGGAATCCGTATGGAAGGTTCACATCAACACTAAAACACACAAAGCTAATTTAGAATTTGCCAAAGAGTTGAAAGAAAAATTAGAAAGCCAATCTGCAAACCAGCTTAAAAGAGTATCAACGGTCAGCATAGGCAGCAACTCCGCTGGATGCAATATTGAGAAGAGAATTAAGCTTGAACAAAACGTAAGTAATCAAGCAATTCCAAGCGATTTTTTCGACCGTCAAACATCTCCTGCGGAAAAACCATATGAAATAAAACATGAAAAGTCGGGACTTATTTCAAAAAATATGCTAAAAGCTCAAAGAATAGGTGTAGATTGTTTTCTGAACAAGTCTTCAGATGAAATCTTACCAGAAGGATTTTTTGATGATCCTGTAAAAGACGCAAAAATTCGTAATCTGGAATACAAGGATCCGAAAGACAAAGAATGGGAACGTTTTCAACGAGAAATTAAGGAAGAAGCCACCATATCGAATGCAATTATTGCAGGCGAACTAGATGAGACAATTGCTGAACGACAAATGAAAGAAATCGACGAACAAATGGAAAGGTGGTCAAGAGTTCTTGAACTTGAAAAAAAAAAGGAATTTGTGTCTACCAAATTGTGCGACCGAAATGCGAAAACACGGGAAGGCTATGCGGAAAGTGGAAGTATTAAAAGTGATGGAGAGGATGACGGAAGCGGTGGAGAGAGTGTTAATGAGTTCGCCGACTGGCGATCGAAAAAATTCCATCGATAAGATCTAAATTTGTAAGGTCAGATAATATTCGAAAACTAAATGAGCTGTATTTTCTTTTATTAACATATTCGGCATGCTTTCAAAATTTTGTTTTAATACAGATAACTTGCTTAACCACCAGGCGTTGCGGTACTAAATCAAAATTTCTTTTTTATTTTAACAATGAAGTAAACTATATTTTTTATGGGAAGCTGGTAGCGAACCACTGGAGAATTTATAAAAACATAACATTTAGTATGGTATGGAGCCCCCTGACCAAAGTGTCCCCTTGTTTTCTTTGAATACCAAACAGGAGTGCAAAATTTCAGGTCGCTACTATTTATAATTCATAAAACTATGAGTCGGACCTCTTCCAAAATATGACAAAAATTTGCCCATTATAGTATAAAAATTGCAACGCGATCGAACGCCTTGACCAATTTCAACCAAACTTGGTATACATATTAGTTACTATGTGGAATCAAATATAGGTGGTGGGGGGTAGCAGGTTTTTTTGGTTGTGGCAGGCGATTTTAGTTTCGGACCCGCTGTTTTCGGTATCGCCGAGACGAATAGTGCTGGTAGTACACTCCTATGGATGAGTTATATTCCCGCAGGGGGGTGGGTGACCGATATTAGAGTAGATTCTATGGTTTTCGGGGTCGCTGAGTTGAATGGTGATGGTAAGACAGCTGTTGGGTGATGGGGTCGATAACGGAGGGGGGGGGGGTGACCGATATTAGTGTCGATTCTATGGTTTTCGGGGTCGCTGAGTTAAATGGTGATGGTAAGACAGCTCTAGGGGGAAGGGGTCGATAACGGTTGGGGAGGGGGGTGGGGTGACCGATATTAATGTCGATTCTATGGTTTTCGGGGTCGCTGAGTTGAATGGTGATGGTAAGACAGCTGTTGGGTTGGGGTCGATAACGGAGGGGGGTGGGGGTGACCGATATTAGTATCGATTCTATGGTTTTCGGGGTCGCTGAGTTGAATGGTGATGGTAAGACAGCTCTAGGGGGATGGGGTCGATAACGGAGGGTGAGGGAGGTGACCGATATTAGTATCGATTCTATGGTTTTCGGGGTCGTTGAGTTGAATGGTGATGGTAAGACAGCTCTAGGGGATGGGGTCGATAACGGAGGGGGGGGGGGTGACCGATATTAGTGTCGATTCTATGGTTTTCGGGGTCGCTGAGTTGAATGGTGATAGTAAGACAGCTGTTGGGTGATGGGGTCGATAACGGAGGGGGGGGGGGTGACCGATATTAATGTCGATTATATGGTTTTCGGGGTCGCTGAGTTGAATGGTGATGGTAAGACAGCTCTAGGGGATGGGGTCGATAACGGAGGGGGAGGGGGAGATCGATATTAGTGTCGATTCTATGGTTTTCGGGGTCGCTGAGTTGAATGGTTATGGTAACAGCTCTAGGGGGATGGGGTCGATAACGGAGAGGGAGGGGGGTGACCGATATTAGTGTCGATTCTATGGTTTACCGGGTCGCTGAGTTGAATGGTGATGGTAAGACAGCTCTAGGGGGATGGGGTCGATAACGGATTGGGAGGGAGGTGACCGATATTAGTGTCGTTTCTATGGTTTTCGGGGTCGCTGAGTTGAATGGTGATGGTAAGACAGCTGTTGGGTGATGGGGTCGATAACGGTGGGGGGGGGGTGACCGATATTAGTGTCGATTCTATGGTTTTCGGGGTCGCTGAGTTAAATGGTGATGGTAAGGCAGCTCTAGGGGGATGGGGTCGATAACGGTGGGGGAGGGGGTGGGGTGACCGATATTAATGTCGATTCTATGGTTTTCGGGGTCGCTGAGTTGAATGGTGATGGTAAAACAGCTGTTGGGTTGTGGTCGATAACGGAGGGGGGGGGGGTGACCGATATTAGTATCGATTCTATGGTTTTCAGGGTCGCTGAGTTGAATGGTGATGGTAAGACAGCTCTAGGGGGATGGGGTCGATAACGGAGGGTGAGGGAGGTGACCGATATTAGTATCGATTCTATGGTTTTCGGGGTCGTTGAGTTGAATGGTGATGGTAAGACAGCGAGGGGGATGGGGTCGATAACGGATTGGGAGGGGGGTGACCGATATTAGTGTTGATTCTATGGTTTTCGGGGTCGCTGAGTTGAATGGTGATGGTAAGACAGCTGTTGGGTGATGGGGTCGATAACGTGGTGGGGGGGGGGGGGGTGACCGATATTAATGTCGATTATATGGTTTTCGGGGTCGCTGAGTTGAATGGTGATGGTAAGACAGCACTAGGGGATGGGGTCGATAACGGTGGGGGAGGGGAGATCGATATTAGTGTCGATTCTATGGTTTTCGGGGTCGCTGAGTTAAATGGTGATGGTAACACAGCTCTAGGGGGATGGGGTCGATAGCCGAGGGGGAGGGGGGGTGACCGATATTAGTGTTGATTCTATGGTTTTCGGGGTCGCTGAGTTGAATGGTGATGGTAACAGCTCTAGGGAGATGGGGTCGATAACGGAGAGGGTGGGGGGTGACCGATATTAGTGTCGTTTCTATGGTTTACCGGGTCGCTGAGTTGAATGGTGATGGTAAGACAGCTCTAGGGGGATGGGGTCTATAACGGATTGGGAGGGGGGTGACCGATATTAGTGTCGATTCTATGGTTTTCGGGGTCGCTGAGTTGAATGGTGATGGTAAGACAGCTGTTGGGTGATGGGGTCGATAACGGAGGGGGGGGTGACCGATATTAGTGTCGATTCTATAGTTTTCGGGGTCGCTGAGTTGAATGGTGATGGTAAGACAGCTCTAGTGGATGGGGTCGATAACGGAGGTGGAGGGGGTGACCGATATTAGTGTCGATTCTATGGTTTTCGGGGTCGCTGAGTTGAATGGTGATGGTAAGACAGCTCTAATGGGATGGGGTCAATAACTGAGGGGGGTGACCGATATTAGTGTCGATTCTATAGTTTTCGGGGTGGCTGAGTTGAATGGTGATGGTAAGCCAGCTCTAGGGGGATGGAGTCGGTAACTGAGGGGGGGGGGGGGCCGATATGAATAGTGGTGTATAGAATGGTACTCGGGGACCATTTGGCGACAAATTTGGGGGTGAGGACATTGTCGCCCCTACTTCAAATTGGAAAAGGTAGATTAGTAGCCGTGTTTTATGGTTATATTAAATTTACATAGATTTTTGAAATCTGCCGCCGAACTAATAAATTCGTTTTATCCGGCTGTTTCTCAAAACTATCACATTTTGAACCGGTAGCGAGAAGAGGCCATTCGTGCTACTAAAAATGGAGACACCCACGAAATAAACAATCAAATTCTTGCAATGTTAATAGGCATAGTCACTCAATATAAGTGTATCGATACCGCTGTAGATACTGATGGGGAAGTTAATTATCTAACTGAGTTCCTAAACTCACTTAATTCGTCTGGATTGCCACCTTACAGTTTAATCTCCAAATATTTTAGTACGGCTTCTCGACTCGCCAAAACTTTGCAACGGCACAAGACTGTGCGTAAAAGAGATGCCGGGCAATATAATTGAAGCGACTATCTTGACAGAAAAGGGACAGTGTGAAACAGTTTTTATCCCACGGATAGCACTCATTTCGACGGATCTTGCGTTTTCGATGACGATCAATAAGTCGGAAAGTTTATTAAGTACTGCGGAGTATAGATTTGAGATCGCCATTTTTTTCCCACGGACAACTCAATTTCGGTTGCTCTGGGTTGGGTTGACATAAGAATTTATTTATTCTTGCTCTTGAAGTGAAACTAACAACCCAGTTTTGTTTTAAATTAATTTTATGTATGTTTATTTAATTTTATTTTATAATTTAAATACTATAGCTGTAATTTAAAATATATTTTATTAAATAAATTTTGTTAATAAAAACTGCAATTTTACCTTATAGATAGATATCATTCTTTTTTCTACCCCTGCCTAATAGAAGATTGTGATGAATAAATACCTGGGCAACGCCGGGTAATCAGCTAATATGGATATATATGTATTTGTTTTATATTAAATATTAACCAATTCCAATAAAAAAAATAAAAAATTTGGGCAACACTTCAAACTACTTAAAACAATATTTAAACAATTAATATAATTTTAGAATTAAAAACTGTAAGTACAAAATATTTGCCCTAAAAACAAAAAAAAAAATATTTAATTAAAAAATTAAATATTTTTTGTTAAATTGATATTTAAGTCCAAATCATTTTTTATCTATTCACCACACGTTTAAATATTTTGTTCAAAGTCGCAATTGTAGCTACTAGACAGTTTGCAGTAAAAATTCTTATTTGAGGATTTTGCATATTGTTACGGAGTTTAGGCAATCGAGTTTGTAAAGGATTTTGCAAATAAAAAAACACTTATTGGAGCAATACTTGTATTTTACTACTATTTCTTTGTCTGGTAGCTCTTCAACTGCTCTGGTTGAATATCAAATAACGACTGAACTGCTGCAGCAAAACGCCGTACTATATATACTCATTGAAAAGTTTCCCGAAACTTCCAATGTCATGGACAGAAATATCGAGAAAAGACCAGAACATTGTGGCAACTTCCTTTATTTACAACTAACCATACTCATGTAATGAGTCATCTTCCAAAAATAAATTCTAAGTGCAATCATCTACGTACACAAACCGGTTTGAGTACTTTTTAGACAGTACATAATGATTTAAACTTATAGTCGGTTAATCTTACAGCCTAAGAGTATGCTTATGTAAGTGCTCAATTCTAATTCAGTGCCTATTTTTGTACGGTGCAAGTCTAGGCTAAATCTTTTAGGATAGCGCTCTGTTCATCTACTACTAACTACTTTTCGTAACAATGTTAACTTTGCGTTCGGATGTGTGTATGTTTATAGCTGGCCAGTTCTAGTGATACATTTTTTATCCTCTTCCTAAAATTTTGCACACATGTGTTCTTCCAACGACAACACTTTATGAAGGGTGTCCCTTAATTCGTGCACAATAATTTTGGAAATAATTCTTGGGTTTATTCTAAAAAAAAAACTAGGTCTACAGTACGGTTCTATCTCCAATGTTGACATAATTTATCGGGGATTGAAGAAAAAGCTTACTTTGGTGCACCCTGATCCATGTTAACGGAAATTGCTCTGTTAATACTAACGGTAGAAACTTCGTTTAGGATATATTTTTAGAAGATTTAGAACGATTTTTTCCTTAGAATATATATAAGAATTATTTCCCCAATTATTGTGCACGAATTAGGGGACACCCTGTATAAAAATTTGGCCGTTATCTGGTCCCATGGTTGAGTGGCTCCGATATAACTTTTTTCAAAATTTACCCGTATTCCTCCAAACATGACACTACAGGAGCACTCTTCTTAATAGTAGTAGTAGCTTACGCCACGTAAAGCTGGTGTAGCTTAGTTTTCCTAGTCTGCAGCTACGAGAATGTAAAAAATATTTAGCATCTTCCCTAGATGAAAGATGAACATACATACAATTTCATGTTCCTTTTCCGCTGTAGACTTCGGAG
The DNA here is from genome assembly GCA_947095585.1 of Nephrocerus scutellatus. Lineage (NCBI taxonomy): Eukaryota > Metazoa > Arthropoda > Insecta > Diptera > Pipunculidae > Nephrocerus > Nephrocerus scutellatus. The sequence goes on along the minus strand of OX352761.1, from coordinate 86,311,687 downwards.
TAGAATCTGTTGGATTGATTTGGTTATACCAGTATTTTACATTTAATAATAATTATTGCTTTTTATTATTTGGCGTTACAACTGCCTTCTACTTTTGGTCTACAGGGTGATTGACACGAATTGTTACCAAAACAAAACACCACAGAATTTTTATTTTTTGATGAATTTTATTGAATCAAAGCAAAAAATGTTCACAAATATTCAATTTTCAATTTTCGAATAGCATAAGCAGTTTTCGATTTAGCCACCCTTAGCCCGATTATGGGCTTCAAACGGCCGACAAAGCTATTGCATGCAGAACGAAAGTGGTTCTGCGGTATTTTGGCCCATTCCCGGCGAAGCGCTTGCTTGAGATGATCGACACTTTAGTATTTTTTTGTCCCAACCTTGCTCTTCAAAATACCCCAAACCGAGAAATCTAGCGGATTTGCATCCGGTGAATTTGGTGGCCATTAGGCAGCCAATCTTGGTTGACGCGCGCTTTATGACTCGGCGCCGAGTCCTGTTGAAATGTCCAGGCTCTGCGGCCGAAATGTTTTTGTGCCCAAGGCTTCAACGCTCCCTCCAACACATGATCCCGATAAATTTGAGCATTTATCTTGATGCCACGGTCCAAAAAAACGAGCGGTGAACGGCTTTTGGCCGTTACGGCGGCCCAAACCTTCACCATCGGCGGCGCTTGGTTTCGAGTGGTAATCCGTTGGTCCAAATTTTCAGTAGAACGGCCGGGCAAGTAAATCCAGTCATTTTGCTTATTCACATATTGCTCAATAACGAACGGAGACTCATCGGAGAAAACCAAATTCGGAAAATCGCCACTTTCGTGCAAGCGTAACAACTCCTTTGCTCTTTCCACTCTAATTTTTTTTTGAGCATCGGAAATACCATGCGTTCTTTGGAATTTCAATGCCTTTAGTCCAAGATGATCTTTCAATATGTGCTGCATCCGTTCGAGCGAAATGTTCGCCTCACGAGCCATTTTTCTACCGCTACGGCGCGGATTCCTAACCAATTTGGCCTTCATCTTCCGAATGATATCCGGCGATGTTGCAGTGCGGTTCGGTCCATCACCATGGCGTTTTGCAATGCTGCCAGTATCGTTATAACGATTTATGGTGCGATACACAATATTCACATGCAGATGTTTTAACTGGTTAACAATCTGCGGCTGTGGTTTTCCAGCCAAATAAAGAGCAGTCACACTATTACGCTTGAAATCCATTGCGGATAAATTTTTTCTGAATATTTTCCACTAAAATACTTTTGTACGCTTGTAAACAATGGAATGAAGTGTCATTAGTGTAAATTCGATCGCTCTGTCATCACTGGTTTGACAGCAATGACAGTCTGAAGTTGGTAACACTTCCTGTCAGTCGCCCAGTACTGCTGCTTTTAACATTTCTTCATTTTACTGGTACAGCAGCTTTGATTATTTATAGTGTAGGTTTTCTTCATATGGATATTGCTTTCATATTCTAACAATTTTTATATACAGGGTGTATCCATTAAGGTGGCAAATACTTAAAGGGGGTATTCCTTTGTTATTTTCATAAAAAACGTATGTGAGGTGGTATATTTTCACCCCCTGCGGTGTACGTAGTGTTTTAAAACGAAGAGACGTACTTTTGACCTTACATCACTTCACACCATGTATCTCTTGATTGCTTCTAGCTACAAGGTAACTGCTGGTCAATTTTTTTGAAATTCGAATTGTGATTTCGCAAGATGTACCACGATAAAAAATATCCGCAATAATAAAAGCGTCTAACTTGTATGAATAACTAAACGGAAGAGAGGTTTTGTTTATTATATCGAAATAATATTTAAGCATACAGTGTTCAAGTATAAATTTATTGTATGACATTAGTTTATATAATAGTACATCGAACGAACGTACCTAAAAAAAATGATTGATTGTTTGACATTTCAATAATTCAATATATTTAGATAGAAAATTAAATCTTTATGGTCAAACAAGGTCAAACCATTACCGATATAAAAGTCGTCAAAATAAAAAAAAATTATTTCCTTTAATTTTATTTTCAAACGCGATTATTTCGAAAAATGCTCTCGGATAAATTTTTTTTGACAAATGCAGTATTAAAGCCTATTAAATTTTCTACAAATCCACCTCACAATAATTACGCATTCGGTCAACAGTGCTCCTGGGTGTAAATTGAAAGTTTCAAAAATGAAAGAAAACGTACTTTCGACCTTACATCACTTCACACCCTATAATTCTTGAACTATAAGCTATAAGGTTACTATTGGTCTTTTTTTTGAACGAAAATTAAATTTTTAAGATCAAACAATGTACATTTTTTACATTATTTAGGCCATAACTATATTAAGGTCGTTAAAATAATAAAAAAAAAAATTTTAAATTGTATTTACCAACACGATTATTTCGAGAAATGGTTTGGATACATTTTTTGACAAATATAGTAAAAAGCATATTCAAATTCCTACAAATCCATGGCACAATATTGGTGCATTCTGTCAACAAGAGCGAGATAGTGCCAAAACCTTCTCTATAGAAAGCCCAACTGTACGCATACTAATACTGTTAACCAATCTCAAACGCCTCTGTGTTTGTGGGATGTAAATTGGCCCGATTTTATGAACGATGATAGATAAAATAAAATCCGAGAGTAAAGATTAATCTTTACTCTCGGATTTTTTTTTCGTCGATTCTATGAACGACGATAGATTATAAAAATTCGAAAATTATTACAGGTTTTATTGCAGTTATACCACAGTTTTTTGTACGAGTGGTAACCGTTTTTTGACGTTTACACTTATATTATAGTTTATACTAAAATTTTATGTTGCGTGTATGATTCACAAAAATCAGCAGATAAAACAGAGAGTAGAAAAAAATTCTCGGATTAATTTTCTCATTTATCGTCGTTCATAAAATGCAAACGACGATTAGTCCGAGGATTAATCATTTACTTGAATTCATAAAATCGGGCCAAAAAGTATAGCACATAGGAGAAATATGTTAAGTGCAAAAGAAATTTAAAAAAAAAAATTAAAATAATAAATGTTAAGTGCAAAAGAAATTAAAAAAAAAAAAAACCAAAAAAAAATTAAAATAAAATTAAAAAAAAAATTGGTATACATTTACTGAAGAATCCAGACCATTCCTTTTTTTGTGTGCGGCAAATTTAGAAAATATAAATAGTCATTCTCAATTTTTTGGTTCTACTTATTTTTTCATTCCCGTTTGAACCCGCTACTATCACGTATTTCATATCCTTTTGTAATTTCACGCTAATCTTCTTATGTAGGATTTGGGATGCATTCATTTTTCATAATGTCCCATTCTGCTTCACAAACCTGTCGTACAATTTGACTAGCTGTTGAGCGGTCAATATTTCAATATCACTAAAACTATTTCCAGAAGATACATTTACAAAATAATAAAGCGTATATTTTTTTAGATTCCGTATACATATATAAGTTATATTTGTATAAGTTCATTCATATGTTTTTAATTTTGATTATAATATTAAATTAAACAGAGAAATCTGTTTGCGCAAAATTGAAGGTAGCTCGTGATGGACTTTCAAAAGCTAAAAACAAGATAGGTTAGGTTAGGTTAGGTTGCGGTGGCAGCTAATGCTCACATAGACCATACGCGGTCCTTTGTGTTACCACAGGATCTTTCACCTGTCCCCTTTTCAGAGGATCCATTCAGTGCTCTTAATGAATCGGAGTATATCTCGCACTTTACCGTTTTCGAGATCTGATAGGTTATTCATTAACCGCTTACCCAAGTGTTTGTGTCTTCTGTGCATTAGTGCCGGACATGAGCAGAGAAGATGCTCTATTGTCTCTTCCTCCTCCTCGTCCAAGCAACCTCTGCAGAAGTCATTATATTCGACACCCATCCTTCTCGCGTGTTTCCCTAGAAGGCAGTGTCCTGTCATTATCCCTACAACCGTTCTTAATTCACGTCTTTGTAAGGAGATAAGCGCAGTTGAGCGCTTCAAGTCCAGCTTCGGCCAGACTTGTCTTGAAATATTACAAATGTCGGTGTTTTCCCACCTTACATTTGTTATTGTTTCTGTCTTCTTCTGAAGCTCAAGTTTCAGTGTCGCGATAGGACTCCCCACCTCCGCCCTTTCCGGTAGCAGCTGGAGAGTCGTACCACGTCTAGCTAACTCGTCCGCCCTGCAGTTCCCCTCGACATCCGTGTGACCCGGGACCCATATGATCCTTATATTGAACTGTTCACTCATCTCGTTAAGAGAGGAATGACAGCTCAACGCCACCTTAGATTTGAGTGAGACCGCTTCCAACGATTTTATGGCCGCTTGACTGTCCACATAAATGTTAATCTTTTTCGAGGATAATACATTATGCTTCAACCAGCTCATTACCTCTTCAATCGCTATCACCTCAGCCTGGTATACGCTGCAGTGATCAGGTAGACGGACTGAGATGCTTACTTTCAGCTTGTCACAGAAGACTCCTACTCCTACTTTACCGTCTAGTTTAGAGCCATCCGTGAAAAACTGTATTGTTTCGTTATCGGTTACCGATCTACTCTTCCAGTCTTCTCTGGTGGGTATTGTTGTCCGAAAACCTTTTTGAAAGCATAACATTGGTGTTATGTAATCTAGTTTCGTCAGCTCCTGCTTTAGCGATTTAGTTATGGTGGAGTGTCCTTTCTGAAGACTTCTCCACTGATTGACAGCTAACAGTCGCGTAGCCGTATTTGCCGCTTTCTGTTTGCCAAAGATGTCTAGTGGGATCAGGTGGAGCATAACCTCTAGAGCGCGAGTTGGTGTAGATCTCAGCGCCCCGCTTATAAGCATGCTCTTTGTACCTTCCCCAATATACTTGTATACGTGGTTTTTTCCATAGCTGGCCACCATACGCATACCCCATACAGTAGTATTGGTCTCACTACCGACGTGTAAAGCCAGTGTGCCAGCTTTGGTTTCAAGCCCCATTTTTTACCAATGGCATTCTTGCACGAGTATAAAGCAATGTTAGCTTTATTAACTCTTTCTATTATATTAGGTTTCCAACTCAGTTTCCTGTCCAAGATTGTCCCCAGAAATCTTGCTTTGTCAGAAAAAACTAAGGGAGTACCATTTAGTGTTGGAGGATCAACTGTTGGAATTTTATATTTCCTGGTGAAGAGGACAAGTTTGTCTTATTCGGGTTGACGCCCAGACCGCTTTTATTTGCCCATTCTTGAACGATTAGGAGGGCATTTTGCATAACCTCCCTAATCGTTCTAAGGTATTTTCCTGAGACAGCTAACGCTACATCATCAGCATACGCTACCACTTTTATCCCCTCTTCCTCCAGTTTCAACAGCAATTTGTTGATTACTATATTCCAGAGTAGAGGGGATAATACACCTCCTTGCGGTGTTCCTCTAACTGCCTGCCTTTTTAAGATGGAACCACCCAGCTCCGCACTAATAATCCTGCCTAGAAGCATATGATTAATTAGTTTGCTTGTAGGGTAGTCCACCTCTAGGTCTGACAGTCCTTTACAGATTGCCTCTGTTTTAACGTTGTTGAACGCGCCCTCGATATCCAAGAATGCTACTAGTGTATACTCCTGGGAGTATATTGATTTCTCAATTGTGCTTACTAAGGTGTGTAAGGCTGTGTCTACAGACTTCCCCTTGCAGTAAGCATGTTGGGATTTTGCCCAACTGCTAGGTTTTACCTTAGCCCTTATATGAACATCTATCAATCTTTCAAGGGTTTTCAAAAGAAAGGATGATAGAGTTATAGGTCTCAGGTCTTTTGGGTAGCCATGTGAGCTTTTACCCGCCTTCGGTATAAAAACTACCTTGACTTCCTTCCAAGCCCTAGGAATGTACGTCAGCTTTATACACCCTGTGAAAATTGCCTCTAACCAAGGGAGTATACACTCCGAGTTATTCTGAATATCCGCAGGGATTATCCCATCTGGGCCAGCTGATTTGAAGGGTTTGAAACCGCTTATTGCCCACTGGATTCGCGTTTTGCTCGCGATCTCCTTCGTTTGAACCGATTGAGGTTCCAGATGTTGCCTGCTCATTTCTGAATCACATACCCTAGTTGAGTTAGGAAAGTGAGTCTCCATGAGCAGTTTCAACGATTCATCAATCGAGATCGTCCATGAACCATCCGGTTTTATTAAATAACTTGGAGTGGTTTTTGTCATAGAGAGAATCTTTCGTAGACGAGAGGTCTCCGAGGCCCCTTCCATCTTATCACAGAAGAGCCTCCAAGACGTCCTCTGCGCCTTTCTCAACTCCCTCTTATAGTTTCTGAGATGTTCTTTGTATGATTCCCAGTCCAGAGCCAGTCTCGTTCTTTTGGCTTTATTGAAAGCTTTCCTACTTGCCTTCTGATAGGTCCCTAACTCCGCGGACCACCAAGTTGGCTTTTGTTTGCCCATTGGTTTTATCACAAGGCAAGCAGCATCGAAGGAGCGATTCATGGCACCTGTTACAGTATCTACCATTGTATCTATCTCCTCTATAGTGACTGGTGGTTTTGTAGCCACCGATAGTAGTTTCCCCAGCATCTCCCTATAGATACCCCAGTTTGTCCTTTTCTTATTTATAAAGGACTCACGAAGGGCAGGTTTGATGTCTAGCTTGAAGATTAAATAGCGATGGTCCGAGAATGAATGTTCTTTTGCAACCTTCCATTCTCTTACCTTATACGCTATAAAGTTTGATACGAGAGTTACATCGAGTACTTCTCGCCTATTTTTTATTATGAAAGTGGGCTCTTGCCCAATATTACAAATAGATAGGTTCGTATTTAATAAGTATTCAAAAAATGACTCACCTCTCTCATTTACGTCGGTGCTGCCCCATATTGTGTGATGAGCATTTGCATCACATCCTAGAATCGCACCAATTTTTCTATTCTCTGCCTCAGAGATGAGCTCCTCCAGTATTTTTGGTGGAGTCTGCTTTTCTCGGTCCATATATGCAGAAACCAGCCAGAATTTTCCGTTTCCGACATCAATGCTGGCCGCAGTTATATCACCGTCACTATATTGTGGTAAAAGGAATATATTCAGGTTAGTTTTACTCAGAATACAAGATCTGATCTTCTCTGACTTACTTGAGTATAGGACTTTATACCCTTTAAGTCCGAGCCCACAGATCTTAGCTCCATTTATCCATGGCTCTTGGATTAGGACGAGATCTTCCCCCGTTTCTGCTAATCTAAGTAGAAGAGCTACCGAAGCAGTTTTGGAATGGTGAAGGTTTATTTGAATTATGTTTAACATATTTATACTTACCTTCGCCCCATCGTTAGCATTCATGCTACCTTAGTCTCCGAGGATCCGCCGGCACATTCCGTCTCGTTCCCCTTCGACTCAATCACCGTCTTGTTGACAGCGCTCTCTTCAATGGAGTCCGACAAGTTTTCCTCGTCAGACTCCATGGCAAAGAGGTTGCCCATCCTCGATACCAATGAGGACTCGCTGCACCGACTCTCAGTCTCTACGGCAAGCCCGATATCAACAGGGCAGTCGGGACCCCCGTGATCGGAATGGTCCACTCCTTTACCCTTGTTGACGTCGTCAGCCTTATAGACCTTGAGAGTTATCGACCCGAAACCGAAGTTGATAACTCCCTTAGTACTTGCAAGAGGAGCCAGGGATTCCTTGTTGATTACCATAGTTGATAATCTGAATTAGCCTCCTCCTTCTTTACAATCTGGGTTGCTGGCTGCGATTATCTCTACAACAGCTTTAGCGTCGGCAGGTTCGGTAGGCAGCCAGACGCGCGCTCTTGGCCTGCTAGGAATTTCTTCCCTGCTTACGGCCGCAAGCTTTTCTCCTGGCCACACCTCACCCACTTCGGCAATCGCTTTTTTGTAGAGATCAACCGATCTCTGATCTGAACACGCCGTCAGCTTGACGCGTCCCTGATGCCAACCTGCATCCCTGCAGGAAGGGGGAGGTCCCGGATTCTCTCTCAGGACCTTTAGGAAAATGGAGTTTAGCGCGTTGAACACCGACTTCCATTTTCCCGGCGTGATGCTCCCATCCTCTTGACTGTTGTCAATGACGGCCAGCATCAGCCCGTGCTCTTTGACGATGTCACTAAACGATTTCGTCCTTTGCGTCTTAAGAGCCACCGGTGGAGTCTCCACTTGCACCTTAGCTCGCTTGCTGCTTCCGGCTTCAACCTCTTCCTGAGACCTTTGCCTTTTCGGCCCTAGGTCCTTGGCGGGGTTTTGTCCACCTTCCGCAGTCAGCTTCGCCCATGCTATGGACTCCTTCTGTCTTTTCGTTAGCTGCTCCTCAGGGAGCCAACTTTTCCAAGACTTTGAAGGCCGCTCGACGATCCCGGTATCGTTTCTTCGTCGGCGGTATAGTGCGTGACCCGTTATCGGCTTCACTTTTGCTGGTGATGCTGGTCCCTGGCCTATGGGCCATAGGATCCAGTACCACCTTGGGTTTAGCGGCCGGGACCTCACCTTTACGGTTAGAGCCACTTGCCACGCTTGTTTCCAGCTTTTGGTGAGTGCTGGTCTCGTTTTGTTTCGGCATTTGGTGAGTGCCGGTCTCGGTTTTAGAAAAGAGTTTTTTATTATTGTGCTTCATTTTTATTCCCACGAGTGTCGGAAAAAGGGTGGTCCACCCGCGCAGAGATCCGAAATACGCAGGTAAGGTAGGTTACATCTAGAGGTTACCAGGTATCTAGATGGCTCCGATAGAGACTGGGCTATTTATCCGTTTCCGACATCAATGCTGGCCGCAGTTATATCACCGTCACTATATTGTGGTAAAAGGAATATATTCAGGTTAGTTTTACTCAGAATACAAGATCTGATCTTCTCTGACTTACTTGAGTATAGGACTTTATACCCTTTAAGTCCGAGCCCACAGATCTTAGCTCCATTTATCCATGGCTCTTGGATTAGGACGAGATCTTCCCCCGTTTCTGCTAATCTAAGTAGAAGAGCTACCGAAGCAGTTTTGGAATGGTGAAGGTTTATTTGAATTATGTTTAACATATTTATACTTACCTTCGCCCCATCGTTAGCATTCATGCTTCCTTAGTCTCCGAGGATCCGCCGGCACATTCCGTCTCGTTCCCCTTCGACTCAATCACCGTCTTGTTGACAGCGCTCTCTTCAATGGAGTCCGACAAGTTTTCCTCGTCAGACTCCATGGCAAAGAGGTTGCCCATCCTCGATACCAATGAGGACTCGCTGCACCGACTCTCAGTCTCTACGGCAAGCCCGATATCAACAGGGCAGTCGGGACCCCCGTGATCGGAATGGTCCACTCCTTTACCCTTGTTGACGTCGTCAGCCTTATAGACCTTGAGAGTTATCGACCCGAAACCGAAGTTGATAACTCCCTTAGTACTTGCAAGAGGAGCCAGGGATTCCTTGTTGATTACCATAGTTGATAATCTGAATTAGCCTCCTCCTTCTTTACAATCTGGGTTGCTGGCTGCGATTATCTCTACAACAGCTTTAGCGTCGGCAGGTTCGGTAGGCAGCCAGACGCGCGCTCTTGGCCTGCTAGGAATTTCTTCCCTGCTTACGGCCGCAAGCTTTTCTCCTGGCCACACCTCACCCACTTCGGCAATCGCTTTTTTGTAGAGATCAACCGATCTCTGATCTGAACACGCCGTCAGCTTGACGCGTCCCTGATGCCAACCTGCATCCCTGCAGGAAGGGGGAGGTCCCGGATTCTCTCTCAGGACCTTTAGGAAAATGGAGTTTAGCGCGTTGAACACCGACTTCCATTTTCCCGGCGTGATGCTCCCATCCTCTTGACTGTTGTCAATGACGGCCAGCATCAGCCCGTGCTCTTTGACGATGTCACTAAACGATTTCGTCCTTTGCGTCTTAAGAGCCACCGGTGGAGTCTCCACTTGCACCTTAGCTCGCTTGCTGCTTCCGGCTTCAACCTCTTCCTGAGACCTTTGCCTTTTCGGCCCTAGGTCCTTGGCGGGGTTTTGTCCACCTTCCGCAGTCAGCTTCGCCCATGCTATGGACTCCTTCTGTCTTTTCGTTAGCTGCTCCTCAGGGATACTAGCCAACTTTTCCAAGACTTTGAAGGCCGCTCGACGATCCCGGTATCGTTTCTTCGTCGGCGGTATAGTGCGTGACCCGTTATCGGCTTCACTTTTGCTGGTGATGCTGGTCCCTGGCCTATGGGCCATAGGATCCAGTACCACCTTGGGTTTAGCGGCCGGGACCTCACCTTTACGGTTAGAGCCACTTGCCACGCTTGTTTCCAGCTTTTGGTGAGTGCTGGTCTCGTTTTGTTTCGGCATTTGGTGAGTGCCGGTCTCGGTTTTAGAAAAGAGTTTTTTATTATTGTGCTTCATTTTTATTCCCACGAGTGTCGGAAAAAGGGTGGTCCACCCGCGCAGAGATCCGAAATACGCAGGTAAGGTAGGTTACATCTAGAGGTTACCAGGTATCTAGATGGCTCCGATAGAGACTGGGCTATTTATGGGCCCCCAGCCTGGTCGATCCTCGGCTCGGGTCGCATCACACCTTGATCCAGCCCATTTGTTGTCATTTAGCGTGACCCGCTCCGCACCTAGGTTTTGGAACTCACAACCTCTGTCCGCAGCTAGAGGTGAGCCTAGGGCACCACACTCCAGTCACGGTCAGAGGACCCGGAGGCGACAACAATTACGAAGCTACAAACAAGATAAGGAACAGAATAGGAGCGGAGCAGAAAAAAAACCATTTCATAAATATATTGTTACAAAATTCAGGCTTTCGAGTTCGTAAAGGATTTTGCAAATAAAACACAACATAAGTTAATTAATTTAAAAATAACAACTTTAATTAAAAGACAGTAAAAATAGTACAAGTTCACTATTTGTACTGGTGATAACTTTAAATGTACATAAAAACACTTATTACTTTTACCTTACAATAATTCTCTTAGGTAGTAGCTTAATCACTTTGCAAGAACTTTTACAACTTCACTTGTTAAATTCCAACTAACTAATCCACTTCTCTGCAGTGAACGCCACCTTTTATCCTCATTGAAAAGCTTCCAGAAACTTCCAATATTATAGACGGAAATATCGAGAAAATACCAGTAAATTGTAGCCTTATTCCCTTATTTACAACTAACGATACTTATATGCAATGAGTCATCTTCTAAAAATAGACTACATGTTCAATCATGCTCTTTTACAAAAACTGGGAAAACCGCACAAACCGGTTTGACTACATTTTTGAACAGTACAGTTATGATTCAAACTTGCAGGCGGTTACATTTCAAATAATCTAAAGTCTTACAGCCTAAAAGTATGCAACACAAAAGTGCTTATTTTTAGTATGCAGTATTTACATTGGGATTTATTTTAGGATTTGAATTCTATTGTATGAGCTACTAACTGCTTTTCGTAACATTACCCCCACCTTAATTCTGTTCGTCCCGAATAGATTCAGCACTCCCTCTAATGTTGTACCTTGTCAAACTGTTGATGCAGACAACTTTCTTTTGACATCTGGGGTTTCTGGGGATTCTGTATTTTCATTCCTTCGTTACCATTCACGACGTTGACATTGATCACCATTGGTCTTCGATCGGAATCCTGTCCAACTATTGGCGCTACAACTTTGTATCGATGCGTTTTCCCTCTAGCTCTTCTTGCAGCACATTTCGCACACGTTCGGCACCAGTTTTCAATATCCCTGCGACAATTGACCCAAAAGAATCGACTTCTTACTTCATCTAGTATCCTCTTAATTCCCAAATGTTCGCGCGATGTTCCACTGTGTGTCGTGAAGAACCTTGTTTGATTTGGAACACCGACCATCGGCAGATTCCCATTGCCTTACCAGTAGTCCATCTTTTCAAATAACTGCTATTGAGCCCAGTTACTTTTTACTGTCGGACTTGCTGTTGCAATTTCGTGCCACTGCGGTCTTTCACCTTGCTCCATCAATCGAAGTACTGGACAAATTGAATCGTCCTGCTCTTGTTCTTCCCTAAGCTGCTCTCTTGTCAAATGATCTTTTATCTGCTGGACCATGATTCGTCAGACAACTGAACATTTTTGGTTTTCCGGATTTCTACTTTGTTTGTACTCGGGGACACAACACTTGCTCAATGATCCACCATTGTGATTGCCGGTCATGCTGAGCGGAACTTCCACATTACGCCATTTCAGTACTTGCTTTCTCAAATCATGTGACACCTGGTGCGCCATCATAAAGTCCAGACCCGATATGCATTCATCTTCTACTCGGGCAACAATAAACCCAAATCCCATATCCCAAATGAAATGTCCAGGTTTCTGACATCTAAAACACCTTAATGTAGAATCGAATCTGCTACTTCTCTCGTTTTGAAAGTGACCAGTTGTTGATTCCTGCAACTTTTCATCAATGAGAGCTTTTATTTGTGCGACGTCCTCTGTTTTCAACTTGCGTAACCCAACAAAATTCGAAGAAACACTGGCTTTAGCTGCTTCATGCTCCGAAGCCGATGCCAATACTTGATTCATTGTTTTTCCTCTCGATGTTGTTCCCAACTGAAGCTTTAATTGCTCATCTCAGATAGGCTTGTCGTGCTAGCTTTGTTATTTCCCGCTCTAATTCTTGAAGTCGTTCTCCTCGCTGTTGTTTCTTCATCTGGAGCTGTGTTTTGCTTAGCTCCTGTGTGTGAGACTGTCCATAACGCAAGTCCAACTCCTTCAAGATTCTTCCGGAACTCATCTCGGCATTTGGAATCATTTGCAATACATCAGCCGCCTTGCCCCTCAACGTTAGGATTAGAGAATTTAGTTGCTCTTCAGCGCCCCATTCATTATGCTGTACCGCAGCTGCAAACTAGACTTTGAAATTTTCGAAATTTTTGAATTACTCTGGTACTGCTTTGTTGAGTATTCTCTCTGACGAATTGGGTACAATTGTCCAACGGGTCTCGAACTCTTTAATTTTTCCTTCCAGACCACTCACTTCTTCATGAAATCCACTTTTTTCTCCTTTGGGCGTTTCTTGAATTTCGCCCATTTCACCTTAGTTTTTCTTGAATAACATACAGCTTTTGATTTTGCTAATCAAATTTGGAGTTCAGTTCTTGTGTTTGCCGAGTAAATTCCTGCTTTTGTTGATCGAATTTGGAATTTATTTTCTGCTTCAGTTCTTGGCTCTGCTGTTGATTTTGTCGATTCAGCTATTGGCTTTGCTGTTACAACTTTGTACTAATTTGAAAATTCAAATCTTGCTTCATCTCTTGGTTCTGTTGCTGCGATTGTTTACTTTGCTGATGCATTTAAGAATTCAAACCTTTTCTTAACTCTTCACTTTGTTCACTTTGCTTCTGCATTTGTTCTATCTGCTGGTCAAACTTGCTATTTATTTGTTGCATTAGAACTTGCAACATCGCCTCCATGTTTGGCACACCACTCTTTTCTTTCGAAGTGGATGATTTTCGCTGCACTAACTCCGTCTCGATTGAAAACACTTCACCAAATTTTTCTTTTTCAAAATATAATAAAAATCGAAGGAATGTGATTTACAATATATCACATTCCTCACGTTTGTAGCCGGTTTCAAATTATTTTCTCAGAATTCTCAATGATTCATTGAAAAAGCAATGCGAAAAAAAAAACCAACACGAAACTAAAACGACGCGAGTCCAAATGCTTTCATCAATGGATCATGGTCAGGGAAAGCTACAAAAAACCTTGACCAAGAAAATATTACAAATTATAAAAATAATGTAAAAAATACTGATAATTTTTTTTTTTTAAATATATATTTTATATTAATAAACAATTTATGAATACTTCTTCCCTTTAACAACTTGTTGCAATCTGAGAAATAACTCCTGCTTATTTCCGGCAGTGCTTAGACCTAGCCTTCCAAGCTCTTCTTTAAGTTCATGGGAACTTTAGAATTTAATGTTCACGGCACTTTCCATTTAATTATATACTGTTTATCGGTTTGTAAAATTTCACTTTATTTACTGTCTCAAGGATTGGAAAATCAACAATTAACACAACACAAGTTAAATAATTTAAAAATAACAACTTTAATTAAGAGACAGTAAAAATAATACAAATTCATTATTTATACTGGTGATAACTTAAAATGTACACAAAAACACTTATTACTTGTACTTTACAATAATTCTCTTAAGTAGTAGCTTAATCACTTTGCAAGAACTTTTACAACTTCACTGGTTAAATTCAAACTTACTAATCCACTTCTCTGCAGTGAACGCCACCTTTTATACTCATTGAAAAGCTTCCAGAAACTTCCAATTATATAGACTGAAATATCGACAAAATACCAGAAAATTTTAACCTTATTTTAACGTTATTTACAACTAACGATACTTATATGCAATGAGACATTTTCTAAAAATAGTCTACATGTTCAATCATGTTCTTTTACAAAAACCGGGCAAACCGCACAAACCGGTTTGACTACATTTTTGAACAGTACATAATGATTCAAACTTGCAGGCGGTTACAATTAAAATTTTAAATAATATAAAGTCTTAAAGCTTAAAGTATACTACATAAAAGTCCTTATTTTTAGTATGCAGTATTTGCATTGGGAATTATTTTTGGATTTGAATTCTATTGTATGAGCTACTAACTACTTTTCGTATCAATATATACCGATTATAAATAATATTAAAATAAATGATGTTATATTTAAAAGCACTATTTTATTTAAAGCCGGTCAGCCATCAGCAGAAATAGGGGGAATAACACAGAATGCTCTAGAATTGCATGTGGCCGTAACTATCTCTGACTGGTGGAAGTGCGATCAAACCTCCACGTGGTGGCCGCTGGTAATTTTCCCCTAATGCAGGAAAAGCTGATTGATCGGGCTAGTCCCTTCAAAGTAAGGTTAGCGCGAGGCCAATAACCTCGCCTGTAAAAAAATTTATTATTACGGAACCCAAAATCAGCCTCGGATACACTGATGAACGACGACGATTACGGCAACGAAAACGGCTAAACGATTTAAGAATTTTCTCATGGAACGTACGCTCACTGTATAGAGCTCGAGCTGCACAGCAGCTAGCCGATACCCTGTCCAAATATAATGCTGACTTAACAGCAATTCAGGAGATGCGATGGACAGGGAATGGTGTCTTATAAAAATCAGAATATGACATATATTACAGCTGTCATGCAAGACATCATGTGCTCGGGTTGGCGTTTCTAGTCAGCAAAATAATGAAACCCACCGTTATCGGCTTTAATGCAGTAAATGAACGGCTATGCACCCTTCGCGTGCGGGGCAAATTTAAAAACATAAGCCTCATAAACGTTCATGCACCTACAGAGGATTGAAAAAGAAGAATTCTTTGAATCAGTTGAAGGGGAACTGCCAAAAGAGGTAGGGGGCCACTATTCAGGCAGTACATTGGCACCCATACCTTACACGAGAACACTAATGACAATGGACAACGAGTCATAGAGATGGCAGCAAGCAATAATTTCGTCATTGCGAGTACAAGGTTTGCGCGTAAAAATATCCACAAAGCCACCTGGGTATCTCCCGATGGAGCCACTCGCAACCAGATAGACCATGTGTTGATAGACCGCCGCCACAACCCGAACCTGATGACGGTACGAACGTACCGAGGTGCCAACGTCGACTTGGACCACTATCTTGTTGGTATGGTGCTCCGAACGCGGATTGCATCATCACGGAAGACTGCATCCGCGAATCATATTCGAGTCAACACGGCTGCCTTTCACAATGAAGAGACCAGAAACAACTACGGTCAAGCGATAGGACTCGTCCTAAATGCAGGGAGAGTAAGTCCTGGGGCTGAGATGTCGGGCGTAGAAGAGAAATGGACACGCCTTAAGAATACTGTCATTATTACTGCTGACTCCATCTTAGGCAGTAGTCGTAGAGATCGAAACGATGACGAATGTAACCTAGCGACTGAACGTAAGAATGTTGCGTGCCGAGCAATGCAACAATCTCATAGAACGCGGGCACGCGAAGATGAATATAAAGAGCTCAGAAGATATGAAAAAACAGTTCACCGGCGAAAGAAAGCAGCCTTGGAGAAGAATCTCGTCCGTGAACTGGAACAGTACAGAGAGCAAGGACCACACCAGGCGCGGAAGTTCTACCAAAGAGTCCGCGGTATGACGCAATATACACCGCGTTGCACATACTGCAGGGACAAAGAGGGTAATCTGATCGCCGATTTTAAAGGCATCTTAGAGCGATGGGAAGAGCACTTTAATGAGTTGCTAAATGGCCAGCTAACTGAGGAATTGGAGGCTCCACCAATGACCGAAGATCATACTATGCTGCCGCCATCAAGCATAGTCGAAGTTAGCAGGCTCAAAAATAATAAGGCCCCGGGATCTGATGGGATCCCAGCGGAACTGATAAAAATAGGAGGCCCCACATTACACCAAGCAATTCATGAAATAATAGTGCAAGTATGGGAAGAAGAAGTTATGCCAGAAGACAGGCGAAGAGGCATCCTGTGCCACATACATAAGAAGGGAGATATCACAAAATGCAGCAATTATCGTGGTATAACGTTGTTGAGTACCGCGTATAAGATTTTCTCCTCTATCCTTCAAGACAGGATAGCCCCATACGCTAAAGTCATCATTGGTCCATACCAGTGTGGCTTCATCCCAGGCAAATCAACAACTGATCAGATTTACACCCTAAGGCAGGTGATGGAAAAATGTCTAGAGTTTCAAAACTCACTACACCATATTTTTATAGACTTTAAAGCCGCCTATGATAGCATAGCTAGAGTAGAACTTTATAAAGCCATGAGAGAGTTCGGCATCCCAAATAAACTGACACGACTATGTAGGTTGACCATGACCAATGTTATAAGCCAAGTAAAAATATCCGGATCACTATCAAGCCCATTCAACATCTATAACGGGCTCCGACAAGGGGATGGACTGGCCTGCGTCCTCTTCAACCTGGCGTTGGAGAAAGTGATCCGAGACTCTGACGTAACGGAACGGAACAATCCTCTCTAACCTAGCTCGCATGAGCGAAGAGGATCCTGCTCGGAAAGTCCTTTGCGGTAGGATTTATGGAACACGACAGCGAGGCCGGCCAAGCCTACGCTGGAAGTATGGCGTAGACCAGGACGCCCAGAGTTTAGGGATGCCAAACTGGATGACATCGGCTCGAAATCGGGGCCGGTGGAGAGACTTTTTGCGGGAGGCCAGGACCGGACCCCGGTTGTAGAGCCAAATATGATGATGATGATTTTATTTAAATATTTATGATATAATAATATTCGGTGCGACAGACCTTTGCGGTCCAAAGCCTAGCTTCTCGCGACCATTTGCGTTGTGCATGTATATTTTTGGACACAAATGGAAGGACCTACCGTGCTTTCAGTGACAAGTTATTACTCTTGGAACGTTTGTCACCCATTCGCGGGGTGTTCAGTAACCATGCGCATTTCCACTGAGCCACGGCGCCCACTAAATATTTATGATACTTTCCTTAAAGTTAAGGCTAGCATTTCTTCAGGTAGTTTCGCTTACCTCATGTACGTATCTTGTCGCAAAATTACATCCTTTACCTTCCATAGTAATTCTTTAAACGATTGGGCATGCGGTAATAATTGAAAATGTTTCCGAAAATTCCTTCAATTTAGGATGCCTCAAATAAAAATGACCACTGAAATTTCTTTCGCTGTTTAGTGGATGTACTCAAAATTGTCTTTGCCTTCTTTCCTTTTTCTTTTTGCAATACAGTATAAAAGTAAAACATTATTTTGAACTTTATATATAGTATTATGGTATCATTGGAAAATATACTTACGACAGTATATTTTTATGGTAACATTTGGTGATTTTTTCTCTTTTCTCTCTCTCTCTCTCTGATTAAGCAGGTTCGCAGTGATGTTTGCGGAGCTGTGTTGCGCACACTACACGATTAATATAATGTTATAATGATATTTATAATGATCGTATGATTCCTTCCGGATAACACAACAATAAACACCAAGTCAGAGACTAAGTACCTGGGAATCAACTTTACTGAGAGGCTCAAGTTTAACTCTCACATCGACAAAACAATGAAAAAAGCGAACCACGCTTTTCATTTGGTGCACCCGCTACTTAAAAGACGAAACGGTCTGTCCAACAACACCAGGCTGCTTATCTACAAGCAACTCATCAGGCCAGTGATAACCTATGGCTACCCCATATGGTTCACCGTCTCACCAACAACGATGAAGAAGATCTCCCTATTTGAAAGGAAGGTACTAAGGATCTGTACAGGACTCTGGAGGGTGACAAACAGCTATAAGTTTGTTTGTTTGACTACAAAACTATACGAAGCAGCAGGTCTGCTGCCAATAACTGACCACTTGTTCCGAATGGCGAGGAAATTCGTCGACGCATTGAAAACACATTCAAGTCCTGAGATGCAAGGACTGCGAATCGAGGAAATCGAGCCAAGTCACCGGTACATACACATAAGAGGATTCACTGATGCTAGATTCGATGACATCTTTAACAATCAAGACGTCTCCTTCTACGAGAAGGCGGGCAACCAATATTACAGAGGCTGAAGTTCGCCCTGTTTATACGCCGCTTAATATTTTTCATTCTTATTTTATTTTAAAATTATTGTTTAAAATTTAATTACATTAAAAATTAACATGTAGTAGATTAAGTAGTAAAAAATATTGTTTAAAAATAAACAATACCAAAAAAAAGACAATGTAAATACGTCGGGCCCCTTTTGTTGAGCCGACAAATATTAATATTATTTATAAGTTTAGTTTTAAATCAAAATTGTATATTACTTTAATGTTTAATAAAAATATCTTAATCTAATGATCGTATGAGTCGAATTAGTGTATAACGGATTAATGGAAGGCATAACAAATGCAAGCAACTTTTCCAATTATTACTATATTTATAGTTTTTCCTTGATTCCATTTATTAAAAAATTTGGTTTAATTTCGTTATCGTTTTCGTATTGCTTTTTTAAATGTATTAGCAATTCTTAGAAAATAAATTGAAACCGGCTAAAAACGTGAGGAATGTAATATATTGTAAATAACATTTCTTCGATTTGTTAATTTTAATAAGGGACTTTGCCCACCATATTGGCGTGGCGCAAGTCATTCAGGGAGTTTTCCCTTGGTAATATGTTTAAATATATAAAAAAACAACCCGAAAATACTTTTGAATATTTGCGGTTCGTTCAATGCCACACACACAAAACTAAAAAGAAGAAAATAATTTTTTGAATTAATTTTTAATATACGACGTTTTTAAACGTAGTAAAAGTTATAAAATAAGATTTAAAATTAAAAACGTGGGGCGTGTGCAACTATTCATGCATCAATTCTCTATTGCATGCGCTTTAGATTTTTAATTTTAAATTATTGTTATACTTTTTACTTCGTTTTAAAAACGGGGTATATTAAAAAATGTTATTCAAATAATTGTTTATAAATGGGTCTCGCCATTTTTGTCACAGGTCTGTAATTCCTACAGGAACAATCACTAGAATCATCGGAATCACTAACAATAACAATAAGGGCCATATTTATAGTCGTAGATATCATCATCATCATTTTTGGCTCTACAACCGGTCCTGGCCTCCCGCAAAAAATCTCTCCACCGGTCCCGATTTCGAGCCTATGTCATCCAGTTTGGCATCCCTAAACTCTGGGCGTCCTGGTCTACGCTATCCTTCCAGCGTAGGCTTGGCCGGCCTCGCTGTCGTGTTCCATAAATCCTACCGCAAAGGACATTCGCTCATGCGAGCTAGGTGTCCTGCCCACCGGAGCCTACCGAGCTTAGTTCTCTTCACGATATCGACGTCGCGGTAACGCTCGTAGATCTCACCATTATAGAGTCTCCGGAATCGTCCTTCCTTACATACGGGGCCAACAATTATCCGTACAGGTCAGAATGCTTTTTTCTAAGATCCCAAGTGCCGGATACATATGTAACTATTGGTATGACCATTGTCTTATATAGCAGCAGCTTGGATGTTATGGTTAAATTCCTGGATTTGAAGAGTCTTGACAGACTATAGTAGGCTTTGTTGGCTTTAAGCCACGGTGCGCGTATTTCTGGTTCCATGCTTTTATCGGCTGCTACAGTTACAGCCGAGATAGTTAAAGGATTGCACTACTTCAAATTCGCGCACCACTATTTGAACTGAGGGCCAATGTTGGATCTTCTACTCGCAGATGTGGCCACCATGTATGTTCTTTGTTTTGCTTTCATTTATTCGATTTCGTGCCGCCTGCTCGATCTGTATGAAAACTTCCTATACAGCATTTCGGTTTCTACCGACGATGTCAATTTCGTCTGCGTAAGCCAGTATCTGAATGTACTTATTGAGAATTGTTCCTCTCGCCGTTACGTCAGAGTCTCGGATCACTTTCTCCAACCCCAGGTTGAAGAGGACACAGGCCAGTCCATCCCCTTGTCGGAGCCTGTTATAGATGTTGAATGGGCTTGATAGTGATCCGGATATTTATTTTAGTAATTTTTCCATAACCTGCCTAAGGGTGTAAATCTGTTCAGTTGTTGATTTGCCTGGGATGAAGCCACACTGGTATGGACCAATGATGACTTTAGCGTATGGGGCTATACTGTCTTAAAGGATAGAGGAGAAAATCTTATACGCAATACTCAAAAACGTTATACCACGATAATTGCAGCAGGTTGTGATATTTCTTCCTTATGTATGTGGCACAGGATGCCTCTTCGCCAGTCTTCTGGCATCGCTTCTTCCTCCCATACTTGCGCTATTAGTTCATGAATTGCTTGGTGTATTGCGGGCCCTGCTGTTTTAATCAGCTCCGCTGGGATATCATCAGATCCCATGGTCTTATTATTTTTGAGCCGACGTATCGCTCTGCTAACTTCGTCTATGCTTGGTGGCGGCGGCATAGTAGTCTTCGGTCATTGGTGGAGCCTCCAATTCCTCAGTTAGCTGGGCATTAAGCAACTTTTGAAAGTGCTCTTCTCATCGCTCTAAGATGCCTTTGAGATCGGCGATCAGATTACCCTTTTTGTCTTTGCAGTATGTGCAACGCGGTGTATATTGCGTCATACCGCGTACTCTTTGGTAGAACTTCCGCACCTGGTGCGGTCCTCCTCGCTGTACTGTTTTAGTTAACGGACGAGATTCTTCTCTCAGGCTGCTTTCTTTCGCCGGTGAACTGTTCTTTCATATCTTCTGAGCTCTTTATATTCATCTTCGCGTGCCCGCGTTCTATGAGATTGTTGCATTGCTCGAAACGGATCATTCTTACGTTCAGTCGCTAGCTTACATTTGCATCGAACCAGTCGTTTCGATATCTACGACTATTACCTAAGATGGAGTCAGCATTACTAATGACAGTATTCTTTGTCCATTTCTCTTCTACGCCCGGCATTTTAACCCCAGGACTTACTCTTCCTGCATTTAGGGCGAGTCCTATCGCTTGACCGTAGTTGTTTCTGGTCTCTTCGTTGCGAAGAGCAGCTGTGTTGACTCGAATCTGATTCGCGGATGCTGTCTATCCGTACCGTCATCAGGTTCGGGTTGTGGCGGCGGTCTATCTACACGTGATCTATCTGGTTGAGAGTGACTCCATCAGGAGATACCCAGGTGGCTTTGTGGATATTTTTTTACGCGCAAAACTTGTACTCGCAACGACCAAATTATTGCTTGCTGCCATATCTATGACTCGTTGTCCATTGTCATTAGTGTTCTCGTGTAAGCTATGGGTGCCAATGTACTGCCTGAATAGTGGCCCCCTACCTCTTTTGGCAGTTCCCCTTCAACTGATTCAAAGAATTCTTCTTTTTCAATCCTCTGTAGGTGCATGAACGTTTATGAGGCTTATGTTTTTAAATCTGCCCCGGGCGCGAAGGGTGCATAGCCATTCAGTTACTGCTTTAAAGCCGATAACGGTGGGTTTCATTATTTTGCTGACTAGAAACGCCAACCCGAGCACATGATGTCTTGCATGACAGCTGTAATATATGTCATATTCTGATTTTTGTAAGACACAATTCCCCGTCCATCGCATCTCCTGAATTGCTTATATGTCAGCATTATAATTGGACAGAGTATCGGCTAGCTGCTGTGCAACTCGAGCTCTATACAGTGAGCTTAAGATCCATGAGAAAATTCTTAAATCGCTTAGCCGTTTTCGTTGCCGTGGTCGTCGTCGTTCATCAGTGTATCCGAGGCTGATTTGGGGTTCCGTAATATGGTTTTAGGCCTTGCGCCAACCTTACTTTGAAGGAACTACCTCGATCATTTCTCTTTTTCTGTACTGCAGGAAAATTTACCAGCGGCCACCACGTGGAGGTGAGTATAGTCGTGGATATAGTTATGGATTAATCTACTGTATTCGAAAATAGCCTTAGCCACTATTTTAACTATAGATATCGAGGTATAAATCCAAGGATACATTTTATAAGGTACGTTTATATATACGAAAATAGGAATAAATCCGCCGATTTAAATGTATCCTCGACAGTAAATATGTCCCTAAAGGCCTTGATTAAATTCAGATCTGCATCCAAGCAACTGTGTCTTCACCTCTGACCAATATTTTGTAAAAAAATAATTTATTTGTGTATACACGAAAGAAACTTTTTATTGTTGGCTTGATTAATTTTGTACTGTGAATCGGCTATTATATTTCAATTCATTAAAATAAATTTGTTCTAGTCAAAAAAGTTAGGCTCATTGTGCAGTATAAAGTATAACTTTGTGTGTCCTAGAAACTCGGCTACGCTATGCTCAATTGCATTTTTGTCTTACCAAAATATTGTATTTTTCTTTGTATTTAAATAGCTCATTAATCAAATGTTCTAATAACGCTATAATATTGCTATAATATACTGTTGATGTTTATTTTTGTGTGACTCATTACATATAAGTATCGTTAGTTGTAAATAAATGAAGTTGCCACAATGTGCTGGTATTTTCTCGATATTTCTGCCTATTAGATTGGACGTTTCTAGAAGCTTTTGATTGGTTATAAATAGAGGCGTTAGGCCGAAGTAAGTTAGTTCTTATTTGGAATTCAGTTGCAGTGCAGTTGAAAAGCTATTGCAGAAATAGTAGTGAAGTACAAATATTGTTGTAATAAGTGTTTTTGTGCATATTTAAAGTTATCACCAATATAAATTGTGAAATTGTATCAATTTTACTGTTTCTTAATTAAAGTGATTAGTGACCTTGGATAAGCTTGAAAAAACAATAGGCGAGAGATTGGTGGTGCATTGATAATACTTTCATTATGAAAATGGTGGTTGAGCTGGGAGTATGGAAATACGAAGTTTAATGTTAATGATATTAAAAATGTGGACAAATTTCATAGTTAAAGTGGTAACAGCAACTATTATGGTATTTTTTTTTAAACAGCTTAAACGAAATTAGCTTATGTCGACAAAGTTAAGTTACCTAAAAACTGAACGGCTTATATTAACTTGCATTGATCCCATGTCTCCAAAAACCATAACTTTTAAAAATGAACTAGCTGAAATACCAGGCAACGCTACCTGGCTGCCCCCACCACTCTACCCCCACTCAACTGACCACCAAGAGCCACGTTAAAATCCTTAAAATACCCCACTCCCACTCCCCCGACATATAACGAGTGCGGCATTTATTTTAACCGAAAGCAAACAGGCGCCATTTTCGAACAGATAGGAATTCTTTATTAATTTTTTTTTTAATCAGAAATTTAATAAATTTTTGTTATCAGTCTATTTGTTGAAGATTATGCTGGTGAGATATTGGACATTGACTTGGATGTATGACTTGTTCGGATGATCATGTTATTAAAAACGCTCGTCAAACATCGACTGCGGGATCGATCGAATTTCTGTCTTCAGATATTCGGTATTTCTACAAATCTTCGCGCAAAATTCATCGAACTCATTGATCACTTATCAACAATTGAGCAGAAAGTTTTCTCGTCGAACGCGTCGGACTTTGGTTGGTTGCTTGAAACACTGCTGCTATATTTTCATCCACTCTTACCGCGTTTTTTCGCTCACACTGTTTTCTTGGCCACATTGTCCCCTCTTTCTCGAAATGCGAAATAATAGTTCTTATCTGCATAATTAATGACGCACCGGTTTCATATTAAAGATCTAGTCCACGACGAATCAATATTTTGGACTCCAAACGATGCCACTAGTTAGTAATCTTTTCTCTCATTTTTAAATCCATTTTTAACGTGGAACAAAATTTTTTTTCATTATCTTTCAAAAAATCTAAGAACTGTCAAAAATTCGGCATTGGAGTGAAGTTATCGTGGTTTACTTTCGGTTACGATAAATTCCGCAGCCTTTAACGCCTCTTTCTATCAAATTCACGGCCTTCGAGTCAATCTCATACAAACTATACCTAACCACCATCCTTGTCAACACCCTCAACACCATCATCACATTAACTCCCTACAAAAATACACCACAACTGTCCCCACCTCGACCCAAAGTTTCAGCTATACCAGGTAAACTGTCTTGAAAGTAGTCGCGAACAGACATAGAGACGAAGTTTATTCTTTCTTAATTTATAAAAACGTTGGTGCGTATGTGACTATCACGGCTGAACTACTGAAGCTTTCCAACTTATACTCACACCATATGTTCGTGTGTTGCTTCGGATTGTTTTTGTTTATGTTAGACCCTCCCAGGTGGCGCTGGGGTCGGTTCTTTCCGAAAATTCTTATTTATGGACCAAGTTGGCTCAAATTCACGCCATATAATATTTAAATAAAGAGAAAGTCGTTGGCAAAATTTGAACCCGATAGGTGGAGCTGGGGTGGAAAATGTGCAGTGGTATGGGGCAGCTGGGAAACGCCGGGTATTTCCGTTAGTTATTATATATTAAGATATCTGTCTAAAACTGGGAACGATATTTTAATTAGAGCTAAAGATCTACAAAACTGGCTTCCACAGACGACGTTGGTAGAAACCAAAAAGCTGTACAGGAAGCTTTCATGCAGATCGAGCAGGCGGCACGAAATCTGGGCTGCACATAAATGAGAGCAAAACCAAGTCCATGGTGACCAGGTCTGCGAGTAGAAGTTCCAACATTGGTCCCTCAATTAAAATAGTGGAGCGCGAATTTGAAGTGGTGCAATCCTTTAAATATCTCGGCTCAACTGTAGCAGCCGATAACAGCATGGAACCAGAAATACGCGCACGGTTGCTCAAAGCCATCAAAGCCTACTTTAGTCTGTCAACACTCTTCAAATCCAGGAATTTAACCCTAACTTCCAAGCTGCTGGTGTATAAGATAATGGTCATACCAGTACTAACATATAGATCCGAGACTTGGGTACTTAGCAAAATGCATTCTGACCTCTTAGCCGCGTTCGAAAGAACTGTCTTAAGGAGAATTGTTGGCCCCGTATATGAGGTAGGACGATTCCGGATACATAATTTATAATGATGAGATCTACGAGCGTTACCGCTATGTCGACATCGTGAAGAGAATTAAGCCCGGTAGGCTCCGGTGGGCAGGACACCTAGCTCCCATGAGCGAAGAGGATCCTGCTCGGAAAGTCCTTTGCGGTAGGATTTATGGAACACGACAGCGAACCTAGCCAAGCCTTCGCTGGAAGGATGGCGTAGACCAGAACACTCAGAGTTTAGGGATGCCAAACATCGGGCATCGCCTTGAAATCGGGACCATTGGAGAGTGTTATATTTCGTCCTTATATATAAACTTCAAATGGAACTTCTCAATCAATCCTGTCTGTGCAATGGTGCAATACTTTAAAAATCGCACTAGCACGACTCCGTTTAACATAGATTTATTGCACGTACACAGACACATTAATGCTTGTTAATATTGAGATGTTCTGGATGGAATTTAGTAGTATTTACATCATATAATTCGGTTGTCAGAATCGCATCTGAAAACATCTATAAGAGTGTCTTATTATGAGATTGCAAATTTTAATAATAGAAAAGGAAGGAGAAGTGGCGTAGTTGCGTTTCGTGTACATACAAGGTGATTTTGCTATGCAACCGAATTTACTCACAACAACAAAAGAAAACATAATAATAAATAAAACTTAATAGCAAACAACGCTTTTGTTCTTATTCATAATAAACTCTGGTACTCCCTGTAGCAGGTCAGTGCAGCCAACGACAACAAAACAACATCACGCCACCGTACTGGCCAATCACAGCGCAGAACGTCACAAAAAAGGGAGAGCTTAGAGGCAGATGGTCTCTTTTGCTGTCTGGATCACGTCGTGATAAGTCATTTTGATGCTAAACCTTGTAACGAGTTTCGCTCGGGTGACGCTCGCCGGTCACCCAGGGTTCGTGCGGTGGGTTGTTACAAATTAAAGATTGAGGTTTCGGTTCATACAATTTATTTATTCCATACTTAAAACTACTTATTATACCTTATTCTACGGTCGTTATTTGGCCAACTAGTGGCGTCGGTCGGTATCGGTCGGTAGGTCGGTGTTACGGGAGGGGGTAACGGAGCAGAGGCGTGAACCTCAGCACGTGAGATATAGCGCTCTATATTTCGACGCTAAACTGGGGGGGTATGAGTGGCGTGTCACTCGCTTTTGATGGACAACTAGCCTTATCGGAAGGCACACGGGAGAAGCTTGGTGACGACCAGGCTACCGAGTTGTGAAATTACGGTTAGTCACACAAGTGGCAGATATAGCAGTAGCGGCCCCGTCTAACGAGCGGCGTGCCCCTAGCGTTATCTCTGGACTTGGACGGTAAGTTTGAGTCAAACAAGTTGGGAGATGAGACAGTAGTGGCCCCGTCTAACGAGCGGCGTGTCCCTAGTGTTTCCTTCCAACTCGCACGGTAAGTTTGAGTCAAACAAGTCGGGAGATGAGACAGTAGTGGCCCCGTCTAACGAGCGGCGTGCCCCTAGTGTTTCCTTCCAACTCGGACGGTAACGCACTGGAAGAGTGACGGAATTTATCGGACAGAATTGTCCCTGGTGCTCTCGGTGAAGAGTGCAGAAATTGGAACAGAGTTCCTTGTGGTGCGAATAAATGGCCTTGGCAATAAACTTCGGTCAGGGTTACTCCACCACGACTTCAGTGGTTCGTGGCGGTCTTGATACGATTGTATTTTTGATGACCGATGGGGAATTATATTGGCGCTGATTTCGGAAAATATAATTTGTTGCTATTATATTATGATACCATTCTCCCCTTCGTTTTGTCAAAAAAACAAATGCCCGTCCTCATCCTTGAACCTGTGATTTGGTGTTCGGTCGGTATCTTGGCTGGAGACTTATCCATGGCGCTAATATCGGATATATTTTTGACCGAGCGATTGGTGTACATGGACCTTGATGTTCGCGAGATTTTTATGAAAAAAATGTTTTCCCTCGCCTGGGATTTGATCTCGGGCATGTTGACTCTCCGGCCAATCGCTCATGCTATGTGCTATTGGGTCCGATGTGGTAGGCGACGGCAATATGCCTTTATAGAAATTAATTCGAAAATTAATTTCTATGAAAAAAAGTTTTGCTCGTACGGGGATTTGAACCCACGTACCTTGGATCGGCGTTTTGGAGTATCTCCATGGCGCTACTAAGCTCCATGTCAGATGTAGTGCTAAACTTGTATATTAGCGTAGTATGTTAATCGTATGGTTTGTGACGAAGTGTTTGTGCTGTGCGTTACATTCCCCTCTTACTTGGGGGGGGGTTCGTAATAAGGATTTTGTTTCTTATGTCTTGTCCTTACTGTCGTTAATGTTTTTGTTAAAAATAGTAGTGCTTATATAAATATGTACAAGAAAATATGCTTAATTGTTACATTGTGTACAATCTGAATGCATTGGAATTAAATTTGTGTGAATATCATTTTGACTAATTATTAATTGATTTGATTATTTATGTGCTAACATAGGAAAAATAAATTGTAATAAAAAGTAATTTTTATTGATCTCTTGGGTGTGGTCGCTTTTTATTATTAATGGGATGACCTTTATTTTAGGCGCCAATCACCTCCTGAGATGAAATACAATTTATAATACTATTAATGTGTACAAACTTATATCTAATTTGGTTCTTTTTTTTTTTTTTTTTGGTTTAAGGTCTTCATTTGTTTAGTATTAATATATATTTTCCTTTTTTTTTTTTTCGGTTTACTAGACTTCATTTTTTTTCTCTCTAATTTTTTTTTTTTTTTTATTTTGGTAATTTTTTTCGGTTATTTTAATTTTTTTTTTTTTTTTTTTGCATTTCATAGTTTTTTTTTTGGTTGAAGGTACTTCATTTGATATATTTTCCTTTTTTTTCCTTTTTTTTTTTTTTTCTCGGTTTACTAGACTTCATTTTTTTTCTCTCTAATTTTTTTTTTTTTTTTTTTTATTTTGGTAATTTTTTTCGGTTATTTTCATTTTCTTTTTTTGGTCTAAGGTACTTCATTTGATATATTTTCCTTTTTTTTTTTTTTCAGTTATTTTCATTTTTTTTTTTTTTTCTTTTTTGCATTTAGTTTTTTTTTTTTTTTTTTAGTTTTATTTTTAATTTTTGTGTCCGTGCGGTGGGCTGAGGGTCCGCGTGCGGTTACTTTCCAGGGACGTCAGGTGGACAATTCCTGGGTGGTGTCTGACGCCGGCTACCTTTCCTTCAGTGGTCCACAACTTAAATTTCCGGGATGGTCGTGGGTTGGTCAGACACATTATGGCCGCAATCTCCTCCGGTGTCATAGTGCCTCCCACGACCCGATATCCTTCGAAGGTGCGGGTTGGTTCGACGGTAGCGATGGTGATAGCAGTTGTAGTAGTAGTGGTAGTAGAAGCGGTAGTGGCGATGATCGCGTTGGTGGCGGTGCTGATCGGTACGGTGCGGGTAGCGGTGGTTGGAGCGGTGACGGTAGCGGTGATGGTCGGAACGGTGGCGGGAGCGGTGATGATCGGAACGGTGGCGGTAGCAGTGATTATCGGAACGTTGGCGGTGGCGGTAGCGGTGATGGTCGGAACGGTGGTGGTAGCGGTGATGATCGGAGCGGAGGCGGGTAGTACCTCAATTCGCGTTATCCTGAATTCGTCAGGCCATTCTTCACCGGCGACATGCCAGGTGGCGGTGTAGGGTGCGACAACATGCTGTGTGGCGGCCCCGGTGGGTGGTGCAATGTCTGCACTGGCGGGGGTAGTGATGAAGGACGAGGTGGTACGTGACAGGCCCAGGAAATGCATGGGTGTGGCGGCGGTGCCTCTGACGCGTGGGACGGCGTGACACAGTCTTGTCAGCTCGTTGGCCGTTAGTGGCCGTCGTGGTGGCGGCGGCTTCTTTTTCCACTCCTGTGTGCGGAGCTGTCCGGCTGATGTGCGGCATGGGGGTGTTGGCACTGGGGCTGGTTGTGTACGGCGTCGTTTGCCCATTTCGACCATGTCAGTAGTGAATTTGACCGTTTCGTTCGGCATGTTGACTGTGACTGATTGTTCGATTTCTGTTTTGTTCATACCTTCGGTATCGGCATTTTCGATTAGTGGTTGTTCTGGTAATTGCTTGCAATCTTTAATGTGTGCGGTTATTGTCTTTTTCCTCTCCCCTTCCAAGATATAGATTACTGGTGAGAGTTTCTTTTTTATTAAATATGGTCCCATAAATCTTGGGGCTAATTTGGCGGAGAATTGGTTGGCTGCGGACGAGAGGGGGCGGTGGCGGTAGTATACCAGTTCTCCTACCTGAGGGGTCCATGGGCGTCGCCGTAGGTCGTAGTAGTGTTTTTGTTTGGTGAACGCTTTGGCGGCGTTGAGCTGGACCAGGGTGAAGGCATCGTATAATTTGCTTATTCGTTCGGCTGTGTTGGGTTCGGTGTTTAGGCTGATTGTGGGGGTGGTGGGTAAGCGGAGCTCTCGGCCGTAATTTAGGTAGGCCGCCGAGTACCCCGTAGTTTCGTGTTGACTTTTGTTTATCGCTAGCATTAGTTCGGGTAAGTACTCGTCCCACTTCCGGTGGTCCTTTTGTACGTACTGGGCTACCATGGTTTTGATTACCCTATTCATGCGCTCGGTCGGATTTGCTTGCAGGGTGTAGGGTGGGGTAAGCCTTTGCTCTATGTTGAGTTCTGCCAGTAGACTTTGAAAGGGCTTGCTTCGGTATTGTGTTCCGTTGTCGGTGATTAATTGCTTCGGGCATCCGTAGCGGCTTAGTATGCGTTCCCGAAATCCTTTGATCAGGGCTGGGGTGGTTGCATCTCGCAGGGCCACGAATTCGGTCCATTTCGTAAATTTATCGTGGAAAACCAGAATCA
The DNA here is from genome assembly GCA_947095585.1 of Nephrocerus scutellatus. Taxonomy (NCBI): domain Eukaryota; kingdom Metazoa; phylum Arthropoda; class Insecta; order Diptera; family Pipunculidae; genus Nephrocerus; species Nephrocerus scutellatus. The sequence goes on along the minus strand of OX352761.1, from coordinate 86,281,483 downwards.
TCGTATTTCCTTTTGTTGATCGAGGCAGTGGTCCGATAAAATCGGAACATAGTACTTCCCATGGGTGTGAATTTGCGGTTCGGTGCATCTGGCCGGCAGGTTTCCTGGCAGGGGATTTGTACTCCATACAAATAGGGCAACTGCGGACGAAGCGGGCGACATCTCTGAATAACCCTGGCCAGTAATAGGTTTGGGCGATTCGTGCGATGGTTTTTGCTATGCCGATGTGGCCGGCGGTTACGGCTGTGTGGTTTTCGTGGAATATCTGCCTGCGTAGGGGCTTTGGTACGCATATCTTCCATGCAGATGCGGTGGTTTCCGTATAGCAATTCGGGTTGTAAATGTGTCGGTACAGGGTATCCTCGGTTATTTGATACTCTGGGTTATCCTCGGGGTTCTTCTTTACCAGTTGTAATTTTCCTTCGTACCACGGGCAAGTTGCGGTGATGGGCAGCAATAGCCGCACTGGTGACTCTTTGGTGGGATGTCTGGAGAGTACGTCAGCGACGGTGTTTAGTGAACCCTTCCGGTAGCGGATATCAAAATCGAATTGTTGCAACTCTATTGCCCAACGGGCTAGGCGACCAGATGGATTCTCCAAATTGTTTAGCCATTTTAACGAACGGTGATCGGTGTGTACGATGAAATGGTATCCCTCTAAGTAGGGCCTCATTTTCCGGATTCCCCAGACGACGGCGAGACATTCTTTTTCGGTGACCGAATAATTCCGTTCGGCGTCGGTTAATGTGCGGCTTGCGTATGCAATTACCCTCTCTTGAGTTTCGATCGTCTGGGATAGTACGGCGCCTAATCCTTCGGCGCTGGCGTCTGTTTGGAGGAGGAACGGCTTGGCAAAGTCTGGGCAGGCAAGGATGGGGGCTTCCGTTAGCTTTTGCTTCAATAACTGAAATGCTTCTTCCTGAGCGGTTTGCCATACCCACTTCTGGGTTTTCTTTAGTAAACGTGTTAATGGAGCGGCTACGGTTGAGAAGTTTGGTACGAACCTTCGGTACCATGAGGCGATCCCAAGTATTCTGCGTAGTTCCTTAATGTTTCGGGGTGGCATTAGGTTGCGGATTGCCTCTACCTTGCTTGGGTGTGTGTGGATTCCCTCTTGGTTCACCATATGCCCTAGATATCGCATCTCGGAACGGCCAAATTCGCATTTGTCTGGGTTTATCTTTAATTGGGCCTGTTTTAGCCGACGGAATACCTCCTTTAGTGCGGTAGTGTGTTCGGAGAAAGTGCGACCAATCACTATGATGTCATCTAGGTATGCGAATGCAAAGGGCTCTAATTCGGGGCTAATAATTTGATCGAGCAGGCGCTGGAAAGTGGCAGGCGCAGAGTGCAGTCCAAATGGCATTACCTTCCATTGAAACAAACCTCGGCCCGGGACGGTAAAGGCGGTGTATGGCCGACTGTTTGGTTGGAGAGGTATTTGCCAGTATCCTTGCTTTAGGTCAATGGTCGATATGTATTTGACTCCTTTTAACTTGTCCAGTATGTCTTGTATCTGGGGTAGGGGGTATGCATCTTTTATGGATATTTCGTTCAGTTGGCGGTAATCCACGCACAACCTCCACGTGCCTTGCTTCTTTCGTACCAGTACGATAGGTGAGCTGTATGGGCTTCGGGATGGTTCTATCTTCCCTTCCGCAAGCAATTGATCAATTTCGGCGTCAATGATTGCCTGCATTGCTGGGTTTCTGGGCAAGTATCTGTGCTTGAACGGTCGGTGGTGCTTCAACCGGATCTCGTGTTTGGTGACGGTGGTTAATCCTGCGAGCCGCTCGAAGGTAGGTAGTTCTTCGTCTAGTAGTCTGTTTAGTATCTCTGTCTCGGTTGACAAATTTCGCAGTGTCGGTGGTGTTGGCTCGCTTTGGGCGGTTATAATCTCATTCCCTCTATTTATGGTAAAACCATGTTTCGCTAGGAAATCTGTACCGATGAGGAAATTGTCCATCAGATTTGGTATATAGACAAATTCTTCGTTGAACGTCCACTTTCCCCATCGTATGGCAAGTGTGTATGCTTGGTGGGCGGTGACGGTGGACTTGTCCGCTAGCGAGAACGTGATCTCGATCGGATGGGCCGGTATGTTGGCGGCTATGCAAATACTTCTGATGTCTTTGCCTATGCAGGATCTGCCTGCCCCGGTATCAATTACTGCGTTGTATGCTTGGTGGCAAAATTCGATTGGTAGAGTGTATGAGGTGAGACTAGGGGTAGCGGTATCGGGGGCGTCTAACGTCTCACTGCCTTGGACGGCCCGGTGGCGTTTCCCGCTAAGCATCGACAGTGTCGGCTTTGTACTCCGTTGGTTCCGCAGTACGAGCAGAATATTCGTCGGTTTTGGCAGGCTCGTCGTTGATGTCCTGGCTGGCCACAGGTCCAGCAACAGGTTCGGCGGTTGTACTCGGGATCGGGCAGTGGTGATGCTGGATACGGTTCTGGTGGTCTACCGATGGTGGGGACGTCATTTGGCCGGGCGGTCTGTAGTTGCGGCTGGTAGGCATGTACTGCCGTTTGGTGGGGCGGTGTGGTTTGGTGATATATTGCCTCTGTCGGGTGCATCGTTGGGTGGTATGCCTGGATGGTCGCTTGGTGCAGCGGCGCATTTGGGCGGTATGAGGCATCGGTTGGTCGGGCGGTCTGTCCTTGGGGTTGGTAGGCCGTGAGGGTCGATTGAGGCAGCGGTGCGGCTGGGCGGTACTGTGGCGTGGCTTGCCGGTAGGGCGCGGGGGCTGGTCGGAATGCGGGTCTTGACATCGGTGTGTTTGGTCGAATAGCCGGGGATTCACTTTGCAGGTGTTCGAACTCTTCGACCAGTGCGGTGAGTTCCGGTAGTGTGGAAAACTCTCGCCTTTTCACATAGTGGCGGTACTCAGGACGGAGATTGTCGTAGATTTGGTCAAGTTTTTCTTCGGGTGTGAATGTTGTCTGCCATCTCATTAAGGCCTGTATTGCTGTGATAAATTCCTTTCCCTTCTCTTTCGATGTTTGTGTTCGATTCCGTATTTGGTCACGGAGATGAGTGGAGAATCGGTAGGGGAGGAAGAACTTCCGCAGTTCGGTGCTGAACTCGTACCACGTACCCAGGAGTTCCTTATTATTTCGATACCAGGTTAGAGCGGTTGCTTTGAGTAACTCTGGTAGTGTGCGGACGATGCGGTCGAGTGGGACCTGGTAGCACTCAGCTAGTTCTTCCACTCGCTCCAGAAATTCGAGTGGGCTACCAGAACCATCATACCGTACGTTCCACCGGCGTACTTTGTCCATCACCTCAGCGTCGGATATACGATAGACGGTGATTGGAGCCTTATCGACTGGTCGATTTGCTTCCATCGGAGAAAGCGATATTGTTGGTATAGTCGGCGGTTTTACTTGGTGGCCTTCGTATTTAGCGGGGGTTACGGAGGCGGTCAGGTCTTCACACGACTTGTGTTTACGGATGCTGCCGGATAGTCGTTTCCGCAGCTCGTCTACGGTACCTGTGCTGTCCATACCACGTTGTGTCAGTTCCACCACAAGTTCGTCTTTCTTCAGCAGATAGACTTCGCTAGCGTTTAAACTGGTTCCTTCGCTGGCCATTGCTACGTACAGTTTTCTTCTTATATAAAAAAAAATGTTTTCTTTTGATTTGACCACTCGCCGATTGGTGGCCAAGAATTTATCTTTGGGTGACGCTTTCACCACTTTAAGCTCTTACTTTTGCTACTACTATTACAAATTAGAGTTAATTTGTTACCAACACGCGTTGCTGCTGATATAGTATATGCTACGGGCGGTCGGTGGAAGGATGTGGACGAAAAAGTGTCCCTGCTCGGGCGCCAAATTTGTAACGAGTTTCGCTCGGGTGACGCTCGCCGGTCACCCAGGGTTCGTGCGGTGGGTTGTTACAAATTAAAGATTGAGGTTTCGGTTCATACAATTTATTTATTCTATACTTAAAACTACTTATTATACCTTATTCTACGGTCGTTATTTGGCCAACTAGTGGCGTCGGTCGGTATCGGTCGGTAGGTCGGTGTTACGGGAGGGGGTAACGGAGCGGATAGCGCTCTATATTTCGACGCTAAACTGGGGGGGGGGGTGGGTATGAGTGGCGTGTCACTCGTACCGCTTTTGATGGACAACTAGCCTTATCGGAAGGCACACGGGAGAAGCTTGGTGACGACCAGGCTACCGAGTTGTGAAATTACGGTTAGTCACACAAGTGGCAGATATAGCAGTAGCGGCCCCGTCTAACGAGCGGCGTGCCTCTAGCGTTATTTCTGGACTTGGACGGTAAGTTTGAGTCAAACAAGTTGGGAGATGAGACAGTAGTAGCCCCGTCTAACGAGCGGCGTGTCCCTAGTGTTTCCTTCCAACTCGGACGGTAAGTTTGAGTCAAACAAGTCGGGAGATGAGACAGTAGTGGCCCCGTCTAACGAGCGGCGTGCCCCTAGTGTTTCCTTCCAACTCGGACGGTAAGTTTGAGTCAAACAAGTTGGGAGGCGAGACAGTAGTGGCCCCGTCTAACGAGCGGCGTGCCCCTAGTGTTTCCTTCCAACTCGGACGGTAACGCACTGGAAGAGTGACGGAATTTATCGGACAGAATTGTCCCTGGTGCTCTCGGTGAAGAGTGCAGAAATTGGAACAGAGTTCCTTGTGGTGCGAATAAATGGCCTTGGGAATAAACTTTGGTCAGGGTTACTCCACCACGACTTCAGTGGTTCGTGGCGGTCTTGATACGATTGTATTTTTGATGACCGATGGGGAATTATATTGGCGCTGATTTCGGAAAATATAATTTGTTGCTATTATATTATGATACCATTCTCCCCTTCGTTTTGTCAAAAAAACAAATGCCCGTCCTCATCCTTGAACCTGTGATTTGGTGTTCGGTCGGTATCTTGGCTGGAGACTTATCCATGGCGCTAATATCGGATATATTTTTGACCGAGCGATTGGTGTACATGGACCTTGATGTTCGCGAGATTTTTATGAAAAAAATGTTTTCCCTCGCCTGGGATTTGATCTCGGGCATGTTGACTCTCCGGCCAATCGCTCATGCTATGTGCTATTGGGTCCGATGTGGTAGGCGACGGCAATATGCCTTTATAGAAATTAATTCGAAAATTAATTTCTATGAAAAAAAGTTTTGCTCGTACGCGGATTTGAACCCACGTACCTTGGATCGGCGTTTTGGAGTATCTCCATGGCGCTACTAAGCTCCATGTCAGATGTAGTGCTAAACTTGTATATTAGCGTAGTATGTTAATCGTATGGTTTGTGACGAAGTGTTTGTGCTGTAGCAAAACACTTCGTTACAACCTAAACGTTAAAGCATTCGTTGCCTACGTCGTCACTTTTAGATTGCCCTGCGGGTTGCTACGTCGCTACACTTCAGCTTATCGCTGTCAACGTTTCCTCTGCTTTCACTGCCAACTGTTAGATTGCCCTGCGGGTTGCTACGTCAGTACACTTCAGCTTATCGGTGCCAACGTTTTCCTCTGATTTTGCCCTCAACGTCATCGTACAACGTAGATTCGCTGTTAGATTGCCCTGCGGGTTGCTACTTCGGTACACTTCAGCATTCGCTGCCAAAGTCGTCGTAAAATGTAGCTTCGCTGGTATATTGCCCTGCGGGTTGTTAAGTCGATACACTTCAGATTGCTTTGCTGTTAGATTTCCCTGCGGGTTGCTACGTCAGTTCACTTCAGCTTATCGCTGTCAATGTTTTCCTCTGCTTTCGCTGTCTACGCTGTCGTACAACGTAGCGTCGCTGTTAGATTGTTCTGCGGAATGCTACGTCGGTACACTTCAGCTTATCGCTACCAACGTTTTCCTTTGCTTTCGCTGCCAACGTCGTAGTGCAACGTATTGTTACGAAAAGTAGTTAGTAGCGCATATAATAGAATTGTAATCCTAAGATAAATCGCATTCTAAATACTGCACACTTAAAATAAGCAAATGTTACGAAAAATACTTGGTAGTGCGGAATAAGCATAAAGCCGAAAATAAATCCAAAAAGTTTTTAGGATTTATAACTAAAGCCATTTTTTAGTTATAGCGCTCACCGTAAGGCGGTGTTTTGTTTAACACACATAACAATTAAAATGCATCGAAAATTTAAAACCATAAGCTGTTGCTTTGTAAAGCTAAGCCGGCTTTGCCAAAGCAGCGCAGCAATTGTGTATAGGAAAGGATCCAAGTTGGGGAACGCAGACGCATTGTCACGTTTGCCAATTAATGAAAAATCTCGGATTGATGATGATTTTTGTAATTTCCTGAACAGTGTCACACAATTATTGAAACCTGTAAATTGTGAAGTTATTGCAAAAGAAACAGAAAGGGATCCCATTTTATCTAAAGTGTTGAAATTATGACTAACTGGTTGACCAAATCATTGCTTGGAACGTGATCTAAAACCATATTTTTTAGTTAGGTCGGGATTAGTCATTGAAAACAACATGAGAAATTGTTCCAATGGCATAACAAAAATCAATACTAGCTCTTTTACATGAAAATCATGTGGGTATTGTTAGAATGAAATTGCGCGCCAGAAGTTGTTGTTGGTGGTCGAATATCGGGTGCGACATTGGAAAAATTGCAAACTCTTGTGAAGCGTGTATTATGACAGCAAATTCACAACAAAGTCATATAATTCCTTGGCGAAAAATAAATTATCCGTTCGAAAGAATACATATTGATTTTTTCTATTTCAATAATGGAAATTTTTTAATTCTTGTTGATAGTTTTTCGAAATATATTCAAGTTTGTGTTGTACGAGATACAACCGCACGAACTGTTATAAATTGTCTACGTTCGTTTTTCTCAATATTTGGTTTTCCTCATGAGTTGGTGTCGGATAATGGTCCGAAATTATCGAAATACACCAAATTCTACAACGGGTGTATCACCGAATGAAATTTTTTTTAAATAGAAACCAAAAACAAAACTTGATTTATTAAAACCAATAACACTTTAAAAGGTTGTCGAGGAGGAAAGGAAAGAAAAGGTGAAACAAAAATTTGAGAGCGGTGACAAAGTCATGTTTAAAGGTTTTACAAAATCAATTATGAAATGGTTACCAGCGCGAATTGTAAAAGTAACGAGTCCGGCTACATATTAAGTCAATGTAGGAAATCAGATTCGTTTTGCCCATTAAGATCAAATAAAATTCAGTAATCTGAAAGACACAGTGCATCCGGGTACTACATTGATTCCAGCTTTTGATTCAAGACCAACGTTAACATCGGGAAATGAAACTAATCATCCACAACCGTTGAGGCGCTCCACCAGGGACAGAAGACCGCCGGATCGTTTAACATACATGTAAAAATAAGAAAATGTCAGTCAAAAATTTGAAATATTAATATTAATTTAAAATAAAAATGTAGTCATAGTCATAAGTTGAAATAAAAAAAAGGGATCAGTCAAAATTTAAATTATAAGTTTAAGTCATAAATTTGTATTTAAATTTATTTTTTTGTGGAAAGGAGTGTTATGTAGACTGACACACTCACACAAATGTCATAATGTAATAAGCTTAGAGAATAAAAAGAGCAGTCTTCAAGTTGACAGCAAACTCAACGCACGTGTTATTCATTGCATTTGTGAGGTTAAACTCACAAACATATCACTAGGCTTACGTCCTCAGGGATAACGTCCTCAAGGCTCGCAACAGGCTCAAGCGCTCAGGCTCACGTCACCTAAGTCACGTCCTATTCCTCAAGGCTCGCAACAGGCTCAAGCGCTCAGGCTCACGTCACCTAAGTCACGTCCTATTCCTCAAGGCTCACGTCAAGGCTCTCGTCAGGGCTCACGTCCTCAAGGATCACAACAGGCTCACGCGCTCAGGCTCGCGTCACCTACGTCACGTCCTACTCGTCAAAGCTCACGTCAAGGCCCACGTCAGGGTTCAGGTCCTCAAGGCTCGGAGCAGGCTCACGCGCTCAGGCTCACGTCACCAAAGTTCACGTCCTACTCGTGAAGCTCACGTCACCCAAGCTTACGCCCTACTCGTCAAGGCCAACGTCATCAATGCTCGCACCAAGCTCATCCGCTCAAGCTAACGTCAAAAAGTTCACTTCAGGCTCACGCATATCGACTCACGCATATCTGCTTACGCATACGTGCCCACGCATCCCAGCTCATGCAATCAGGCATAAATCGCCAAATCACACTGCCTTTTGTTCACGTGTCAACTAAGTCACGTCCTATTGCTCAAGGCTCGCAACACGCTCACGCGCTCATGCTCACGTCACCTAAGTCATGTCATACTCGTTAAGCCTCACGTCCTTAGGGCTCATATCCTCAAGGCTCGCAACAGGATGATGCGCTCATGCTCGCGTTACCTAAGTTTCGTCCTACTCATCAACGCTCACGTCAATGAACACGTCAGGGCTCACGTCCTCAAGGCTCGCAACGGGCTCACGTGCTCAGGCACGCGTCACCTAAGTCACGTCCTACTCGTCAACGCTCACGTCAATGCTCACGTCAGGCCTCACGTCCTCAAGGCTCACAAAAGGCTCACAACAGGCTCACAACAGGCTCATGCGCTCAGGCTCACGCGCTCAGGCTCGCGTCACCTAAGTCACGTCCTACTCATTAACGCTCACGTCAATGCTCACGTCAGGGCTCAGGTCCTCAAGGCTCCCAACAGGAACACACGCTAAGTCTCACGTCACACAAGTTCAAGTCCTAGTCGTAAAGGCTCACGTCGCCCAAGTTTACGCCCTACTCGTCAAGGCCCACGTCATCAAGGCTCGCGCCAGGCTCATCCGCTCAAGCTCACGTCACAAAGTTAACTTCAGGCTCACGCATATCGACTCACGCATACGGGCCCACGCATCCCGGTTCACGCAATCAGCCACACATCGCCAAAGCACACTGCCTGAGGTTCACGCGGGCTCACGCAGGATTACACACTATATTACCCACGCAGCGAACATCTAATTTGAATTATAAATATATATACATTACGAAATTTTATAAAGACTGAATTACATTAAAAGTCCGCCTAAACAAATTTTTTGTAAAAACCCTGGTCACCCTGAGTTTACCCTGGCTGGGAAAACTCCGATACACTACCTAAATATTAACAATGAAATTGTATACAAATCTACATTGAAATAAAGTATGAATTGAATTAAAAGTCCCACAGATAGAAATTTAATGTAACGACCTATATCATTTTGAACCCTGGTCACCCTGAGTTTACCCTTGCTGGGAAAACTCCGTTACAATAGTTATATATAAAGTCGTACACTAGTCACTCGTGTCACATAAAAACTTGACGTGACAAGATTGCATACTGACTGTAACTGACTTCTGACTTCGATTAAAATGAGTATATGGAGAACGAAACTACTTATGAGAATAGCAAAAATGAAGTGATGGAACTATAATCACTTAAAATGAGACGAGATGATTTTGGTAATCTGGCTGTATTTACTATGAAAGACTAATAATTGCATTAGTTAATAAAAAATATCAAAATATAAAAAAATAGGAGCTTCTCAGCTCGCCATATGGATAGTTGTAATTCAGTCTATGGTCTTAATTAGGAGTTAGTATATTCTTAAAATTACCCTCTATGAATAAAAAAATTTCAAAATTACGCCATATCAAGTCGAGTGTAAAACAATTGTTTTTAAACAATTCCCATCAAATTCTGACTGGAAGGAGTCGAGGATATATGAGTGGAGAAACAGCCAAAAAAACACAGGCACATTATTAGCTCGCGCCGCAATTATTATAATAGAATTTTATGTTCTCACAACTCCAGAGTTTGTATTTATTTACACGATATCTTCGGAGTTCCTTGCCCTCCCGCACCCCACACGATCATAAAGGCTCATTACATAGACATTAATAATATCATTATAAGTAGTAGTGATGAACTTTTTTTTAAATGTGAGATTAATTCTGATTTGACTCAAATATGGGCTATTTATACAAATAATTCATACAAAATTTGCTTAAACTAGATTACATACTTAATAACTTTACATTAATTGTTATGACCCATAAATGGGTCATCGTTATGTGGTTCTTACAAAATTGCTTAGCCTAGATTAATCACTTGAAATTAAATTAATATGACCCATACATGGGTCGTCGTTCTGTTGCTGATGCAGCATTTTCATACTTCGGGAATTAAGTCAAGAATTCATAGTGCAGCGCAATCGGTAATTTTAACTGATGATGGTTTTGAATTGAATTTACTTTTTTGCGCTTATTCGAGATGGTGTAAGTCCGCGAGAAGCTGGATCTGCTGGATTTTCAGCGAATTTTACGTAGTGAAGATCTCCGGGACTGATGACTTTCCGAATTTTGTTAACTCTTGTTTTCACAAATTTGTGAATTATGTCTTACCCATCCCTTACGATCGGCTACATCGAACTCGGTTGAGGATGCATCGCCGTAATGTGTAGGTCCTTGACATATTTCACATTTTGCATAAAATTACGGCTACCGTCTTGAGTTAGATGGTGCTGGTATTCTTCCAACAAGAAATCTTCTAATTCCTCTAAGGTAGGAAGCCTGGTTTTATATTCCAAAATATCTTGTAGCCTTCCACTTGTGATTGGGTCCAAGCCTCGAAGCATAAGATATGCCATAATTTGTTCTCCATTTACCTTATTTTTTTAAATTGGAGACCCGTCCTTTGGTGTAGTGAATGTAGTTGATGATTGATTCCACATCCCCTGTGATCATTAGGCGTTGGGGTAGATTTATTAAAGCTCCTAATTCCACTTTTTCTAGGTGCTTTGGGTTCTCAAACGTTCGATCTAAAAGTGATGCTATTGAATAATTGTCCCCAGTCAGGTCTAGATCACGTATTACCTCCAATGCCTTCCCAGTCAGCTTGGATTTGAACAAAGTAAAACGATCAATGGTTGACTTCTTAGTACCAGTGAATTGAACTGCTCTTTAAATTCACGATACTTCGTAATGTCTCCACTATACTTACGTAAACTAATGCCAGTGGGTTATCCTGAGGTGGATTCGCGGTCAATTGTGAGTCTTGGTATAGCGTGTAGCAGTGCTTTGGTTGTCTGCTTGTGGACCATGGCGGCGTTAGTGAATTGATTCCTCCCTCGTGGTTACTTAAAACGAACCCAACTCCTTACACAAATGTGTAGGTGGGTTGGGCTGGCATCTTAATCGTCTGGGTAGTGTGCTGCTCTACTTCAGGGTTTGGTGCTATTTCTTGCTGATTCAGGGACGACTGTGAAAGTTTGGTTATTTGAGATGAAATCGGTTTGGGATCAATGGTCGATGAGGTTTTGGGAGCCTGGGTGGTTCCTGGAAAGACTCGATCTTTGCTACCATCAGTCTCCTGTTCATCCTCTATAAGTTCGACAGAGCTCTTCGATATGAACTCCTTGATTTTTGTAAATATGGCTTTTGCAGCCTCATACTTCAGCAAAAAGGCGGCAGCTTAGATCCATCATGGCGGCGTAATTAGCCTTGATTAAAGTCCAAAGGCCCTTTGCCTTGCTATATTACTTTACAACCGTTTCCGGGGTACGCTTCCTTCATCCTAACTTGGTAAGTTTGACTCTAACCTCTTCCAACTGGATAACGGCATCTTGGAGGTTATCTATAAGTTTCTCAATTTGGTTATCCATTCTGTTTTTTTTTTTACTCGAAGGAACCCTTTTTGTATTTTGAATGTGAGATTAATTCTGATTTATTTGACGAAAATAATAATGGCTATTTATACAAATAATTCATACAATAATACAAAATTTGCTTAATCTAGATTACATACTCGGTAATTTTACCTGGGTGTCAATTCGCGTTCCATGGAAAAATGGAATAAAAATAATCTTTTCATTTCTATTCTGTCAACTAGTTTTCGTTTTTCTTGAAACAATGGCTAATTATGTGATGCACCACGGTGTTATGAAAACATATGCTGAATATAATGCGGAATAAATATTTTTCATTGCTGAATATGATCTTTTCATTCTACGTGCATGTTGGCTAGACATCTGTCAAAAATTATGTTTATCAGTCAATATACTTTGTTCTATTTAGAAAATTTTAAAATTTCTTGAAACAACGTCAAATTATGCGATGCACGTCGGTGTTATGAAAACATATGCTGAATATAATGCGGAATAAATATTTTTCATTGCTGAATATGATCTTTTCATTCTACGTGCATGTTGGCTAGACATCTGTCAAAAATTATGTTTATCAGTCAATATACTTTGTTCTATTTAGAAAATTTTAAAAAGTTTTGCAATAAAAAAAATTTATTTTATTTAAATTAATTTTATCTAGGAATTTAATAAAATGAATACGTATATGGCGATCCATATAATGATAGAAAAACGAAGACGAAATCAACAAAGGTATCCATGAAAAACAACTACGTATTTATCTAAATACTTTTGAATTGTGTAATTTACTGTGGTAAACAATACGTATTTGAATATTTAAATAAAGTACATATATGAGTGAAGCTCATTACTTATGTTTTTTCAGAATTTAAATGTATCTTGTATTTCACAGGGACAACATGCGAATTTTACGAAGACGTTTACGCGATAGTGAAAATCCGTTTGAGGTACTCTCGGAAATAGAATTTTTCAATTTATATCGATTCCCTCAATACCTTTGTATAGAATTAATTGATAAAATATCGCCATTCTATTTGGACAAACTTACAAAATTCACGCAATCCCTTCACATTTGAATTTACGATTTTTGACTAGCTTTCACCGTGCGGCTGGACAAAATGCGATGTCTATGGTCTCGCAAACATCCGTTAGCCGCATTATAAGTGAAGTGGCAGAAGCGTTAAATTTAGTGGCTCATGAATATATCAAATTCCCAACCGTCCCCCAAATGTTACGAACAAAGCATTCGAAATGTATCAATTTCCGGGTGTGGTCGGATTGATAGACGGAATACACATTCGAATCTGTGCACCCAAGCGTTACATAGAACATGTATAGTACTGCAGAAAGGGCGGCCATTCGAAGAACGTACATATAGTTTGCGATAGAAATTTCTTAATTTTAAACGTCAATGCGAGATTTGGTGGAACAGCACACGAAGCGTATATTTGGCGTCGCTAAAATTTGAGTCAACAATTTGAATTCAAATATTGTATCGGTGAGTGGCAAATGTGGTTATTGGGGGATAGCGGGTATACACTACAACCGTAGTTATTGGCCCCCATACTAACCCCATTTGAATTTGGGGATCTGCATTGCGATTGATCTGCGGTACCGAAAATACCCGCTACTGAAACTAAAACAACGCCTCGGATAATTAATGATCGAATAATGACGACTTTTGGCTATTGTACCCGGACTAAGATTGGTTTCTGGAATGTGAGGACGCTCCTTGACTCTGGGAGTGAAGGACCTCAAAATTCCAGATTTCTTCAACTGGAACGTGAGTTTCTTCGATACAATATGGACATACTGGAAGTGAGTGAAGTAAGATGGTTCGACGCGGGAGAGTACCAATCCCCAACGTGTAACACTGTGCTACTCTACTCTGGCAAACCCTCTGGCAGTCCCCGTGAATCTGGAGTGGGTCTGCTGCTAACGCCAACAGCACGTAGAGGCCTAATTTCCTGGCACCCGCATAGTGATAGGATCTTATCGGCCAGATTTCGGACTAGAGTACGGCGCCTCACGATCATACAGTGCTACGCCCCAACGAATCCCTCGACTGAGGATGAAAAGGACAACTTCTACAGTCAACTAAACGCTGTATTCAACGCAACGCCGAACGGAGATATCGTCATCGTGATGGGGGACTTGAATGCCAAGGTTGGCAACGACAATGAAGGACTCAAGCATGTGATTGGGAAGCACGGCCTCGGCGAACAAAATGACAATGGTGAAATTGGTCAATTCAGAAAACCAAAGTACTTATTCTATAGGTAAGAACATTTTATATGGTACTTTAAGAAGACACATTATTTAAAAATGCGTTTTTTAAAGAGTCGTCCATTGCGCCAGACATGGATCCTCGATTATTGGAGTTAAACCATTTTTCTGACGATAGCGTTAAAGACCCGGATCTTATTCTAGAATCAAGAAATGATAACACCAAGACCCAAGATCATCAAGAAGCTACTGAAACAGAAAATAAACCATGGAAACGATCCGTTCGTCGCCAGCGAAAAAACAATCTGATCGCAGGAAAATTGTATAGCACTGCCAAAAATGTAACCAACCAAGGTCGAGCATTCATTTTTTTTTTATTTTTTTTATTTTTTAAGATTAAGATTAAGATATTTTTTATTAAACATTACAATATACATACAATTTTGACTTAAAACTAAACTTATAACTATTATTAATAAGTGTCAGCTCAACAATAGGGGCCCAACGTATTTACATTGTCTTTTTTTTGTATTGCTTATTACTAAACAACAATTTTGACTACTTAATCTACTACATGTTTATATTTACAGGAATTTAATTTTAAACAATAAATTTTAAAATAAAATAAAAATGAAAAAATATAAGACGGGGTATAAACAGGGCGATCTTCAGCGTCTGTAATGTTGACTGCTGGCCTTCTCGTAGAAGGAGACGTCTTGATTATTAAAGATGTCGTCGAATCTAGCATCTGTGAATCCTCTGATGTGTATGTACCGGTGACTTGGCTCGAGTTCTTCGCTTCTCAGTCCTTGCATCTCAGGACTTGGATGAGTTTCCAATCCGTCGACGAATTTCCTCGCCATTTGGAACAAGTGGTCGGTTATTGGCAGCAGACCTGCTGCTTCCTAAAGTCTTGCAGTCGACACAAACTTATAACTGTTTGGCACCCTCCAGAGTCCTGTACAGATCCTTAGTAACTTCCTTTCAAATAGGGAGATCTTCTTCATCGTTGTTGGTGAGACGGAGAACCATATGGGATAGCCATAGGTTATCACTGGCCTGATGAGCTGCTTGTAGATGAGCAGCTTGGTGTTGTTGGACAGTCCGTTTCGTCTTCTTAGTAGCTGGTGCACCAAATGAAGAGCGTAGTTCGCTTTTTTCATTGTTTTATCGATGTGAGAGTTAAACTTGAGCCTCTCAGTAAAGTTGATTCCCAGGTACTTAGTCTCTGACTTGGTGTTTATTGTCGTATTATCCGGAAGGGTAATTTTTAAGGCTCTGCACCGACTTGCGATTTTTCCTATCCTTGTTTTGGTTGCTGGTACTCGGAAGCAGATGAGTTCCGTTTTGTTTGCATTTATCTTCAACCCCCACTTGAGGTAGTAGTCCCAAAGATTTCGGAGGTGTTTCTCCACTCTTCGGGCAGCTCTCTCAGGAGAGCGAGAAACGGCATACGTGATGGAGTCATCCGCGAAAAGCATGATCCTTGTTCCAGCTGTAATGGTGGGTTGATCCGCCGTGAAGATGCTAAATAGGACTGGTCCAAGTCTGGAGCCTTGGGGAACTCCGGCTTTAATCCTTTTCCTTGTCGATAGGCTGCCATACACCTGTACAAAAAAGTCCCTGTTAAAAAGAAAATTTTTAATTATTTTCACAATATAATTGGGGAAACCAAATCGAATAAGTTTGTACAGAAGCCCGTTTGTCCAGACGCTATCGAAAGCTTTTTCGATGTCTAACAAACAGGCTACTGTACTTCTTTTGACATTCAGTCCTCGATTGACGTCACTGTGAAGCTTCATCAGAGGGTGCAGCGTAGAGTGCTTTTCTCGAAAGCCGAACTGAAAGGAAGGAATTAGATTTCTTTCCGAGCAATACGCATTGATCTTTTTACGGATCAAAGACTCCAATACTTTACTGATACAACACATTAAAGCTATGGGGCGGTAGCCAGTTACACTGGAGCGGTCGGTTTTCTTCGGTACTGGTACTACTTTGGCTGCCTTCCAGTTGTCTGGAAAGTATCCATTGTTAAGGCAATTGTTGAATATGATGGTTAACATCAAAATTGCCATACCCGGTAGCTTTTTAAGCAGGAAATTTGAAATCCCGTCAGTGCCCGATGATTTTTTAGAGTTTCCACTCATAATTAAATCACTGACAACAGCTGTCCCTGTAAACATATCCACGTCTACGGGTGCGTTTGCGGGATTGTCATCGCTGAATTGCACTTCAAAATTTCTTGGGGAAGTGGTGTCTTCCACACGACTTTAAACTTGCTCTATGAATTATGGAGATGAGTTGGTGGTCGGTCTATAAAGCTCCTTTCGAAATGACAGGCAAAAGCTTCGGCTTTTTCAACAGAACTGGATGCTACTTGCTCTCCAAACGTGATACTTTCTGGAATAGAAATACGTTTTCCGATCACAGAATTCAGCTTTTTAAAAGCATCCGGGCCTGGTTTGATGTTCTGAAGTCGTTTGGTCAGTTCATCTTCCTGGTAACTTCGCACAGGACGAAGCATGATTACTGTACAACGCAGTTGCGAAAATACAGACTGATATTCGTCATTAACTGTGTTTATAGTCCTGTTAAAGATCCTCGGAAGGCGTTTTCTTAGCCTTTGCTTGTGAGCATATATTGCCTGAATATTCTCAGGTAGATGTTGAAAACGATCCCTGCTAGAGCGACCAGTTTTCTGCCGATCTATGGCTGTGTTCACTGAAGTCTCGAAATTTTTGATAGCATCATCAATTTCGTTATTCTCTAGATTTCTACAAGCCGCTGGAATTTGAAGTCCAGCTTCGACTTCTGATCTAAACTGGTTCCAGTTTATTTTCGCAAAGTTGATGTGTAGTTCAGGTGTTGGGGGAACTTGTACAATTCGCTGATTCAACCTCACTCGAAGCTCTATGGCCAAATGATCCGAATCACTATCATGTGCAAAACAGGAATAATTCCTTAATTCCGGCAGAATGTTGACGAAATTAGTCGTTGCCAAGAAGAAATCCAGCATGGAAGGTGTCCGAGGATATGTCTTTCGTGGCTGAGAAACAACAGCCATGGTATGCTGCTGAGGATTTGAATCCAGCCAATCTGCAATGGCCTTTCCTTGATTGTTGCATACTTCATCTTGCCATCGGGTGTGCCTAGCGTTAAAATCCCCTCCAACCACACAGTAAGTGTGCCCAGAGGAGATGCCGAAGACAGTTTGCAGATCCCGTTGAATGTTTTCCCTCGTTGCATTACAGTGATTGTACACTGATATTACTAACAAGGTCTCAACCTCGTTGACTTTGATGCTGACAGCTGTTACTTCCATGCTACGCAAACCACTGATTTGCACCTTTTCGCCCGCCCGTATAGTGTTCCTGATAAGGACCGCCGTCCCAGAGCAATCACTGCTTTTGTCGACCCTGTGGACGTTGTATCCGTCTGGACTGAATGTTTCTCCCTGTGAGATTAGTTTCCTGTAAAAGAAGAATGTCAGGTTTATTAATTTTAATAAATAATTTTAGTGTGATACGCCTAGCTAACGAGTAAATAGAGTTCACATTATATGAGAATATACTTATCCTGCTTATTGTGAACATAATTCACAAATAAGTCTACCCAAAACGGTTGTTTTGGACCTGTCTTCAAGACTGCTATAATTAGCAGGCACGACTTCTCTTGCTTTCTGCAAGATTGTGAAAAGGTCTGCTCCAAATTGCCTTTCCGTGTCGTCGAAAATGTTAGATTTTCCAGTAGATGGTTTTGGAGCTTGCGTACTTACTGGTTTTTTGCTTGCTTGGATGGTTGGTGGTGGTTTGTTGATTGTTGCTGGCTTGCTAGCAGTCCCCATAGTAGCTATACTAGTAAAGCTAACTCCTTTCACAATAGCTTTTGCAGCAGATTTCTGGGCGAATTTATGCTGCTCCATCTTCTTTTGTGCGGTTTTTACTTTTTCCGCCATTTTCTCTTTATATTTAGGACATCCTCGATAGTTTGCAGGTCACTTCCTTTTTGAGCTTCAACAAGTTCGCACGTGCGCACACAAACAATAAGTTTGACTCAATGAATAAATAAATAAATTATAAATTTACCAGCACTTCCTTTTTTGAGTTCACACGTTCGCACACAAACATTTGGTCCAATTCGAGCCGGATTAAATCGGCAAAAAGAAAAAGGAATCAGCAAACGCAAAATTCATACAATTGTGCTACATATTTTTTGGAATTGTGTTGCCATCGCTCTGCCGCAGCAGCAAACGCAAATTCATACAATTGTGCTACATATTTTTTGGAATTGTGCTGCCATCGCTCTGCCGCAGCAGTAAACGCAAACTCATACAATTGTGCTACATATTTTTTGGAATTGTGCTGCCATCGCTCTGCCGCAGCAGCAAACGCAAATTCATACAAGTGTGCTACATATTTTTTGGAATTGTGCTGCCATCGCTCTGCCGCAGCAGCAAACGCAAATTCATACACTTGTGCTACATATTTTTTGGAATTGTGCTGCCATCGCTCTGCCGCAGCAGCAAACGCAAATTCATACAATTGTGCTACATAATTTTTGGAATTGTGCTGCCATCGCTCTGCCGCAGCAGCACACGCAAATTTATACAATTGTGCTACATATTTTTTGGAATTGTGCTGCCAACGCTCTGCCGCAGCAGCAAACGCACAATTCTGTAATTCGTGTCATCTATATTTTTTGGAATTTTTACCAGTGCTTTGTGCGCAGTTTCTGCCATCGGCCTGCCGCCGCAACAATCGGCGCACCGACGCAACTTGCCGCATCAAACGCATCAACTACCAGTGCTTTGTGCGCAGTTTCTGCCATCGGCCTGCCGCCGCAACAATCGGCGCACCGACGCTACTTGCCGCATCAAACGCATCAACTACCAGCGCGTATTTTTTGGAATTGTGTTGCCATAGCTCTGCAGCAGCACCAAACGCACAATTCTGTAATTCGTGTCATCTATATTTTTTGGAATTTTTACCAGTGCTTTGTGCGCAGTTTCTGCCATCGGCCTGCCGCCGCAACAATCGGCGCACCGACGCAACTTGCCGCATCAAACGCATCAACTACCAGTGCTTTGTGCGCAGTTTCTGCCAACGGCCTGCCGCCGCAACAATCGGCGCACCGACGCAACTTGCCGCATCAACTACCATTTCTGCATTCGGCCTGCCGCCGCATCAATCGGCGCACCGACGCAAATTGCCGCATCGAACGTGTATGCTCAACAGTTCACAGTGGGCACATAAGTTGTTACCATCAGCTACAAGCCCCAACTTCAATCAATTGTCCAACCATCATTCGGAGTGTTCGCTCCATACTCAGCTATCGCAACATCCTTACAGCAACAGGAGAGACAACAGGAGAGACAACATCAAACTACAACCAAGAGTCACAGTCAGAGTGATATCAAAAGCAGGTTCACATTTTATATAAGCAAATGTTTAAGCAAATTTCTTATAACTTCTTTCCTTTCATTTGAATTACTATTTACTCTTACATTCGTTTAAAGCAAAATTCTACACATCTATCTGCTTAGAATCTACAGAAAGAATATATCTAAGTAACATGGATTTGAATAGAATCTAATTCACATTTTGTATACATTATAGTTTACGCCATATATTACATAGCAAATCTATCTAGTATTTAATTGACGGAATCATATTTATCAATCAAGCTGTACTGAACGGTTGAGCATTCTTCGTTTGCGTTTTTTGTTTTTATGTTAATTTTTGTTTTGTTTGAGCCTTTTTTGCTCACACCTAATACTCTGATCGGTGTGCTACTTGTCACAACCACCCTCGCATTTGGTATCGGCACTGTGACGGGTTTTTGTTTCAGTTTGACATCTCGGTGCGTGAGGTCATCACTCTAAAATGTCGCTATTAGACGATTTCATCTTTTCCGCCGATCAGCTGGTAAAATACTTTGCTGCGGCAAAGGAAGTACCTGAGAGCAATCACACGATGGCTACTCTTGACGCTCGTAAGGACGTCTTAAAGAGCTTATGGCTAGATCTAAAGAACAATTACATCGCTTGCATTCGAGCCACCCTGCACCAGAAGAGGAGGCTCTCGATCCAGGAATAATTGAGTCCAAATTTGCAAGCTCCAATGAAACTTACGTTTCGTGCCTGGGACTGTTTTTAGAGCTTCAAACGAAGCTGAGCGATGCTCAACCAAAGCCTTGCCTCGCCTCTCCGGTTTCTGAAGGTTCGGGAGTTAGCGCCAAAGCAACGAGAATCATCAGCTCACATTGTTTGAAGCTTCCTCCTTGCGACACTGATGTATTCCCGGAGATTATTTGTCCTGGCCCTCGTTCCGCGATATGTTTCAAGCAGTTTACGCAAACCATCCTAACCTTGGAGCCGTTGAGAAGCTTTTCCACCTTCGAGCAAAAACGAGTGGCGAAGCCAATAGGATAGTATGCAGATTTCCTTTGACCAACGCGAGTTTTGAGTTGGCATGGAACGCGCTACGAACGACTTATGAGAACAAGAGAATACTAGTCAACAACCAAATCAAAATCTTATTTAATCTACCTAATGTCAAGGAAGAATCGGCCGCGTCCATAAGAACTCTGCAAAGGAGCATCAACGATTGTAAAGCATCGGTTCAAGCTCATGATATTCGCACAGAAGGCTGGGATCCCATTCTCATTTTCGCGTGTTCTAACCGACTGCATCCCACCACGCTTGCGTTATGGGAACAATCATTGACCAGGCCGACTGATATACCCAGTTGGGCTGAATTGGATGCTTTTTTATGCAACAGAGTTCAGGTCCTCGAATCTATTGCAGATGCAACCTCGTCTCGATCGGTGGGCCGACAACCCACGCCGAAATCCAATCCAAATACCTCCTATCGTCCGAGCAATAACCACGTAACACTTTTCCACACCAAATCACAAGAGTTCAGTTGCGAGGCGTGCTCAGGAAAACACAATCTGCGATCCTGCTCAAAATTTTTGACATTGCCAGTGACTGACCGTTTTGACCTTGTACGAAAAAGAAAGATGTGCTTCAATTATTTGTCGGTACATCATATGCTTCCGAACTGAACTAGTAAATACACCTGCAACACCTGTCACCAGCGACACCATTCGCTATTGCATTTACCGCAAAGAGCGCCAGCGAATCACACGCATTCCAACTCACGTTCTTCAGATCCTGTGAATGTCGGTGAATCCACCACCTTATCCTCACCATTACAGTCCACTTCTCCTCCATTTATACCTAAGGAGGTCCAACACAAATCCTATTTGGTGTACACGCAAAGAAGGATTCTGTTAGCCACTGCTTTAGTAAAGATTCGCGGCCAGGAAAGCAGTCATACTATTCGAGCTTTGATCGACCCAGGCTCAGAGTCGTCGATCATTACTGAAGCTGTTCAAAGGCGTTTGAACTTACCAACTTCAGCATCTGATGTTTCAATTATAGCAATAAGTGACGCTCAAGCAGCAAAATCCAATAAAAAATGTAACTTTACCCTCATAAATAACGCTTGTCCTGAGGAGCCAATCTCGGTTGAGGCAATCGTGCTGAAGAAATTAACGGGCAGCTTGCCGAACCGGTCATTTACTTAATTCGATCCTCAGGCCCTGGAAGGCATGGAATTAGCAGACCCCACCTTCAATCAAGCGTCCCAGGTAGATTTACTCATAGGAGCAGATCTATACCCCAGTGTTATAAGCGAAGGTGTCAAATACATTTGAAGCACCTTATTAGCACAACAAACCATTTTTGGATGGATTCTATCGGGACCCATCCCAAGTTCATATGTGAAAACATTTAGGACTCGCGTGGTTAATCCACAAAGCACCTCGCTAGACCTACAAATTATTTTGGGAGCTGGAAGAGCTTCCAGATCGAAAGCGCCATGCTTCACAATCAGATCAGCATTATGAAGATCTGTATGAAAAAACAACCTACAGGCTTGCAGACGGGAGATATGTCGTCAGACTACCTTTCAAATCAGATCCACGCAATACACTCGGTGATTCGAGAAACAATGCCGTTCAGCAGCTCTATCGAACTGAACGCAATCTTACAAAGAAACCAGAGCTACAATCCCAGTATGATAGAGTTCTTGCCGAGTATCTTACGTTGAAACATATGCGAGAACTGTCTCCGCACGAAATAAATGCTACCACAAAGTTACCCTCGTTTTATCTTCCACACCATGCCGTGATCAAGCCAGAAAGCACTTCCACTAAGGTACGCGTGGTATTCAACGCTTCAAGTGCGTCTTCCAGTGGCATTCGTTTGAACGACTGTCTACATGCCGGCCCAGTACTGCAAGAAGATTTGCCATCACTTCTTATCAGGTGGCGTTTCTTCCGATTTGTCTTTAACGCTGACATCGAAAAGATGTACCGCCAAATTTTAGTCCACCCTGACCACACCAAATATCAACGCATTTTTTTCAGACCATCGCCATGTGAAAGCGTCAAACAGTTTGAACTTCGCACTATTACATTCGGAGTCAAGTGTGCTCCATATCTCGTCATCCGCACTCTTAAGCAATTAGGTAAGGAAGCTCGGTCCAAGTATCCTCTAGCTGGTAAAGCCATAGAGTCCGACTTTTATGTCGATGACCTCCTCTCGGGTGCTCACGATCTTCCAACAGCCAAGAGAATCCAGATTGAAGTTATTGAAGTACTCGAATCAGCGGGTTTCCCTTTGCGTAAGTGGACTTCAAATGCATCATCGCTATTGGATCACCTGCCTCCACAGCACATCTTAAGTGAAGAGTTCCTTCAAATAGAGTCGGATAGCACGACCAAAACGTTGGGGGAATTCGGTGGAATGCCAAGCTCGACGTCTTTTATTTTTCTATCGAACCGCTCAAAATATCGGATAGCACGACCAAAACGTTGGGAATTCGGTGGAATGCCAAGCTCGACGTCTTTTATTTCTCTATCGAACCGCTCAAAATATCGGTGGCTCCCACCAAACGAGGAGTCTTTTCGGAGATTTCACGTCTGTTTGACCCCGCCGGGTGGCTTGCTCCAATCATCGTTTCGGCAAAGATCTTGATGCAACGGATCTGGATTGAGCAAACGAATTGGGATGAACATATCGAACTCCACTCTTTTACAATGGAAGGCATTTGCGAACGCTCTTAATGGAATTGGACGCATCCAAATACCGCGCTGGATTGATTACACCCCAACGTGTCAGCTGCAGTTTCATGGGTTTTGCGACGCGTCTGAGAAAGCATACGCAGCGGCGCTGTTTGTAAGAGTGAATTGCCCTGAGTTCACGAGCTGTCACTTACTTTGTGCAAAATCCAAAGTAGCACCTATTAAGTCCATTTCATCTCACCAAGACTGGAACTTTGTGGAGCTGTACTCCTTTCTAGGCTGATCACGACATATCTCCCTCAATTACCCATTGAATCATCTCAAATGTTTCTCTGGACGGATTCGTCTATTGTCTTAGCCTGGCTTAAGAAACATCCAGGCACCTGGAAAACTTTCATTGCAAACCGGACCAGTGAAATTATTGAGAACGTGGGTAACAACAACTGGGGTCATGTCAAGTCAGCCGACAATCCAGCTGATCTGGCCACACGAGGATTGACTCCAGTCGATTTAAGAGATAAGGAACTTTGGTGGAGAGGACCTCCGTGGTTACAGGAACCACAGACGCATTGGCCTATCAGTTGCCCGAGTGCGCCCGACCGTGAGGACTTAGAAGTCAAACCCATTTCAACATTTAGTACGCTAACCATTCATGATGACCTTTTGATCAGATTTTCATCATTACCGCGCGCGTTACGAGTTCTGTCGTATGCTTATCGTTTTATACGTAGCTTATTAAAGTACAAATTTCCGGTACTCACATATGAGTCGCATTTTATTACCCAGGCGGAAATTACATTCATTCAAAACCGCCTTATCTATCTGTGTCAGCTTTCGCATTTTCCTCGAGAATATCAAGCACTCTCACGAAACATAGCCATTCCCTTTAAAAGTACCATTCTACCGTTAAATCCCACCCTGGACACAAATCACCTGATGCGAGTTAATGGCCGATTGGCTAAAGCAAATATCCCAAAATTAAAGAATCTTGTCAAAGCCTGCATCAACAATTGCAAAACCTGTGTTATCCACAAGAAACAAGTAAGTCAACAATTAATGGCAGCGCTACCATCAGCAAGATGTAATTTTTCCCCTTCCTTCACCCATACGGGAATCGACTTCGCAGGGCCCTTCGTTATCAAGAGCTTCACTGGACGAAACTGTCGCTTGACTAAGGGGTATACATGCTTGTTCGTCTGCTTTTCGACGAAAGCTATACATCTTGAGGCAGCCAGCGACTTGTCCTGCGACTTGTCCTCCGGGGTGTTCTTAGCAGCCTTTGCTCGTTTCGTAGCTCGGAGAGGACTTCCGAAAGAAGTCTACTCAGACCACGGTACTAACTTCGTTGGGGCGGATTCTATACTCCAGCGGGAATTTAAGAAACTGCTAACATCGTTACCACATTTAACGGCTTCTAAGTACGGTGTCCAAGGTCTGCACTGGAACTTTATACCCCCCGGTGCTCCTCACATGGGCGGCCTATGGGAAGCAGGTGTGAAAAGATTCAAAACTCACTTCCGCAAATTAGTCTCGCACATACACCTTACCTTTAAAGAGTTTGTTACCCTTCTAGCTCGCATTGAAGCCTGTCTGAACTCTCGTCCAATATCTCCGATGTCCAGTGATCCAGGTGATCTGCTGGCACTAACCCCTAGACACTTCCTCACCGGTAGCCCTTTGTTGGCCTTTCCCGAACTCGACACCACGGAAAGATCACTTTCTGTCATCAACCGATGGGAAAAACTCAAATCCCTCCAACAAGAGTTCAGTAAACGCTGGAAAAACGAATATTTACAAGAATTGCACAAGAGATCGAAATGGCAAACATGCTTTCGATAACATACAGATCAATGATTTTGTCGTTATCAGACAAGAAAACCTCCCATCTACGGAATGGCGTATGGGCCGTGTTATCAAAGTGCATACCGGAACCGACGGAAAGGTTCGAGTGGCTACCATAAAAACCCAGCTCGGCGAAGTTACTCGACCGATAGTAAAACTTTGCCGTCTACCTGTAGAACGCACGACTTCCGATACCGATCTGACAACATAACTATTATGTACCCTCTGATAGTGTTTTTTTTTTTGGCCTTTAGTCAAACGGGCATACCATGCATCTAAGCAATCATCAACCGATCTGAAATCAGACAACGATAAATTTCGTACCGTAGCATCTAAGCAAACAATGCAGTATATATATATATATATCTGTCTTGAATTGTATAATTATATCAATTTCGTACCGTAGCATCTAAGCAAACAATGCAGTATCTATATATATCTATCTTGAATTGTATAAGTATATCAGTTTCATACCGTAGCATCTAAGCAAACAATGCAGTATCTATATATATCTGTCTTGAATTGTATAATTATATCAGTTTCATACCGTAGCATCTAAGCAAACAATGCAGTATCTATATATATCTATCTTGAATTGTATAAGTATATCAGTTTCATACCGTAGCATCTAAGCAAACAATGCAGTATCTATATATATCTATATATTTGAATTGTATAATCCTTTGTTGGCACAGTATGACAAGGTGGCCGGTAATGTTCGCGCCATCTCGTGGTGAATTAATCATACTAGATTAATTCTTCCTGTACTGCTGCTTCGACCGCTCTTTGCATTTTCCTCTTCGCTGCTAATTGAATCGGACACTTCAGTATCCGATTCCTCGCCTAGGCTCATATTTTCCTCTTTAGAGGAAGTGGCGTCTTCGCAAAGCTGGTTGACTTCATCCAGCCTTTCGTACATAGATGCGAGGAATTCACCACCATGGTTGGAGACTTCTTGTCTAATTAAGGTTAATACCTCATTAACCTTTTCCTTCCGTTTCTGTTTCTTACCCATTTTATAGGGCTGAAAAATGAAAAAAACTTAATCTGAAATTAAATAACTATTAATTATAAATAAGTGCCTGAAATTAAAAAGTAATTAGTGAAATATGTAAAAAAGTCGCAGGTAGCGAAATGCTCGCTTTTTGGTGTGAGGGTTTTTTTTCCGTAGCCGGCAGCAGGTAGCTGAGCGATCTGATGCGGGATCTTAATAAGATGTGCTCGTGTTGAGCGCTCGATGCTGACTGTGGTTTTGGTCGAGCATTCAAAGATCTGGGAAGCTGTCGGGCTTCTTATGTTGGAAACCTCATAAATCAGGAAACTCCAAAACGTGATCGCAAAAGCACATCATCGAATAGACAAAAAACAGAGCTGGGGGTCGATTATGTAAGCATAATTTCGAATGACGTCACTTTTGTCGCAATTAAACTAAACGCGATTATTGAGTCATAAGACTAGTCGTAGTTTTGACTGAATTGTTGGTGTTTCAGCCGAACACCTGTTTGGATTTCGACTGGGAAATAAATGTAATGAAAAAGATTAATTCTGTATGAAATTAACCGCGTAAATAACTTTTAAGTAATAATTTTTAATTTTTTTATTGTTATTTATAAAATTATCACTAATATAAAAAAAAATATTTAAAATTTTTAATATATTATGCTGCTACATTCATTTGAATGACGCGAGCAGCGCCGACCTTTTGGAGTTTTTTTAGTAACCTACGTATTTGTAATTTTGTCAATACAAATTTCGTTGCTTACATAGAATATTAAATTTAACTTATAAAAATATTAGTTTTATGTATTAAAAAATATAAATATTTTTATATATTAAAAAAAAAAAAAAGTAAACAAGTATAAACAACAAAAAAACATACATTCGAAATGGCGCTATCGGGCAATAGTTTTAGTTAGAAAAAAGTTATGTCCTACATGCTTATATAATTGCGATATGTCGAAATTACGACTTGTTACGACTGATATTTTTTTGAGATCGAAAACGAAATCGAGAGTGTGTTTGTAAAAATTGTTTTAAGGCCACTATTGATGAAACAGATTCTTTTATAAGGACAGTTCTGCTAAAAAAGATGTCATCTCTTCCTGGAATTTTGACAGCAGATCTACGAGGTCGCCATACTCCTGCCAATAAGACTTCAGATGAGGTGATTGAATCCGTTAAAAAACACCTTAACTCATTTCCTTTTTATAAGAGACATTCAAAAGACCCAAACAGGATACGTGCAATACTTGCGATTCCTTTCAAATGAAAATTAAGATTTCCGAGGATGCAAAGAGTGATGATTTGGGACAATTGAACATTTGACTGACAAAAAATCTTAAGGAAGCAGACATGGCATACAATTCAAAGAAAAACTGTTAACTGGAAGCTCAGGAAGATAGCACAAAAGCTTGTTTTGCCTTTGATTTGCAGCAGTGCCTTCCAACACCAAGCTTGTCCACATCAGTAGCTTTCTACAAAAGGCAGCAGTGGACGTTCAATTTATCCATACACAACCTTTTGGATGGTACCTTAATTAACTATAACTAATAGCACATAAAAAATCCTCCTAAAACAATTAAATCAATTAAGTTTTATTCCGATACTTGTGGAGGACAAAATAAAAACACGATTGTTGTTGTAATGTTTTTATTATCAATAAAAACATCCGAAATCGGAAATGAGATTGCCGAGCATAAATTTTTAGTTCCTGGCCATACGCATATGGCTGGTGCATGAATTGCGGGCAGAAGAGATTTGGAAATTTTCGAATTTACTGAAATCGAATTCATGTTTTGTTGTGAGGAAAAAGGATGAAACTGGGAACAGGTTTAGGTTTCAAATAATTAAATGGCTTCGAAACACAAGAATAGATAAAGGAAAGGTATTTTTCCAAACAACTTTGGATGATTTTCAACGTGTAAGCTTTGACAGAAGAGGCAAACATTCGTCTAATTTTGAATTGAAAAATGTACAACCACCACCAATCTTGGAGGAAAAGAAAAACGACATATATATACAATTTTAAAATAGATTGCTTTTAATTGACTTCCTTATTTTATGAGATCGGACAAAGAAGAGAGAGACAGAAGGTCTTGACATTTCTACTTTGACAATTGATGAAGTTGTCATTTTAGGGTATGTTCACAATTATACCAACACCCCCGCTCAAATTCAATTGTCAACTATCCGCTTGTTAAAGAAAAATTAAACAATCTTTGTATAAGTTCGAGTTCAAAATAATACATGTTCATATTACTAATTTTACGTTAAACTTTAGAATTTCATACCCATATCGGAGAAATGTTTATAATGTGTTGTTGATGGTAGTTGCTTCGTGAATGCGTCAGCCTCGGATTTGAGGAAGTTGATGTTTACAATTTGCTCAGCCACTGCATCTCGAATATAATGGTACCGGACATCAATGTGTTAAGTTCTTCCTTGGTTTGACTGATCATTTGCGATGTGTTTTGCGCTTTGGTTGTCACAAAAAATGTCAATGTGTCCATCCTGTAGTCTAAGCTCAAGCAAGATGTTACGGAAGTATACTGCATCCTTCGCCACGGATGATAATGTGATGTATTCGGCCTCTGTACTGGATGTACTGGAGATCCCCAGTGAATCGCTCAAAACCAGATTGTGACTTCCTGTCGTTGGTATCGGCGGCCCAATTAGAGTCCGAAAAAGCTTGTAGTTGTTTATTAGTTTTTCGATAAACGATGTTTGCTTCTTTAGTTCCAATAAGGTATCTTATAACATTAAATGCTGTAGTCCAATGTTGGCGTCTTGGATCTTTAACATGTTGTGAGAGAACGTTCACAATGTATGAGGTGTCTGGCCTGCTGAAATTGGATAGGTAAAGCAAGCGTCCGATTAGTTGCCTATATGCGGTGTTATCAACTCGCTCGCTTTCGCCTTTGATAGTTAGTTCCTTTTCAATGTTGAGTTTAACTTGGGAAGGTAAACGTGATGGTTTCGCTTTGTCTAAATTGTATGACTTCATTAGACTGTTAATATATCCCATTTGTCTTACGCAGATCTTCTTGTTGTCCATCGTGATTTCAAGGCCTACGCATAACTTTGGTTCACCCACATCATGAATATCGAACTCCTTCGATAGTGCTGTATGAACCATTGAGTAGTCTTCAGAATCCTTTGTGGCCAAAAGAAGGTCATCGACATAGACGGTGATGATTGTGATGTTTTTCTTTAAAGTCTTGTAGTAGATACACTTATCGTAAGATGACTGCGTATATCCAAGATTCTTTAGAGTCTTGTCCAACTTGAGGTTCCACTGGCGGCCTAACTGCTTAAGGCCATATATTGCCTTTTTTAACATACACACCTTATTTACAGCGTCCTTCGCGAAAATATCTGGTTGCTCCATGAAAATGACGGTGTCAAGGTCACCATTTAGGAACGCTGTGGAGATGTCAAGATGGTGTAACTTCAAGTTATGTTCTGCCGCAAGTGCCAAAGTGAGTCGAATGGAATGGATGTTGGCTACCGGAGAATACGTGTCAGTGTAGTCGACCCCTTGAATTTGGTCAAATCCCTTTGCCACCAGTCTGGCTTTTCTTCGATCAACTGTACTGAAAGATATTTTGTTTTAAACACCCATTTAGATTTAATTACTTGCCGGTCAGTTGGTCTGTACACCAACGTCCAAGTTCCGTTTTGAATAAGTGATTCGTACTCTTCTTGCATGGCTTTATACCATTCATTTTGATTTTCGTTGCTTTCCAGATGTTTCATGTTCACAGGGTCAAGACCAATGCTGTAAGCTTCATCTTTATTACCTGGTACTTGTACACTAGATTCCTCTAATGTCTTGTTAGTATCTCCATTATTTGATTCCTCTAAGGTGCCCTTTTCGGTAGTTTGGTTAGGCAGTACATGTTTCGGATCTTCACTTTCGGCCATTGTACTGTTTGGCGGGATAAAATCGAAGGCATAGACATTTGACGGAACTCCTTCTGTATCCTATGTCGTTGGAATCTTCCTCCAAGAATCATACATCTCTGCTCCTGATGATCATGTGCGTTCCAGGCTTCCAGAGTCGGTATGTGTCATGTTCATTGCAATATCCCACAACTAAATGCACATTACTTTTCGACTCGAATTTCCCAAGGTTGCTTCCTTTGTCCAGTGCATATGCCCTTGTCCCAATGCACACGTCCGGTTTCCTGCCCGTCCACAATTCTTCTGGAGTAATTTGGCCATTTATCTTTGTTGGGCATCTATTGCGGATAAAAGCTGCTGTGCACACTAGTTCTGCCCACAGGTAATCAGGTAATTTCGCTTCCAGCTTCAAACATCTCGCCATTTCCAGTAGGGTCCGATTGGCCCTCTCTGCTATACCATTTTGTTGTGGAGTGGTGCAGAAAATTCATGGTCTATTCCATTTTGTTCTAGGAATTCTTCGAATTCCGTTATCAGTTCTTAGCGATTTGATTGATTCCCCTGTGTTTTTTTTGCGAGTGCCTTGAATACTTTACATTTTTCTAGGGCTTCGCTCTTCTTTTGCATGAAGTATACAAACATGCGTCGTGAATAATCGTCTATGAATGTGATAAAATATACTGCTTTGCCCAACGATTGGGTGCGCATGGGACCACACAAATCCGAGTGTATTAACTCCAATATCCTATTCGTCTTCTTTTTTTCACACACACTAAACGGTTTGTTGATTGTTTAGCACAAATACACGAAACACAACTGCTTTCATCGGATCTGAACTTCTCTTCCTTCTCCTTCGATGCCACAGCCTCAGCGAATTATTGTCTCCATTTGTTATCAGGGCTGTATGGTTTCCAGAAACATTATATATAGACCATGTCTTTGAACAGCTGTGATCAACAACGTGTCAGTCTTGGTATATAATTTCGCGTGATCACTCTCAAATACGACCTTTATGTTGTGACATGTTGCTTTGCTTACTGAAATGAGGTTTTCTTTAAGATTTGAAATATACAGTGTGCTAAATAATTTAATATCCTTCCCAATATTGCTTAGGTGCGATGGCAATACTGCAGTTCCGATTCTGACTATTTTTTTTCGCTGTCCATTTGCTAAAGTAACATAGGAATCCTTTTCGCACATTTTTAGACTTTCGAATGAGGATTTCGTCGAGCACATATGCGAAGTAGCTCCTGAGTCAATACACCAGGCGATATTGTCAGCAGACGATTTAAATGCAGACTCCTCTGTTACTATAAAGCCATATTCAGCTTCGTCTGTGGTGCCCGATTGAACTGTTTTTGCCTTTTCTTTATTCTGGTAGCAGTCTTTTGCCATGTGGCCTTTTTTTCCACATATGCGACAGTTAAATGGAAAGGAGTTACCTCTGTTGTTGTAGTTTGTGGGTTTCGATGTTTATTTTTCCACTTGGTGTATAACGCTGTGCTATGTTGTCCATTTCCACCTTTTTTCCGCTCACTCACCTCCAAAAGTCTTGTACACACAATGTCCACTTCTGGATACTTGCTTTGGGCATCGAACGCAGCTTGGACATCCTTGTAATCATCTGACAATCCGTCGAGGAGTACTACCACCAATAAATCCTTATCAAGTGTTACCTCCATTTCCTGCAGTTTGTTGACTGTCATCTTAAATTCGCGAATGAATTCGTCCATGTTCTGGTTTGTTTCCATCTTCATGTTGATGAGACGCCTGAACTCCTCTGCCTTTTGTCTGGGTCCCTTACGATCATAGGTCTCAGATAGGAAGTTCCAAATATCTTTGGACAATTTTTTGTCCTTTACCAGTGACACGATTCTTGGTTCAATTGCTAAGAGGAGCTCCGCCCTTGCATCCATGTCTTTGTCGTCCCAGCTCTGTTGATTTTCTGCAACCTGCGGTCGTTGTATTGTTCCATGAACGTATCCAGTTAATCTTGCTTTATGGAGGATTGCTTCCATTTTTGGCTTCCAAGAAGCAAAGTTCTCTCCATTAAACAGTTGTATGCGCCCTAGCATATTCGTGCTCATTGTTTGAGGTTGTGATGTGGAGTTTTAGCGAGGAAATTTTAATTAAGAATTCTCAATCGAAAATTTTCCAAAATATCAAATCCTTAATATTTTATTAATTAATTGGAATGTCCTGGGCCCATAATATGTTGAATAAAACGAGCGATTTATTAATTGTAAATAGATTGCTTTTAATTGACTTCCTTATGTTATGAGATCGGACAAAGAAGAGAGACAGAAGGTCTTGACAATTGATGAAGTTGTCATTTTAGGGTATGTTCACAATTATACCAACAGTTGTTTATTTCTGTCAAAGTATTAGAAATACTTTGTAATATTTAAATTTTTGTTTTTCAAATTTTAGCTTTTCTTCTTTTAATTTTATTTTTCTTTCTTCTATTTTGAGTAATTTATCTAGATTTTCGGTATCATTCATACCTGTTGACAACCGTTTTCGCCTGGTTCGAGGGTATGATGGTTGAGTGGCTGATATTTTAATTTTTTTTTATAATTAGCGCACGCGAAAATGGGTTCGCACCCTTATTATGCTCGGCTATATGCCTGGCACAGTGTGGGCGTTAAGGAAAAGGAGAAGAAAAGAGGACATGTGTATGAGCTTGTGTTTTGAATGCCTGTGGATCATAGTGATGTGGAAAAGACAGAACTTGGCAGAGCATTCCACATACGTGTTGTACGGCTGAAGAACGAATCACTGAACTGAACTGTACTTCCGAAGATGGGCTTAAGGGTAAACTGATGAGCATTTAGAGCGCCACGAGTATTGCAGTTGGATTCAAGGTGAGGTGGCATGCAACTGGCTATTTCTCTCTGGTGGAACAAGCGAAAAAAGAGTGACAAGCATGACACGTTCCTGCGGTGTTCAAGCGAATCTAATGATTTCGCAATGTTTTCATCACCGATAAGTTTGACATTAAGATGTGACAAATATACTCAAGTTTAGGGCGAATAAAAGCCTTGTAGATTGTAGCCAGATTAGAGCAAGTGAAATATTTCTTGCACTGGCTTAGAAAACCTAAACATTTCGCACATTTTTTGCGACGGTGAATGTGTGGTCATTCCAACGAAGCTTGTTGTTAACGCACATACCGAGTATTGCAAGATTTTCAGTTTCCTCGATGCAAGTGCCATTCATGGACAATGGCATGAAATTTGGGATTCGCTTAGATGACAGGGACAGCATTGGGTTTCGGAAGCGTTAAATTCTACTCGATTGTTTTCTCCCTATTTTATTATGCTGTCAAGGTCAGAATTTAACGTGTTAAGCATATGCAGTTGTTTTAGTTCCACATAAGAAGTGGAGGGACGTTCCTCAAACTTATATGAGAAGCTGAGAGTGCTATCGTTAGCGAAAGAGTAAACTGGATTAGAAGTCATAGATAAGAGATCATTAATAAAAAAATCCATAAAAAATTTTCATGTAAAGTCTCTAATAACCAAAAGTATACTGAATTCCACTATAAATGCTGAAATATAGAAAGACACACAAAGCACTGCACTCCAACCACAACAACAACCCCAATCGTAAAACAAGCAGCGCTGTCCACAGCGCAAAGCGCATAACGCACACAGAACACAGTCATTATAGTATGAAATAATCTGATGCCGGGAAAAAAAATTTGTTTGTGAGCCCGCGGCCCGATCACTTTCAAATTTTATTAGATAGCACTGTCACCGGAAATATACATGGGTGCAAAATTTCGATAAAATCGGACTTTGGCCACGGGTACGCGGAGTTAATATAGAGATTTTTAAAAAATAAGAAAGAGTTTCGGGGTTAAAACAGAGCCCTGACGAACGCCAGCATTTATGTGATATATTTCAGACTTGAAACCGTCCAATACAACTTGAATTGAGCGGTTCAAAAGATAGCTTCTAATCCAATGAATCAGTTTTTCTTTCACTCCATAAGCACGTATTTTGGACAAAAAAGCTTTATTCCAAATGCTTTGGAAATATCAGTTGATGCAAAAACCGGTTCAACTGTTTGGTGAGATATAGCATCAAATCACCAGTGGAACGTTGCCCATGAAATTCGTACTGCTGGTCACTAAGGATTTCGTTGGTTTCAAGATATTTCATGAGCTGAAAATTGATTCCATGACCTTGGAAAGAATGGATGTTAGTGCTATAGGTCGGTACGAAGAAGGAGACGACGGCTCGCCTTTTTTGGGTATGGGCCGGACAAATGCTATTTTCCAACTACTCGGGAAGAGTCCAGAAGAATAGGAAAGAATGAAAAGCTTACGGAATGGTAATGCCAGCTTGGAAGAACACCTCTACAGAACTAATGGGGAAATACCATCTGGCCCATCGGATTTGTGAGTGTTGAGATGGTTTAAAACTCTAGCAACTGCACGAGTACGAATGAAGATCTGTTTTATAGATTGTCCAATACTCGGAGGTGCAGGCGGCATCAATGCACAATCTGGAAGCGTGGATTTAGCTGCAAAATATGCAGCAAACAGATTGGCTTTGCCTTTAGAGTTGACAACTTTAGTTTGAAAGGAAGGAATAAGTCTCTCATACCCATAAGGATGATGTTTGTGATTGAATCAGTGGCGTCATCCACGTTGCTATCACGAAATAACAGCGACCAGTTAATTTTTCCAAAGAAGTTGTTAAGGCCGTCCCAATTGGCTTTCTCTTATTGCCCTACTGTTTTTTGTGAGTTTCGTGAGTAACTCAACACACCTTCCTACGGGTGTTGTCTGGCAAGAATGGCAAAGCTACCCAGAATTGTGTACATTGAATTCGCCCGCAATAACGATTTCAGTGTTATCATCATTTGTGACAATACTTGCAATTGAATCAGACAGTGCATAAAACTCGTGAAGAGTTGAAACTCTGTCTAAGTTGGGGCTTCTATAGAGAAAACAGTAGTGAATGTTGCGCCCTTGTACCATCACTCTCAGCCATATGAAATTAAATTCAGCATTGGAACATTGACTTGATTGAAGCAAAAGTTTAAACGCAACAACACTACGGACATTAATTGCGGGCCCGCGTCGGGGGGAAAATAATGGCACTAAGCTATACCCAGGCAGATTTAAATCCGAAGAATCAGAATTCTCAAATACTTGAGTTACGCTCAGTGCCAGAATTGCTGGACTGTGGACATGTACATATGTAAACAAAGCGAAAAACTTCCACTCTAAAACTACACATAACTACAAAAAACAAACACAACTTACTGCTTCTTTTAACCGAATTTGAGAAGTGGATGACTCACAATGGATTATCAACACAAATTGTCGCCAGTGTTATACCTTCACGACAAAATGTCTTTAATCACCAAAAGAAACAAACACTCACAATCCGTTATTCTAATAACTAAAGAATTAGATCATCAAACTGCCGCATGCAAAACATACGACAGTTATGTTTCACTAAGTTCTTTAGGTGCGCTGTTTATTATGGAATATAGGGACACCACACACTGCACTTTGCACTTGTTTTTCGAGCGACCGCGCGAGCCGTTTCTTTAACTATAACACTTGTTTTTGTGCGCAAACACAAGTTTTAAACAACGTGCGTGCTGAAGTGTAGCACCACCACATCGCGGCGATTGGGAGACAACTCAATGGCGTTGTGTGTTGTAACGGTTTTTGTGTGTCGTCTGTAATCATAACTACCGGAAGGGGTGAATAGCTTATTGCACACGCTTCTAAGTCACAGTGTTAATACAAATTACATACTCTAACACTGAGCTCTGTTTAAAGTTTCTAGTCTCTAGCTCATCAGGAAGTTAGTTTGAACAGACAAGAAAAGCAAGTTAATAAAACGTTTTAAAAACGGATGATTCTTCTAGTGAAAAACTGTGGGACTTTCAGTGATTTTAAAGTAAAAAAAAGTAGGAACTAAAAGGACCAGACGTTACTAACCTGCTAGAAAATAATTGTACTACATAACCTATTGGCAATTTGCAGCGCAATTACTACTTCGGAAAGTCGGAAAACGTGGAACTCTTGCCATGGTCGTCCTATTCACCGGACTTCATCGAAAACGTTTGGGCCCATCTATCTCGAAAATTGTATGAAGCCGGTAGACAATTTGAAGATACAGATGCCTTAATCGAAACTGTACGAGAAACTATCCATCAAAATGTTTTCATATGAAAATTACTTTCTCACCGAGTGTTTTGATCTTGAAAAGGCTATTTGAATTAAACTAACAGCGACGATTAAGCATATTAATTAAAGAAATATATACTTTATAATGGAGAAAATAATAAAAGGAAAGTGACCAAGAGAGCAACACTTATTTCAATCGTGATATTTTATTTCTTTGATCTTCGGAACGTCTCAGGTTATGGGCCCAGAGAAAAGTGAATTAATTTCGACAATTAATTTGGCAGAAGTAATTTGTACAGCGATTGTGAAATCATTTTTGATTTGCTTATTCGTTTTTTCTTCAAACACATAATGGCTGACAGTTCTACAATTATCAAGATTCAACAATTCGATGGAACGAATTTTTCTTTTGGATGAAAGAGGATTGCGGAAATACACCGATGGAAAATTAGATGATATAAATAAGTGAATTAAAATCAATGGGTGCGAAAATGGAGGATTTTAGTTGTTAATTTATTAGTCACATTGCCAAACAGTTACGAGAACTTAGTTACGGCATTAGAAACGATGAATCAGAATGATTTAAAGTTGGAATTCGTGAAAACTTGAATGATGGATGAACACAACAAACGGACGGGTATGACGCCATCAAACAAATCATGTGAGCCAAGTGCAATGAATTCAAAGAGCAAAAAGAAATTACTCACTTGTTACGGATGCAGTAAAGTTGGGCACATAAAATCCAAAAGAATCAAATGAAAGGTTTAAAGGAAAGTGCGAAAGAAGCAGGCGAATCTAAGCCCGCGGTCGTGAGCGAACACGGAAAATCATGCAAAGCAGAATCAAAGATAAAAGCGTGCACAGCACAATAAGGCAGTGACGTAGCACAAATCAAGTTTGTGTTGGATTCTGGTGCGACGCAGCACATGGTGAATAACAAACAATACTTTGATCATTTGGAGAACGTCGATGAAATTTCAATAGCAGAAAACGAAAAATCGACACCAAAAAGACGCAAAAGTGAAAAAAACACAAAAACTTTATTGGTAACATCAAATAGTGCAACAACAAATAGTGCAACAACAAGTAGTGCAACAACGTCAACAGCGAACATCAATCGATATGGTGTTCTAGCTGAAGTAGACGACATCAGCGAGTCCCGCTATTAACACCACAAATAAAAAAAAAATGAGAGAAATGAGAGCAGAAAATATAATCAAACGCACAAAACTATAAACAGTACAACAATGAACAGTAATCAAGCTGAAGACAGTGGAACAAAAACTAATAAAAATCAAAAAAAAAGCATTAGTAAAAAAACAACCAATAAAATTTTTCATGTAAATTCTCTAAAAGATATACATATGTATGCAAAGTTTGAACCGGGTTAATTTGGAAAAAATTAATATTAGAGCCCCTTTACTTCAAAATGTTTACAAAAACTGTATCCGGAGATACACATATGTAAAAAATTTGTATGGGAGCCTACGACCGTGGGGCCCGATCACTTCAAAATTTCAATAGGAAGTGTTGTCATCGCAGATACACCTGTGTTGAAAAATTAAAGAAAATCGAGGTAATTTTTAAAAAATGTATATGGGCCTCAGGGACCTCAGGGCCCGTTCACTCCAAAAATTATACAAAAAGTTTTGTCCATCGGAGACACTCATGTCTTTAAAATTTGAAGAAAATCGAGCTAATTTTAAAAAAAATTATATGGGCACCCCTCGGTCCCCAGGGCCCATTCACTCCAAAAATTTAACAAAAAGTTATGTTCATCGGAGATACACATGTGTATAAAATTGAATTGAAGAAAATCGGATTCATTTTTTTTTTATTTGTATGGGGCCTCACGAACCTCGACTCCGAGGGGCCCAAAATTTTAATAGGTCTCCAAAATTTTAACAGAAAGTTTTGTCATCGGAGATGTGCATATGTGTAAAGTTTCAATGAAATCGGACTTTGGGGAAAGTGGGTTAAAATTTGATCGTAAGATTCAACGACAAACAAACAAGCAAATAAACAAACAAACAAACAATAAAAACGTTTTAAAAACGGATGATTCTTCTAGTGAATACCTGCATATCATTGCATATCATTCCGCTAACACCCTTGACTTGTTCCTTACCTCTCGTCCTGAGAAATACTCTGTCAATGTATTATCGCCTCTAGGCTCGTCAGACCATTGTGTAGTATCAGCTAATTTCTCGTTAATAAACCACATAGTTAGAGAAAAAACTCCCAAAAAAATAGTATGGCAATACGAGAAAGCCAATTGGGACGGCCTTAACAACTTCTTTGGGAGAACTAACTGGTCGCTATTTTTTCGTGATAGCAACGTGGATGCCGCCGCTGATGCAATCACAAACATCATTCTTATTGGTATGAGAAAGTTTATTCCTTTCAGGAATAAATCTATCAAATCAAAGGAAGATGGATGGTATGACTTGAGCTGTAAAGAGGCTTCTAGGATTAGAGAGGTGTGCTTTCGGTTTTACAAAGCAAACCCTACCGAGGAAAACCGAAAAAAATTTAAATGAGCAAGAAATGATTGCAATGCCCATCTTTGGCGAGTCAAATTCGCCTACGACCGAAAATTAAGGCAAAAAATACTACAATGTCCCAAAGGTAGTAAACATTTTTGGTCCTTCGTGAAAAGAATCAAAAATACGGCCTCGTCGTCAATCCCAACGCTCACTTATAATGACATTCCAGTTGTCAGCTCTATAGACAAAGCCAATCTGTTTGCTGCGCATTTCGCAGCTTGCTCTACGCTTCCAGATTGTGCATTGTCGACTCCTGCACCTCAGAGTATTGAACACTCTATGGGACAGATATTTATTCGTACTCGTGCAGTTGCTAGGGTTTTAAATGATCTCAACACACACAAATCCGCTGGGTCAGATGGTATTTCTCCATTAGTTCTGAAGAGGTGTTCTTCCAAGCTGGCATTACCATTGCGTAAGCTTTTCCATCTATCCTATTCTTCTGGACTCTTTCCGAGAAGTTGGAAAACAGCATTTGTCCAGCCCATACCCAAAAAAAGCGAGCCGCCATCTCCTTCTTCGTACCGACCCATAGCACTTACATCAATCTTTCCAAGGTCATGGAAACGCTGATCAATTATCAGCTTAAGAAATATCTTGAAACCAACGAAATCCTTAGTGACCGGCAGTATGGATTTCGTGGGCAACGTTCTACTGGTGATTTGATGGTATATCTCACCGAACAGTGGAACCGATCTTTACATCATTTTGTTGAAAGCAAAGCTGTTGCACTCGATATTTCAAAGGCATTTGACAGAGTTTGGCATCAAGCTCTTTTGTCTAAAATGCGTGCTTATGGTGTTGATGATAAACTGCTTCATTGGATTAGAAGCTATCTTTTGGACCGCTCAATTCAAGTTGTTTTGGACGGTTTCAAGTCTGAAATACACCACATAAATGCTGGCGTTCCCCAGGGCTAAGTTCGGTCCCCGACACTCTTTCTCATTTTTATTAATGATCTCTTATCTGTGACTTCTAATCCAATTCACTCTTTCGCTGACGACAGCACTCTCAGCTTCTCATATAAGTTTGTGGAACGTCCCTCCACTTCTGATGTGGAGCACAAACAACTTTGTATGTTAAGCTCGTTGAATTCTGACCTTGACAGCATAATACAATGGGGAGAAATCAATCGAGTAGAATTTAACGCTTCCAAAACCCAATGTTGTCTCCTGTCGTCAAAGCGAATCCTTAACCCCATGCCATTATCCATGAATGGCACTTGCATCGAGGAAACTGAAAATCTCGCAATTCTCGGTATGTGCGTTAACGACAAGCTTCGTTGGAATGACCACATATTTACCATCGCTAAAAATGCTGCGAAATGTTTAGGTTTTCTAGCCCGGTGCAAGAAATATTTCTCTCCCTCTGATCTGGCTACCATATACAAGGCTTTTATTCGCCCAAAACTTGAGTACAATTGCCATATCTGGTCTGGTGCGCCTAAGACTTCTTTGCATCAGCTAGATAGAATACAAAACCGCGCGATAAAACTTATCGGTGACGAAAATATAGCGAAATCAATAGATTCGCTTGAACACCGCAGGAACGTTTCTTGCTTGTCACTGTTTTATCGTTTCTTCTACCAGCGGTGCTCAAGAGAAATAGCCAGCTGCATGCCACCTCTCCTTGAATTCAACCGCAATACTCGTGGCGCTCTAAATGCTCATCAGTTTACCCTCAAGCCCATCTTCGGACGTACAGATCAATTCAGGGATTCGTTCTTCAGCCATACAACACGTATGTGAAATGCTCTGCCAAGCTCTGTCTTCCCACATCACTATGATCCACAGGAATTCAAAACACAAGCTCATAGACATCTCCTCTTTTCTCCTCCTCTTCCTTAACGCCCACGCTGTGCCAAGCATATAGCCGAGCATTATAAGGGTGCGAACCCCTTGAAGCGTGCGCGAATTATATAAAAAAAAAAAAAAAAGTGAAAAACTGTGGGACTTTCAGTGATTTTAAAGTAAAAAAAAAGTAGGAACTAAAAGGACCAGACGTTACTTACCTGCTAGAAAATAATTGTACTATATATCCTAGTGGCAATTTGCAGCGCAATTACTACTTCGGAAAGTCGGAAAACGTGGAACTTTTGCCATGGTCGTCCTATTCACCGGACTTAATCGAAAACGTTAGGGCCTATCTATCTCGAAAATTTTATGAAGCCGGTAGACAATTTGAAGATACAGATGCCTTAATCGAAACTATACGAGAAACTATCCGTCAAAATGTTTTCATATGAAAATTACTTTCTCACCAAGTGTTTTGATCGTGAAAAGGCTATTTGAATTAAACTAACGGATGATTAAGCATATTAATTAAAGATATATATACTTTATAATGGAGAAAATAATAAAAGGAACAATTATTTCAATCGTGATATTTTATTTCCTTGATCTTCGGAACGTCTCAGGTTATGGGCCCAGAGAAAAGTGAATTAATTTCGACAATTAATTTGGCAGAAGTTATTTGTACAGCGATTGTGAAATCATTTTTGATTTGCTTATTCGTTTTTTCTTCAAATACATAATGGCTGACAGTTCTACAATTATCAAGATTCAACAATTCGATGGAATTTTTCAAATTGAAAAACGAACAAACGAACAAAACGAAAAAAACAAACAAACGAACAAAACGAACAAACGAACAAACGAACAAAACGAACAAACACACGGCCACGCGAAGTTAATATAGATAATTTAAAAAAAAGTCCTCCTCATATAAACATATTTAAAGAGAATAGCAAAAAATTAATAGTTTATTGAACGAAGTTGTAGGTAAAGGGTTATCCATTTTGCGGTTTCAAAAGTAAACGTAAATAAAACACATATAAAATATTTTTTATCATGATATTTCTTTTTTATTATAAAGTTTGAACGTTGACATTATGTGTGAAACACTACATCATTTAAATGACCACCACGCGAATTGTTGCAAGCATCAATTCTTTTGAGGTAATTTTTGACCACTTTTTGACACATATTGGGCGGTATCTCAGCCATAACTTGACGAATATTGGTTTTTAAGTGCTCAAGAGTTAAAGGTTTATCTGCATAAACACGGTCTTTCGCGTAGCCCCACAAAAAAAAGTCAAGCGGTGTCAAATCGCATGATCTTTGTGGCCAGTTGATATCGCCACGACGAGAAATTACGCGGCCAGGAAATGTCTCTTGCAATAAAGCCATATTCGCTCGAGTTGTGTGGCATGTAGCACCGTCTTGTTGAAACCACATATTTTCTAAGTCGTATTCTTCAATAGCAGGCAAAAAAAGTCGGTTAGCATATGACCATAAACCTCCGAATTGACGGTGACAGTCGTTCCATTGTCGTTTTCGAAGAAGTAAGGTCCAATCACACCTCCGGACCAAAGAGCGCACCAAGCCGTGACTTTTTGTGGATGTAATGGCCTCTCTTCAATTACTTGAGGATTCTCAGAACCCCAAATACGACAATTTTGTTTGTTAACATACCCACCGAGTGAGAAATGTGCTTCGTCGCTGAAGAATATTTTGTTAGAAAAATCGCCGTCCACCGCCTGTTGTTCAAGCACCAATTCGACGTATCTACGACGTTGTGAATGGTCAGCTGGCTTCAGTTGTTGTGTGAGCTGGATTTTATATGGATGTAGGTGCAGATCCAAATGCAAAATACGCCATAATGTGCCGTAAGACAGTCATAATTCCTGAGAACGACGAGGAATCGACACATTCGGGTCTTCGGCAACACTTTCACTTACAGAAGCGATATTTTCAGTGGTACGAGCGAAACGATGATGCACAGGCCTTACAACATCTGTAACCGATCCAGTCTCTTCTAATTTCTTCACAATTTTGCTAATTGCTTGCGTAGTTGGACGATTATGTAAACCATAATCTTCTCTTAAAGCACGATATGTGGCTGTGGCAGAATCACCATTTTTGTAGTAGGTTTTTACAAATTTCAAGCGTTGTGCGATAGTTAAGCGATCCATTTTCGTAAATGTCAGACTTTCAACAGAAAAAAAAATTGTTTTAACAACTTAGTTTGACAGATGTCGAATTCCAGCCCTATACTTTTGAAACCGCGAAATGGATAACCCTTTACTAACAGAACTTCGTGAAAATAACGAAGATCTACAATTTGTAAAAGCATCCAGGTATGTTACAGCTCGCTCTAAGCGGGAAAATAAAACTTTGCCGTTTATAATGGTACAGGTATCCCCAGATAGCAAAGTACAAAACTTGAGAAATGTGGGGTATGTCGGAGGTCATGTCGTGACCTTCGAAAAATTCGAAGAAGCTATGTCCTACAATGACATCGTTGTCAACAGTTCGGACACACTTCTTCAAATTGTAGCATGGATTTCAGGTGCGTGAAATGCCAAAATTCACATGGGCCGGATAAATGCTCAATTTAAAAGGATACAGGCAAGGAGCAGCTGTACTGTGTGCTCTGTAGCAAAGCTTGGCGTTGCTGTGAGGCTTACAGCAACCTTTCTGAACGCATACAATCAAAAAAAAGTGCAGCACAACAGAAGGCTACCCAAAAAACCGCCAATATTGAAAGTTACGTTCAGAAGGGTGTTTCGTTTGTGGATCACACACAGTTTCAGATTTTTAAGTGAAAGCTTAAAGAATAAGGTAAACAATATAGCGAAATTAGTAGATGAACAGTCAGTGCAAATTGCAGGCATTTTAAATGATCTACGTTGCCTGAATGTCTAGGCTGCGTTTTAGAGCACTCAGAATAGTTGCTGTAAATGTCAACTCCATAATCTCCGTTGCGAGACGTGGCGAAATTCTGCAATTTTTGAACGACCAAGGACCTAACATCCTTCTACTATCAG
The DNA here is from genome assembly GCA_947095585.1 of Nephrocerus scutellatus. NCBI lineage: Eukaryota > Metazoa > Arthropoda > Insecta > Diptera > Pipunculidae > Nephrocerus > Nephrocerus scutellatus. The sequence goes on along the minus strand of OX352761.1, from coordinate 86,238,265 downwards.
AGACAAAGCTTAACGCTAAACATAAACTCGATGAGATGACTATTATTTCGCTGCCACTTCGAAATAATAATCGTCTTCATATAATATCTGCATATGCTCCGCTAGCAGGTAATGAATTTAACGTCGAGCTCAAGAAATTGTTTGAGTCTAGGCTGCGTTTTAGAGCACTCAGAATAGTTGCTGTAAATGTCAACTCCATAATCTCCGTTGCGAGACGTGGGAAAATTCTGCAATTTTTGAACGACCAAAGACCTAACATCCTTCTACTATCTCTTCTTTCGCTGCCACTTCGAAATAATAATCGTCTTCATATAATATCTGCATATGCTCCGCTAGCAGGTAATGAATTTAACGTCGAGCACAAGAAATTGTTCGAGACACTATCATTAGATAGTTTTAATAACTATTTGATCCTAGCGGGAGATCTGAACGCGAAAGATCAGGCTTGGTTAGGATTCAACTGCGAATGGAAGAGGCAGCTTTGTACAGTCCGGTTGCGGCTAGTTATCCTTCCGGGAACTCATATTTAGATTTGCGTCTCTCAGATGCGCGACTGTATATAGAAACGGTTCACGGAAATAAGATCCCGCTGTTGCCGTATGATAGCGACCACAACGCGATATTAATGGTAGCTTCGTTTGCTGACGAATCCCTATTTGCCCTCGCTACACAACCAGGAATTCCTAAATTAAATTTTAGGAAAACAAACTGAAACATGTTTGGAAAACGGGCAAAAAGAGAATGCAGAGATCGGTAACTTCATCTGAAGTTCCTAACAACAGGAATATGAAGAACGAAGAGTGCGATCTTTGCATCGATAGATTTAATTCGGTGATCTTGAAGAGTATTGATTCGGCAGTCCCGAAAATAAATAGCAAAAATTCTACGGAGTGCTATCGAAACCGTGAAATACGCACACTCCATAGACACAAGAGCTTTTTAATCACGCAGATTTACAGAATATGAGGAGAGTTTCCTGATGTACCGAGAAATAGCGAATTAGTAAGGCTGAAATCCCTCTTGAGAAATGTTAAAACTCTTTTTGAACAGCAATTCCTAAACAGCGTCAACTGCAACTCGTAGGGATTTAGCAGCGCGCTGACATAATAAAGGCAAATTAGAGGAACATGTTTCCTAAATTATATAGATATTTTAAACCCCTTAGTGTGGTCACATTCCCGTAACTGAAGATAGCATTAGATCGTATCATTTCCCAAGATGGGATTGATTGCCGAACGGCACCAATCATCAACAAAAACTTTGTTGTTGAAGACGGTGTTGAGAAGCTCAGTCTAATTGGATCGCACTTTGAAACGGTGCACCAAATAGGGACTCGTTCAAGTTAGTGTCCGAAGAATTAAGACGGTTTCATAATCAGAATAATTACTCGGAAACTGTTGTGATTTTCTCTGACGACCTTGAATCTGATGAGCTGACTGAAGAACAGACAAATTAATACTTTACGACGCTGACTGAACTGACCGTAATTTTCAGGAAACTCAACAAAAAACCCTCGAAAGCTTTAGATAACATTCCAAATATCGTGTTGAAACATCTTCCGGTCGAATTTATACGACAATGATATAATTCCGCGAAACCAATTTGGGTCAAACTAAACCACTCGACAGTGCACGCCGTGACCAAATTGATTTCAGATGTCAACTGGCATTTGAACGATAAGAGGAATACGGCCGCCTGTCTAGTGGACATCGAAAAAGCCTTCGACACGGTTTGGACCGACGCGCTGGTTTATAAAATTATACGATATGGGTTCCCAATTCATTTAATCAAAATGATTATATCAATGATATATGAAAGGAAGTTTGTCGTAACGGATAGAGAAAATACGACGAATAAAACATTCAATATCGCTAATGGTCTGCCACAAATTAACGGCGCCAATCTTGTTAAACATGTATATTTCTGAAGTACTTAGTGACATGGATGCGTCCTTTGTTTATGCTGACGATATTGTACTATATGCACATGGCTCGAGAATTGAAGAGATTAAAAGAAAGCTGCAAGCTTCGAAGAATTCCGGACATACTGCGAAACATGAAAACTTAATATAAGCTATTCTAAATGCGAATTTATACTGTTTCGCCTTCCTTTTAAGGCGAGGAAATCACGATCTGCGACATAATTGGAAGAATCTTCGAATAACGGGTGCAAATGATGTTCAGGTCCCAACGAAGAATGTTGTGCGCTATTTGGGTTGATAAATTTCTGGATAAATTTATTTACTACAATGAACGTGTAAATATCGCTTTGGAAAAAGCAAGGGCGGCATTTATGTCGCTCAAAAAGCTGTTCCTTTCAAGATATCAGAGAAGTGACGTGAAGATTGTTTACTACCAAGCATTCATTCGACCAATTCTTACGTACGCGTGTCCAATGTGGTGGAACATTAGTCCATCATATATGGAAAAACTTCGCGCCTTTGAGAGAAAATGCTTTAGAGCTTTTTTGCATATGTAGAGACGTGAACATTCTGAGTATAGGCATTATGTGTCGAATAAAAAACTCCTGGAGGCTTCCAGAATCCAGAATTGACAATCTCATTCTATCGAAAATTACATAATTTCTGGAGCGTTTTATCCTAATCCTGGGTACTTTAGAAATATAGAGTGGATTTATACCACCTGAGACATTCCTGTATCTTTTCGTCAGACTCGTGCAACGTACCTGTTATATACCATGTTGCTAGAAGGGCAACAGACAAAAGAATCCGGCATGCCTCATTGCTTAATGGGGATGGAAATAATATCTGGAGATACTTACTGCAACTCTTGTAGGGATTTAGTTTTTAAGTTTTTGACGCATTTATATGTAGTTTTAATTAGTATAAGTCTTAGTTATAAGATATAGTAGAAGAATTTTTAAATTTTTTCTTCAATATTGTAAATTATATTAAAAGTATAAAGTAGTAGCAAAAAAAATATTGTTAGATTAAGAAAATAGTATACCTATATATTATAGAAAGTAGTGTACGGCCCACGTAGGTTAATTTACTTGTTAATACTAATATAGACAGTATGTTATTTATTTATTACTAGCAATAGTATGTAAGATTTATGATAATTAAATAAATGAATTAAAAATAAAAACTAATTTTCAATTGCAAAGAAGAATCAATGCATTTCTACCAAACAACAAGGAGAAATTGCTGTGCAGACATTTCAGGATGGGGATTTTTCGAGAAAAACAAATCAAAATGTTTTGTTAGTCAAAGATTTGAGCTGCAATTTTATGTCGATTAGAAGCTTGACAAAGAAAAGCTATCGCATAGTTTTTGAAGGGCGGTCAGCCATCAGCCGAAATAGGGGGAATAACACAGAATGCTCTAGAATTGCATGTGGCCGTAACTATTTCTGACTGGTGGAAGTGCGATCAAACCTCCACGTGGTGGCCGCTGGTAATTTTTTTCCAATGCAGGAAAAGCTGAATGATCGGGCTACTCCCTTCAAAGTAAGGTTGGCGCGAGGCCAAGAACCTTGCCTCTAAAAAATTATTATTACGGAACCCAAAATCAGCCTCGGATACACTGATGAACGACGACGACCACGGCAACGAAAACGGCTAAACGATTTAAGAATTTTCTCATGGAACGTACGCTCACCGTATAGAGCTCGAGCTGCACAGCAGCTAGCCGATACCCTGTCCAAATATAATGCTGACTTAACAGCAATTCAGGAGATGCGGTGGATAGGGAATGGTGTCTTACAAAAATCAGAATATGACATTTATTACAGCTGTCATGCAAGACATCATGTGCTCGGGGTGGGGTTTCTAGTCAGCAAAATAATCAAACCCACCGTTATCGGCTTTAATGCAGTAAATGAACGGCTATGCACCCTTCGCGTGCGGGGCAAATTTAAAAACATAAGCCTCATAAACGTTCACGCAACTACAGAGGATTCCCCAGATAATGAAAAAGAAGAATTCTTTGAATCAGTCGAACGGGAACTCCATGCCTGCCCTCAGTATGATGTAAAAATCATTCTGGGGGATATGAATGCTAAAATAGGTAGGGAGCCAGTAATCAGGCAGTACATTGGCACCCATAGCATACACGAGAACACTAATGACAATGGACAACGAGTCATAGAGATGGCAGCAAGCAATAATTTGGTCGTTGCGAGTACCACAAAGCCACCTGGCTATCTCCCGATGGAGCCACTCGCAACCAGATAGACCACGTGTTGATAGACTGCCGCCACAACCCGAACCTGATGACGGTACGAACATACCGAGGTGCCAACGTCGACTCGGACCACTATCTTGTTGGTACGGTGCTCCGAGCGCGGATTGCATCATCACGGACGACTGCATCCGCGAATCAGATTCGAGTTAACACGGCTGCCCTTCGCAATGAAGAGACCAGAAACAACTACGGTCAAGCGATAGGACTGGCCTTAAATGCAGGGAGAGTAAGTCCTGGAGCTGAGATGTCGGGCGTAGAAGAGAAATGGACACGCCTTAAAAATACTGTCATTAGTACTGCTGACTCCATTTCAGGCAGTAGTCGTAGAGATCGAAACGACTGGTTCGATGACGAATATAAATTAGCAACTGAACGTAAGAATGTTGCGTACCGAGCAATGCAACAATCTCATAGAACGCGGGCACGCGAAGATGAATATAAAGAGCTCAGAAGATATGAAAAAATAGTTCACCGGCGAAAGAAAGCAGCCTGGGAGAAGAATCTCGTCTGTGAACAGTACAGAGAGCAAGGACCGCACCAGGCGCGGAAGTTCTACCAAAGGGTCCGCGGTATGACGCAATATATACCGCGTTGCACATACTGCCGCCACCAAGCATAGTCGAAGTTAGCAGAGCGATAAATCGGCTCAAAAATAATAAGGCCCCGGGATCTGATGGGATCCTAGCGAAACTGATAAAAATAGGAGGCCCCACATTACACCAATAGTGCAAGTATGGGAAGAAGAAGTTATGCCAGAAGACTGGCGAATAGGCATCCTGTGCCCCATACATAAGAAGGGAGATATCACAAAATGCAGCAATTATCGTGGTATAACGTTGTTGAGTACCGCGTATAAGATTTTCCTCTCTATCCTTCAAGACAGAATAGCCTCATACGCTAAAGTCATCATTGGTCCATACCAGTGTGGCTTTATCAAAGGCAAATCAACAACTGATCAGATTTACACCCTAAGGCAGGTGATGGAAAAATGTCTATAGTTTTAAAACTCACTACACCATCTTTTTATAGACTTTCAAGCCGCCTATGATAGCATAGCCAGAGTAGAACTATAAACCCATGAGAGAATTCGGCATCCCAAATAAACTGACACGACTATGTAGGTTGACCATGACCAATGTTATAAGCCAAGTAAAAATATCCGGATCACTATTAAGCCCATTTAACATCCATAACGGGCTCCGACAAGGGGATCGACTGGCCTGCGTCCTCTTCAACCTGGCGTTGGAGAAAGTGATCCGAGACTCTGACGTAACGGCGAGAGGAACAATCCTCTATAAGTCCATTCAGATACTGGCTTACGCAGACGATATTGACATCGTTTTTAGAAACCAAAGTGCTGTACAGGAAGCTTTCATCCAAATAGAGCAGGCGGCACGAAATCTGGGGCTGCACATAAATGAGAGCAAAACAAAGTACATGGTGGCCACGTCTGCGAGTAGAAGATCCAACATTGGTCCCTCAATTCAGATAATGGAGCGCGAATTTGAAGTAGTGCAATCCTTTAACTATCTCGGGTCAACTAGCAGCCGATAACAGCATGGAACCAGAAATATGCGGACGGTTGCTTAAAGCCAACTTGGGTGCTTAGCAAAAAGCATTCTGACCTCTTAGCTGCGTTCGAGAGAAAATTCTTACGGATAATTGTTGGCCCCGTATGTGAAGAAGGACGATTCTGGAGACTCTATAATGATGAGATCTACGAGCGTTACCGCGATGTCGACATCTTGAAGAAAATTAAGCCCGGTAGGCTCCGGTGGGCAGGACATCTAGCTCGCATGAGCGAAGAGGATCCTGCTCGGAAAGTCCTTTGCGGTAGGATTTATGGAACACGACAGCGAGGCCGGCCAAGCCTACGCTGGAAGGATGGCGTAGACCAGGACGCCCAGAGTTTAGGGATGCCAAACTGGATGACATCGGCTCGAAATCGGGACCGGTGGAGAGACATTTTGCAGGAAGCCAGGACCGGACCCCGGTTGTAGAGCCAACTATGATGATGATAGTTTTTGAAGGCGATTTTGCTTATGCATGGGTCAAAGCGAAACACAATTTGTGGCGCATACAAATGGTACGAAGTTGTCATGCACATCGATCGAGATGTTCATGTGTTTATGGAAAACAAACACGAACGCCATTTCCACCGAATAAGATTGGTCGTTCACAACGTGTTTTGGAAATGATTCACAGCGATGTTTGGGACCAAGGGCAGATGAAGCGTATGATGGTTTGAGATACTGCGTTTCATTCACTGACGATTTTTTAAGAGCTTCAATGGTTTATTGCATTAAAGGAAGAACTGAAGTGCTAGAAAAATAAAAAGAATTTGTTGCTATGGCTGAATCATTTCATAGTCAGAAAGTTGCGAAATTTAGAGCGGATGGCGCTGCTGAATATGAATAGCATGAAATGGATGCATTTTGTAAATCAAAGGGAATCCAGCGTGTGTATAGCATTCCATACAATCCAGAAATTAATACGGTGGCTGAGCGATTGAATCGTACACTTGAAGAAAAAGCAACAACTATGCTTTTAGCATGTGGTATGGACAAAAAGTTCTGGAGCGAAGCGATTCAAACGGCAAATTACATCAAGAATCGATCACCAGCAAATGCTTTTGGTGAACAGTTTAAAAACACCAGCTGAAATTTGGTTTAAGCTGAAACCAGATTTGTCACATTTGCGTATATTTGGCACGGAATGTTACAATTACATTCCAGCGAATAATCGATCAAAATTAGAAGCAAAGGCGACTAAATGTTGGTGATGCTTGGTTATACAGCTTCAATGGGCTCGTAACGATTATGGGACACAAAATAGAGCAAACTGGTTCTTGGGCGTCATGTCATTTAATGAGGCATCTGTATTGAGACCAGCAGCGCTGATAGAAATACCGGATTCAGAGGCGGTAACGCACAAAATCAATTGTGACACGATGAACAACGACAGCGATGATGAATCAACGTTATGTGGTGATGTAGCTAATTTATTCAACAGTTATTTTAATGAAACTGATGCAGAGGAGAGTGATATCCACAGTACAAATGCAAATAAGGAATGCATAGGTAAAAACAGTGATAATGTCTACGATGCCAGTGGAAACGGCATGGCTAACAGCGACGTAAATGTTTAGTTTAGTTTAGTTTATTAATCTTCAAGGTATACTTTACAAGATTTTAACAAGTAATAACTTAATACAAAAATAAAAATAAATATATTACTACTGAATTTTTAACAAACTTAATATATATTTTTTAAATATATCTCTATTAATAAGGAAAATGTCTAAATGATTACAATATTTATTAAATACAGAGCAAGCATGAGCAATTGGACCATTAAGTCCATAATTTGTTCTATGATTTCTTAAATGCAAAAGGTTACTAACTCTAAAGTGCCTATTCGGGGCATGAAAAGGAATTAAACTCAAAAGCTCAGGACAGTCCACCGTGTTCATAATTAAGTCCCTGACGAACATAATGTAATAATAATTTCTTCTCGAATTCAGAGGTATTAAATCGATAAGAAGTAATCTCGAGTTATATGGAGGCAGCTCCCCCGGCCAATTCAATTTACGAATGGAAAAACGACTAAAATTTTTTTGAACCCTTTCAATTCTGCTGATACTATTTGCATAATAAGGGCACCAGACAATACAGCAGTATTCCAAGACCGAGCGTACAAGAGAGACATACAATGACTTCAGTGTATATGGGTCAATAAAATCTTTAGAGTTCCGCTTTACAAAACCTAACATTCTATTTGCTCTAGCAATAACAAAGTCGTAGTGAAGAAACTCTTTTTAACTTTACTTTTTCAATGTTATAATTCGACTTTTCTTGAGAATGAAAGAACACTGCATTTATTAATATTAAAATATAGCTTGTTAATGTTACACCATCTTGTAACATTATCAATGTCCTCCTGAAGTAGTAAGCAATCAGTTTCTCGTTTGATTGAAAAGAACAGTTTAACATCATCCGCATACAGCAAGCATTTTGCATTTTCAACATAAAGTGGCAAATCGTTTATAAACAAAATAAACAGAAGAGGCCCCAAATGACTACCCTGCGGAACGCCAGAAGAATTAAATATAAGGTCGGAAGTTACCTCACCTATTTTTACTCTTTGGTTTCTGCCTAATAAGTAGCTAGAAAGCCAATTTAGCATTGAAGAATGGAATCCTAATTTTTTTAATTTAGCAATCAAAATGCTATGCTGCACCCGGTCGAAAGCCTTAGCAAAGTCTGTATAAACCACATCCACTTGACGACCGTACTCTATCTCATTTACACAATAATCTGTGAAAAGTGAAAGATTTGTCGCAGTAGAACGGCCTGTTAAAAAGCCATGTTGAAAAGATGAAATTCTATTCCTTAAAGCCGACACAATCTTTTTCTTCACAATTGCCTCGAAAATTTTTGGTATTAAAGGAAGCTTTGAAATTAGCCTATAATTTTCAATAAGTAGGCGAGATCCCGCTTTATGAATTGGTGAAATATATGAAAATTTCCATTCTTCCAGGAATTCTCCTTGCTCCAAAGATTTGTTGAAAATATGTAGCAATGGTTCAGTAATGCTTAATACACAATTTTTTAAAAAGACTGAAGGAATATCATCCGGTCCACCATACTTATTGATGTCAATATTCGATAGTTCAAATTCAACTTCTTCTTTCGTAAGAGATAATTGACCCAAATCTGTTAGTTCGCCACCAATTAATATAGCATTATCCCTATTCAGAGTTACACTTGCAAAATTTGATCTAAAATAATTTGCAAACATGTTACAAATGGTCTTTAAATCATTGGATGTCTCCCCATAATACGAAAGATTAGAGGGTAATCCAAAAGTTTTCTTTTTTTTATTCAAGAAATTCCAGAAAACTTTAGGATTACTCTTAATATCAGACTCAACAGACATTAAATATTGACTAAAGGTGTATTTCTTAAGAAATTCATACTCTTTTCTTAATCGTCTAAATTCCATTCGCAAACACGAATCGTTCTTGCTTTTTTTTGCCATTTTAGATGTTAAGTTTTTCAATCTCTTTAGACTATTATTAAACCAAATAGGCTTATTCCCCTTTCTGACTTTTTTTTTTGGAACAGAAATATGTAAAATAAATTCTATTTTATTTATGAATACTTCATAACATTCACTTAAACTTAAGTTCCTGAAAAGATGACTCCAATCCAAAGTATTCAGATAATTTTTGATATTATTAAAATCAACTGCAGTAAAATCATACTTGTAACTTATCAAAGAATTTAAGCCCAAGTCAATATTAGAAAAGATAGTTAGGTTAAAATCTATACATAAAGACTTGTGATGAACACTATCCTTTAATAGCTGAACATTTGCAGACGAAATCTGAGCTTCAAGTTCCCTATGGATGAAAATAAGGTCTAAAATCCGATTAATTTCATTTTTTACATCATTGATTTGTATAAAATTTAAAGCAAACATTGAATCAATTGTTTTATGTTCCATATCCTTTGTTAAATTTACAGGTATAAGACATTTTTCTTCGTCGGAATAGGCCCAACTAAGGTTACCTAAGTTGAAATCGCCTAGTACAACTGCAAAGCAATTATCGTTGAGTGAGTCCATTATATAGCTAATATTGTCTACGTGCGCTGAGTAAATTTCAATACTGCTATTAGGTGGAATATAGCTTACAAAAAAATACAAAATTACTTGGCAGAAGCGGCGATATTTCATTATCGATCGATCGATCATTATCGGCTGAGCACTTTGTTGACAACAATCCAAATTCAATTGCTGGAGCGAAAACAAGAGATGATTGGTACGAATGGAAACGGGCCATTTATAGTGAATACCAATCGTTGATCAAAAACGGAACTTGGACTGAATGTGATTTGCCAAAAGGTCGAAAAGCAGTCACTAACAAATGGGTATTCAAGTTGAAGTTTAAAGTAAAATGGAAAGTGTGTAAGATAAAAAAACACTTTATGGCCTGAAACAGGCATCACGTGCATGGAACGAGAAGATCAACGAATTTATAATTGAAATTGGATTCAAGCGCTGCGAATCGGATCGTTGTCTATACGTGAAAGTGTAAAATGGAGTCATCTGCTACGTTTTGCTGTACGTCGACGATATACTGATTTTTTGTAGCGACATAAAAGTGATCATTGTGAAGCGAATGCTGGCAAAGAAGTTCGAAATGACTGATGTTGGTCAAGTGAATTCGTTTTTGGGCATGCACATCGAACAAGACATTGAAAATGTGCAGTGATGCAAACCATGAATCAGTCGCGATATTTGAAAAATGTCTTGGAAAAATTCGACATGAAAAATTGCAAACCACGATCAACTCCAATGGAAAAGAGTTTATATTGAAAAAGGCGACAAAGATAAATGCTCAGATCATCCGTATCGCAAGATCATCGATTGTTTGACGTACGCTACGGTAACCACAAGACCAGATCTTTGTTCAGCAACGGGTTATTTCAGTCGATTTCAAAGTTGTTTCGATGATCGTCACTTTAATCATACGAAGCATATTTTGTAATACATTCGTGGGACAGTCTATTTAAAAATGGTTTACACAAAGCAATATGATTCAGAAACATTAGTTGGCTACAGTTACTCCGATTGGGGTGGCGACAAAAACGATGGAAAGTCACCAACAGGTTAGGTATTCAAATTGTTTGGGAAGACAGTCAGCTGGGCATCACGAAAACAAACAACGGTCAGTTTATCGTCAAGTTAAGCTTAATATGTTGCACTGGCGGAAGCGATTTGTGAGCTCAAATGGATTCGAAAATTGCTGATTGAATTGGGCATCAAATGTAACGAGCCAGTGGTGATTTTCGAAGACAATCAGTCGTGCATCAGTATTGCTGGCGATTCAAAAGAAAGCAATTCGATATGTGATTGCAAAAGGCGAAGTTTGTATCAAATACAAACCAACGAATGAACAAGTAGCGGAAATCATGACAAATGGACTTGGAAATAATCTTTTTATGAAGCATCGTAAAGATTTAAATTTAATTTGATGTCATTATTCATTAATATTTAGCGTAAAATTCAGAAGTTTAGTTTTTGCAATTACAAATGAACACAGTGGTTCCATAAAATTAAGAGGCGGTGTTAGAGTATGTAATTTTTATTAACACTGTGGAGGAGCCTTACACTCTAATTTGACTTTTCAGTTCTGTTACCGCATGAACACATGTTTTTATTGTTTGAGACTCTTTTCTTTTTGCTTGGAAATTAAAAAGTTTATTATTTTGTATTTCAATTATTTCAATCGTGCTATTTTATTTCTTTGATCTTCGGAACTTCTCACTCACAAGTGGATGATAATGCAATATTAACCCTCTTTTTTGTCTCTCTGTTCGTTAAGGTGCCGTACGAAACCGAATTACTAAGTTCACGATATTTGTGCTGTTACCTTTGAAAGGCTGTATGTTTGAACCTTTGCATGAAGTGGAAAACGAAGCAAACTGACAATAAGTTGTTGTTGTTACCAGGGGTGGGTCAAAAAACATTTTATTGCGTCCTAAGCAAACTTTTTTGTTGCGCCTTCCCGCCAAGCAAAAAACAATACAAAAATAATCTTGCTTCATGAAATTGTTCTTATAGTTATATTAAGCACG